>WAAB01005264.1:565199-642388 GCA_013389865.1 Piaya cayana
TCCCCGCGGCCCACGGGGCGGGCGATGCCTCCTCGCTTGGCAGCGGGTGCAGGAACCGCTGTGGCGGGTGAGAGCACGTGCTGTGCCGCCCTGTGCCACGTGCTGCACAGAGCAAAGCTGGTGACAATGACACTGCAGCACCCACCCTGGTGGGATCCCCGGCCCCGAGCCCGTCCCCCTCCATCTCTCCCCACCTGCCCCTCTCAGCGCCGGTGCCAGTGCTGCAGAAACGCCTCTCCACCCTTCACTGGGCAGTAGCCACACTGCAAATGAGTTTGGCTTCCCCCAGTTATTTCCCCCTTGAGCATGGGGAGAGGAATTATAATTGTCTGGGAGCACAGAGATTGATGAGGCTGTGATGAACCCAGTAATTTTAACGTGGGCTGCTCTGCGTGCCGCCCATGCCACTGACTACTCCCATGTGGGATGCGGCATCACCTCCTCCCCAGGCACCAACCGCGCTCCCCGGTGCCCCAACAGCTCCTGCCCTCCCAGACAAGACACCCCATTCCCTCCATCCGGAGCTGGGACTGAGCGCCCAGGGAGCAGGGAGTGGGGTCTCTCCTGTGAGGGCTCTGGGAGGGGCTGTGCGAGCCTGCCTGCTGCTGGGAGGAGAGCGCTCTGTGTTTAAAGCATGTTCAAGATGCCAGGTTCATCAGCTCCCCAGTGTATCCCCAAGGAAGTGATTTATGGATTTGAAAGCAGCGTTGTCACCTCACCTTCGCATGCAACCACTCTCCTGGTCCCTGCCCGCTGCTCCTCCTCTGCGGAGAGACTTGGGCAACCCAGGGACAGACACAGGAGCTGTTAAGAGATCTGCTCCAAAGTTCTCTCACTGAGGTGGTTTTCACAATGGCAGATTTCAGTCTGCTGGAAAAGGAAATTTCAAAGTTTTGACACTGACGGTGGCTTGCAGGGTGGGTTCCTCCCTGCTGGGACATGCAGGTGGGGGATCGAACCTGCCTGGGTTGGCACGAGTGCACCAGGGGCCTCTGAACACGGCACCCAGCGCCGGCCGCGTGAAAGCCTCCTCTTCATGGGCTTTCTCCTTTGCTTGTTTTGAATCTCTTTTCTCCGTTGCTCTTTTCAAACTTGTTTTTAATTTGTTATTCTCTTTGTGGACCCCCTTTATTTTTATTCTACTTTACCAAAAGCGCCTGGATTTTATTCCCATCCCAGCCTTATTAGCATTTTGGTCTTTGATCTCTTTTTAAAAGGGTTTACACCACAGTTTTATTATTCAGTTTTCCAAAGTGTATTTTCATATAATCTGCAGAAATGGCTGAGACAAGAAAACTTCACAGGGAAGGGTGCTGTTCCCTGCCAGGCGGCGGAACTGGGGCAGGGGAGGGTGTTGTAGTGAGGACTCAGACAAGGCGCCTTTCACCCTTCCCGCAGGGGATTTGCAGAGCTGCTCTCAAATCTTTGAGATTTGCCGCAGCAGCACCAGAGCTGGCCAGGACCGCGCTGGAGGTGGCCGCTGGCCCAAGCTGGCAGAGCCTGCCCAGGGGGGGCATCACCCCAGCACCACAGCCCTCTGCACCACTCCACTTGGGAGGCACCTTTCCAAGCATCCCGCATCCCACGAGCTCTCTCCGCAGCACCCGCGGTTCCTCACCACAGAGGATCGTGTTTGGACCAGGGCTGTCCAGCGTCCTCACCCACGCAGCACCCGCCCTTCCACACCGACAGCCCTCAGCAGCTCTTTGCTAGGAATCACTTCCTAATGAGCACAACAAAGTGATAACAATTAATGAGGAAGCAAAGCATTTATTTCTGAGCCCTAATTAACATTATCCCAAGCATTCTCTCAATGCTCTTTTGATGTCATAAAGCATGCTGGAACTATAAATGAGCTGTTCTCCCATTAACACTGCCATGGCCCCATCCCCTCCCTCTGTTACCCAGGCATTAACCAAACCACTACGTTCATGGGAAGTTAAAGGCCGCATCTTTATTCACAACAAAACAAGATAAACAATCTGCAGGTGGATTTTGCTCTAACATCCCAGCATAGAAAGGCATTAAAATACCAAGGCCACAGCACTAGGACAGGGCACGCGGTGCCGACACGCTCACAGGCTCCTGAGCCAGGTGGTCGGGTTAGCCCAGTCTACAAGCTTCCATGCAGAAGTGAGGCTTCATCACTGAAGTTTTATTGAGCCCTATTTTTAATGCCGAAATAATCCTAGCCTCTTCCCACGCCGAATCATCCATATGAGGGGGCGAAACTGCAAGTCTCCTTCCCTAACTCAGAAGTCTGACCCCCACTGAGTTCATATCCCATAGAAACCCTGCTTCGTGCCCGACACGGACACCTTCTCCGGTGTGAGCCTGCCCAGGCTGGGGCACACATCATGGTGCAGCTGGTTTGGGGTCACTGAGCCCCCGTGAGCCGCCTTTCCTCCCTGTCCCACAGAGCGCTGTGTGATGTGTCTATGGAGACAAACCAGACGCCTGTGGTTACCTGTAGGATGCCAGCAGGATCGCAACAGCCTCCCAGATCCTTTGGTTTGAGGCTTCTGTGTTACGGTGGCACCAGAACTCTGGGCCCCGAGGCCGAGCCTTGCAGCCCCAGAGGGGAGGGATGGAGTCCTGTGCTACCCAGCAAGGGGCCTCAGCAGCACCCGAGTTACAGTCCCGCTTTCTGGGGTCCGTCGAGGTGAAGTTGCGCATTCATCTCAGAATATGATACGGAGCTGTACAATTTGCCACCTTACATAATTCAAACCCCTATCAGTTCCAGCACAAGTCACATTCGCCCTGGAAAAAGGAAACCTGCAGATACATGCCAGGCTGTTACATGGAGATCAAGTCACTGCCAAGACCGATTGTCTTCAAATACAGTATCTCCCAAGTATTTATCTGTTTTATGTGACTTATCAGGTGCCAGTGAAACCTCTGCTCTTGACGGGGTAATGCAGGCTTGAAGGCACAAGAAACCCTCTGGCTTATACCACATCCGTTACTAATCCACCGAGACGCATCACATCAATAATAATGCTGGGAAGGAGAGGAGCTGTCTCGGCAGCCCCCTCCCCTGCACTCGCACGCTCGAGCTGCTGAGCGCCAGGGACTCCCAGAATAGGAACTGGTG
Source organism: Piaya cayana (assembly GCA_013389865.1). Taxonomy (NCBI): domain Eukaryota; kingdom Metazoa; phylum Chordata; class Aves; order Cuculiformes; family Coccyzidae; genus Piaya; species Piaya cayana. Next base: position 568,297 of record WAAB01005264.1, read on the forward strand.
GCCAGACCTTCCCAGCTGGGAATGGGTCAGTCCTGTACAACATGCCAGCCTGTGCTCAGCGGAAGGGAGCCGGCGGGGAGGGCAGTCAGTCCGCTTGGACTCCCAGCTGTTCTTACAACCCCACACCTATATCTGCCTCTACATGAGAGCTGCTGCTTGGACTTTCCTCCCTGGCACGCCTCAGCGTAGCTGTGCTGCAGCAGCAAAGTGCATCTTCCTCGTTATTTGGCTTAAGACTGGCACAATATCAGGATTTTAATGTGCGTCCTTCTGCGAGGGAGATGTGGGACAAGCCATACCTGCTGCTGTGTAAACTAGCATCAGCAGCCGGACTGGGAGTGCTGGGTGGCCACATGGTCCAGGGCTCAGTGAGGTGCTGGTCATGTCACCAGCCAATGCTGGCGTCCCCCAGCAGCTGCCTCCCTCCTCATGCTGCCCCCCAGGAGCCCCGCATGCTGCTGGCACCCCTGACACCCCACTGCCTGCGGCACAGAGGGCTCCAGCACTAAGGAAAAGGTTTGATTTTGCAGGGGCTGAGTGGGAAGGAGAAAATTGGTGATAAGGGCTGTGCAAGGAGAGCTCAACTGAGTATGTGAGAGATGCCCCATGTACCTGGACACCTGGAAGACGAGGGACACCTGAGAGCTCCCCGTGCAAAACCAACACCCTACCCCAACAGTTTGTCATTAACCCCCATTTAAGAGAAGGAGGAAGCTGTGCAAACCATTAGGAAGATAATTGGTCTCTCTTCTGTATTTCAATAAAAGCGAGGGACAAAATACCATGTATGTGAAATAACTACTTTAGGATAACAGCACCCGTCACCTTGACAACTCGGTCAGAGGTCTCGGCGCAGCGGTGCCTGCTCAGTGAGGTGTGAGAAATAGAGGACGCCGGGGACAGGGGGAAGATACTTGTCTGACCAGCGGAGATGTGAGAACCACAACAGGCTGTTAGCCACAGGATTTCTAAACCGAGAGCAGCTTTCATGAGGAACGTTAGAAAAATAACCCCTGCGGAGCCAGTGAAGTGACCTTAACAGTCCTGTCCGAGCTCCTCTGTGCTGCCTTCGCCGTGACACGCGGTTGCAGGAGAGCCCAGAGCTTCTGCCAGTAGAGAGATGGGGTGCGAGGTGACACAGGGTGCTGACATCCGAGATGGGGGTTCAGTCCGTGCTGGGGCTGCGGGTTCCCCTCTGCTCCCCATCCCGGGACTGTGTGGGGCTGGGGGCGGCTCAGCAAGGGTTTGTGGGCGCGGGGTCTGGCCGCAGGCTGGGGTGAGCGGAACAGTGCGGGCGCCTGCGTGGGGTGGGCACATCGCGGGGACACATCTCTGCCAAGCGCTCTCCAAAACACACCAACACCTAAAACAACATAATATTGCAAACAAAAGGTGACAACATAACATACTAATATGAACAGACGTGAAATCAATGAGAATTTCTATTTAGGTAGGAAATCAATAGGAATTTCAAGGTAGGAAAAAAGGAAATTACTTACCTTTAATTTGAGCTCTCTTCAAGTCTGGTTCTCCATAGATTGGCAGCAGGGCTCTGAGGGCAGCAGCACCTCCTTGGCCGCACCAGGGCCGCCGGACGCCCCACTGGGGACCCTGCCCTGTCCGTGTGGGCACAGAGGGGCCCGTGGTCCCAACTTCCCATCAGTCCTCGACATCTCTGCCTGGCGCACAACAGGGCAGAGCAGCCTTGGGTGCCGCTGCTGCAAAGGGAGAGACGCGGCCACCTGAGCACGGCAGCACGAGGCTGTGCAGTGCCAGCCCAGAGGTTCATTTTCCAGGGTCCTAATCCAGCAATGACAGCGCTTCAGTGACAATGTTTGCAAAACAGGCCGTTCTTGGGAAAGGAAAGTCAATGGAAGGTGTCTGGGATATGGTCGTTCAGCCCTGACCCCGCAAGGCAATCATGCAAATGGGCTCAGTGGTCCATGCAGAGCCCTTCTGATTCCAGCTTGCCTTGGCTGAGCCTCTGAGCTCTGGCTGTGAGAGGCTCTCAGAAAGATGAGAGCCTCAGTTTGAGACCCTTGGAATTGAAAGATGTTATGAAAGTGAGAGATTATTATTATTTTGTTAAAAGGAGAGCTAGCTGCATCTCAAACTCTGCCCCTTCAGTGACTGAAAAGTAAAAGACCTTTAGAAGTAACTATTAGTATTCCACGGAGGATCTCAAAATCACCTCCTGATGTGGCTGAAGGTGGAAACAATTTTAAGCCATTGTTTCCAGATATATTTGCATGCAGTAGCAAAGCCCGATGTGCCAGCATTTTGCATTTCGCTCATTCATGAATGCTAAAATGGTCGGCTGCATTTTAATTTAAACATAATAGGAGGGAAGTGTGAGCTTTGGTAAAAAGTGGGAGAGTTTGCCAAGCACACACAGAGGCTGAAGTGTAGATGTATCTGAGGATGGAGGAACAGAGGGCAGCGTGCTGGCACCTCCTGGCTCCGTGGCTTTGGCTGCTGCAAGTTCTTTCAAGGCATCCAAAGGTGCGTTTCTCTTCCTCGCAGTCTGTACCAGCCTCCTCGCAGCCCGGCGATGTCTCATCCCACTGAAGGCAGAGCAGAACAAGGGCAAAGTCCATCTGGCTCTGGATATTATTCCCGGGCTGTGTTTTCACTTTCCTGAAGTCAAGGGCTGCTTGAAAAATACATTAACCACAGGTATAATGGTGATGATTGCAATAATCAACAAGGGGAGATATTTTCAACAGAATATGAATAATAAAACGAAAAATAACCGTGTACCGAGGATTTTTTGGCAGTTCTCTTGGTCGTTTTGCCAAAGGTCCATATGATGCTCTCTCCCACCATGAAGGTGTTAGAGACCTCCTGCAGGGATGGTATCTGGCAAAACATTTTAAAAGAAAAGCAGCAGCCGAGTGCAGGTTTGCAGTGCAGCCTGGCAGGCGTCCCAGCTTGGACCTCGGTTAGACCAAAAACCAACAACAAATCAGCTCCACTTGCCGTGGACTGTAAATTGAGGTGAGCAACGAATGAGCTAGCAACAGCAACCACAAAAATCCAAGGGATTTTATCATCTTTGTAGCAGAAGGGACATATGGTAAATAAAATTTAATGCTGCCAAATGGGGAGAGATGCACAATGACCGAAGAACCATAAAGCAAAGAGCAGCATGAATGGAGGTGAACTGGTGCAAGAGGGAGGATACTGAAGATAAGGGAACAACTGAAATCGTTACAAAGGCATCATACGCATCCGTGGGCACTTATCGAGGCTGCCGAACAGCCACAGCCCTGGCAGAGCCGCCTGCACTGCTGGGCCGGCACCACGGCGAGATTCGCTCCTGCAGGCGCTTATTGTTCCTGTCCCTTTGTCTCTCTTCCCCATCTGGAGCTCAGGAGCTCCCTTCGTTCCTGACTCCCCTCCCCTGGTGTGGGAAGAGCTGGTCTGACATGTCGTCTCCTCACAACGGGCCGGAGAGGAGCAGCTCTCCTAGGGAGAGAGTCTGCTCTGCGAAGGGCAGGACCTTCCCTGAGTTTCATTGCCTGGTTTCAGTCTGAACTTGCCATTCGTCTGTCCTGGCTCCTCGCTCCCTCGCTCTTCTCGGGCAGCAGGGCCACATCCCCAGCCTGCTTTGCGCTGGGGTTCAGAGCCAGGCGCGAGGCTCATGTGCTGCTCTCACCTTTAATGAGTAACACCTTTCTTTTTTCCACCATGGAAACTGCAGCCACCTTCACATTTCCCTGCAACACCATGCTTGTGCCTAATTAAGCTCTATTAATACTAATGAACAGGCGCACCATAGCCCATCACTTTAGTTCTTAATCTAATGCCATGTTGTGACACTTGTTCAATGATGATTTCAGCCCATGAATCAAATCATTGCGGTTCTGCCCACTTGCCCAGCTCCCTTCTCACGTGGGACCAGAGAGAAATTTAGCCCAGAAAACAGTCAAACCGGTTAAGGAGCTTTTAATTAAATAAAAAGTCAGGCCTGAGGCTGTGTTGTCCCAGAGCTCCAGGGAGCACGTTCATGGAAAAGGAGTACAGAAATGGACACTGTAAGGGCAGGTATTGTTAATAAAGAAGTCCCAACAGTCCCTTCTTTTTTTTGACCCACTCCACATGCCAGAGATGAACCTGATCCATTCACTCTGGGAGGAGAAGTCACTCCTGCACTGGATACCAGCTCCTGGGTTGAATGTTTGCTGTAAGATTTGTAAATGCTGAGAAATGTTTCCCCTTCAGTCCTAAAGGTTTCACGGAAACAAAAATGTCCTCTTCTCCTGGTGTGCTCCCCTTGCCTGTCACTTAGCTTTGCAGGGTGATGCATGATTTAATTCTCTCCATACCTGCAGACAATTTGCAAACTTTCCCTTTTCCTCGGGTACCAGCTTCCCCCGTTGCAGGGGGCCATAAAGCATCGTGTCTGTGCTGGATGCCGGACCGTAACCTCTGCTTCTGTTCTCTCTTTCCTGCTGCTGAATTATTCAGGTGGGAGACTCCGCTGAACTCCAAAGCCTCAAATAAGAAACATAAAAGTTAGAAACTCCTAGGATTTAAGAAGCATTGGAAGTAAAAAAAATATCTCAGTGAGGTTGATTTATGTCTAAAATACCTAAATATACTGCTGCACTGATCGATTTGAATTGTGTTGTCATGCCGGTTGGCAGAAAGAGATGAGATTTTTCAATATGTTAAAGTGTAAATGTTGTTAAAAACACAGTATTAGAAGATTAAGATTCTGACCCTTTACGTTCCAATGATCGTAAAAATCAGACTTCCAGCCCATTAAAGCACAGCTTGCTGAGGCATTACACTGAATCACTCCACCACGAGGATGTTATAACCCTGCTCTGGCTTATTCATAGGCATCTGCTTATGTGGCATCTACATCAAACTGTGAATGCAAATGGAAGTCGGAGGGCTTGGATGTGCTTTAATAAACCCTGCCAGGTTTCCCCTCCTCACCTCTGCGCTCCAGGAGAGAAAGCAGGAGGCTCAGCCCACGGGGCATCTGCAGACTCCGTGGTCACAGCTTCGTCCCCTTGCGGCACCTGTCCCAGGCTTCCCATCACCGTTGGTTGTGTCTTTCTTCATTTATCTTAAATTAACCTTGCTGTGCATTGGCTGCAGGGAGCAAGCAAATTCTGGACAGTTCAGCAGAGAAAGCCCAATTGATTAAAATTAATTAGGCTTTACTTTTTTGAAGGCCACAAGACAAGTAGCTGCTCTGCTGTGAGTCTGGAGCTGTGTCCCCGTACGCAGTCAGGGACCGCAGGGTCGCCCCGGGCACCCAGGCAGAGGAATGTTTATTCCCATCTAAATATTTAGATTGTGGGGCTGGGCTGTGCATCCCTCCCTCCTGAGGGTCAGCTGCCACCCCAAAGACCTTCCCGGTGCCCATTCCTGCTTGTCCCCCTGTCACCAGGCACACGCAGGCTGTGGGTGCAGCTGGCCCTGGAGCTGGACACTGACCTCGTCCTGTGCCAGAGAGAGATGGAGACAGAGGTGTGTGACGCTGGCCCTTCCAGCAGCAGCAATCACGCAGTCTAAGAGGGAGGGTCCAAACACTGGAACTTTTCAGAGAGCTTTAACGTTTTATAACAGACCAAAATTCTGTGGTGGAAAACCTGATCTCACGCGTGGGAGGTTACATAGAAATAAAACGTGTGCTGGGGCAGAGGAAGACCAGAGCCCCTCTCCCAGCCGCTCTCCTCCAATGGGACAGAACTCCTCGCCTGTCCCAGCACCATGGTCCCCAGGTCACGGCTCTGGCAGCTGCATCTCCAGGGCCAGCAGGGATGGCCGGGCGGCTCCCAGCCGGGGTTCATCACAGAAACATGCAGATTATGGCTCTTCTTTGAGGCAGGTTTGAAATAGCAGTGAAGGTTATTGAAAACATAACCAAAGCTCCTCCTTATTTCATTAAATACAAATGTGAGTGGGGTCATCAGTTTTTATAGGGGCTCGTAAAGCATCCCTCTTGTTCAAATAGGCTATCAAATCACCCAAGGCTTCTCTCCGTGAGGAGTGCAATAAACCCAGAGTTTCTTCTTTAAGAAACTCATCTCAACATCATAATAAAATAACCTTAAATAATACAGTATGGAACAGTTTTTCAATAACATAATTATAGGCTTCCTTTTTTTTCCTGGCAGGTCATTTCTTGGTGTCTATTTTGGATGCCATATTGCAGACAAAGGGGGTAGGGAGGAAGCATGGGAGCATTTTGAAGTGTGTCCTCAGGTCACAGCAGATCACCTTGTCTCTCCTTTGTGCCACACAGACACGGAGAGGACCGGGAAAGCTGGGCCGGCTGCTGCCTGGTCCCTCTCCAGGGCTGTAGCCCACAGAGCCCTGCTCTGAGCAAACTGGCTGGCACGGTGATGGTTGAAATTTCAGGCGACCTTGTACCTATGGGGTTTGAACATCCATCGACGGTGCAAACATGGACAGGGCAGCGAGGGTTGATGCCGTTCAGAGCTTGTAGAATCACCTTCATCCTCACATCTGGGCGATGCAAAGCCCGGGGTCTGCCTGGAGGACGCAGCCTTCTCCATCCTCCCCCGGGGGGAAGAGCAATTCCTGCAGAAAGGTGCACATTTTGAGCACAGATTAAAGCCTTTTGCAGTTTATCTGTTTTCTGCTTCCTTTTATAACGCAATCGGAGGCTGACCCGCCCGTGCCACGGAGCATCATTAGCCCCATGGGAAATGGACAGGGGGCAGGCAGTGGGTGGGCTGCCCAAAGGGTGATGCAAACGCTCTTTGTGATTCAGACCTGTCGCATAAAGGGGTTTTGACCCTGAACTTATTTACCTAAGATGTATCTCCCCTCTGCGTGGAGTAACGGTCTGATTTTTAAGTTCAGGTGTCCATGGGGTGTTACTGATTCCACCTGGGGATTCTAGCATCAGTTTTAGGGAAGTTGTGTTATTTCTTTGCACTCTTACGTTTGAAGGTTTATTTACAAATAATAATTACTGGATTTGTGAAGGCTTTAAGTCTGAGCTACCTTAGGGCAACACACACAAACCCCAGACCGGGGTGATGTTATTTTTAAGCCATCCCTGTGCAAAAGGCACATGCCCGAGCACACACACTGTCCCACACACTGCACCTCCATGTGAAAAATCAATCCAAGTACATCATCTGCACATGTTTGCAGATAATACAAAGTTGTGTTTGTAAAAAAAAGAAAGAAAGCAAAGCCTCAAGTGGCAGAGCAGTTAAGGAACTCCTAGGTGTTTTTAATAACATTGATCAGCCCAAATGAAAAAAGCCAGAGCAGTGGGAGACAGGAGCAGGCAGCAGATGCTGACATTCTATCACAGCAGACACATATTGACTAGCGGTCTGAACAAGTCACTCACTCATCAGCGGCCAGCCTGATTGAGTTGCCTGCAGCCAGTAAATGAGCCTTCCATCCACTGTGGGTCGAAATGAACTGCAATCTTTTCAGACCTCGTTGTTGGCCAAATGAGAGATTTAAAACCCCGGAGGACTCCAAATGAATTTACCAAGGAGCCACAGTGACTAACAAAGCTACAATACATCAGAGCGCGGGGCGCTGGGTATTACAGTCGCTGCTCGGTGATCAGCACTGGGTATTACACTCGCTGCTCGGTGATCAGCCTGCGCTGAGCAATGCAGAGGTAACCAGATTAACCAGCGTGAGGTGTGTAAAGCTTTTACGGTTTCTTTAAGGATTTAAAGATTTTGATGAGAAAACACTACAAGTTTCCCAGGGGAAATTTGCTCTTATTGATTTAATGTTTGCTTGCATGCTACCTGTCAATTTTCCAAGAGCTTCAGCAACAAAATTCTTATTTGATATTTGACAGATCTCGTGCTGGTTTGCATGAGCCGAGCACTCGTGTGAAGAGAGCAAGAAGCAAGGAGAGACGAGGGTGCCTCCTGTATACACTCTTTTACCCAAGATGGAATCTCTGGCTAAAACTAACATCAGGGCCAAGTACAAGCTCCAGACTCCTCAGAGGATGGTTAGGGACAAATCAGACAGGCTGGAATTGTCACTTAAATGAGGAAGTTTCAATCTTGTTTAGGGTCTGGTTTGAATGTGGGATGCAAATGCACATGTGTGCTAACACACTGCATAGGGTCATGATGGAAGAGGGATTTCATTTACTCTTCCTCCTCATTTAGACACAGATTCTAAGTTCAGGATTCCCAGGTCCACTCTGGCATCCTAGAAGCGTTTGGTGTACTGAAACCAGAAATGTGAGAGGAAGATGTAAAACCATCGGGCTCAACCAAAGTTGTGAGAGAACCTCCTGCGTTCCCTGTGGGTGTGAGAAGGGATTTCTTGGTGTTTCTCTTGTCTGAAGGACCGAGCATGCCTGGAAGGAGGGCAGAGCACTCTTTTTAACAGCACCTGCCTTCTGGAAATCCGTGCTGCTCCCCCCCGGCACTGATTATTCCATTGCTAACAATATCGTGATAACAATTTGTTCACTCAATGGGGAGACAAATTCAACACTCCTTCCCTTTTGCAACTAATCCCTCCCCCTATTCAGGTGCTGACCTGCTGTCACCCTGACATGCAGAAAGCACCGTGGGTAGTGATTGAGGCCACTCTCTGCTCCCGGCTCTCCCTGGATGCTCCCTTCCAGTCAGCGCACTCCCAGCACCACACAGTTCCGCTCTTGGGTTACTTCATTCCAACTGAATGTAGTAAAATGGTTTGTCATCTTCATTTTTTTGCTGTAGTGTCCTGGAGGAATATACTCCGAAACGCCTTCAGCAAGAGTCTCTAATCTGGAAGAGTCATTTTTCCCTCTGCCTCTCGCGGTACAGGAGCAATGCAGTGGTTGCTGGCTGGAAAATTAGCCCAGGGAACTCTCTCCTCTTTCTGTCTCTCACCTCATTAGACTAGTGAGAAAATGTAATTGTAAGTCTCTGAGGTTTTCTCCTCACAGGCTGGTGGGGAGTTGTGCTTCACAGGGGCTAGCAGAGAGCAAACCCTGCACCCAGGCTGTCAGCACTGCGCTTGAGCCAAGCCTTCCCGCTGGAGCGACAGCATCCCCGGCAGCACCCACAGGGTCTCCATCCATGAGCCAAGTGCAGGTGGGTCACCCTGCCACCCTCTCCCTAGAGTAGCTGCCCCTGTGCCACCTTCTGTCCCTGGCAGAGACCCACAGGCCAGCGTCAGAGCTGCAGACGGAGGTGGCCACGGGGATGGGCACCAGAGGGGCTGGGCCTTCTCCATCAGGAGCGAAGTGATGGGAAGACAAACACTGGCTGGAGTCTAAGAGCCCCCTCTGGAGTGGGCTGTCTGTCCCTTTTTGTGGAGAGCTGCCGTGACCGTGAGCCCTGGCTGCGACAGGCAGTGCTGGGCACCACATGCGGCTGCGGTGACCCTGTACGGGCTCAGGGACTGCTGCTCGCTCACTGTGTGCCCGTTTGCCGTGGCTTCGGGAGCTCCTGGTGAGGGGCAGTGTGGGATGGACACGCTCCACAGCCCTGCAGCCCCTCTGGGAGGCAGGGAGGTGTCTGGGTGCAGGGCTCCGCTGGGGAGAGAATGGAAAACTGAGTGTTGTTCATGTTGGTCATCGCTGGCTCCTCCAGCACCGATAGCATGAGGTGACAGAGAAACCACAGTAACTCTGCGATACTGCCATGTTCCGTCAATGTTGGTCTGCAGCACCAATCCTGACATCCTCGGACTGTCGTGACGGTGTCTTTTTCTTCCTGGGCTATTCCACTCTAGATTAATTTCCCTGTGTGCGTTACCATCATTGCTAACTGCAAGCACTGAGCATTTGCTAGGAAGTAAAGCCCCAAATCAAAATAATAGAGAAAGTTTGCGCGTGAAATCCAAACCAAAGAGGGATGTTATTTATACCAGACTCCTGACACGCGCCCGTGTGTGTTTGGCGAGGTTAACAAAGATTAATACACGGAGGCTGTTTTTGGTGTAGAATGGGAAATGCCGAGGCTGAGTCCACCAACCACCTCAGCAATAACATGTCTGCCTTGTATTTTAAGGCAGGAAGCAACGCCTCAGCTGAAATCACTTAAACAAAAAGATTGCAGTGAGGGGCATAATGCAAGAAAGTAATAAGGTTTAAAACAGGTCAGAGCCCTTTCCCTGCTCCACTGCTCCTGAGTGAGATGCATTATTTAATGGTCTTTGGTCACCGCTGATATACTGTTGATGAAATAGATGATTTTGTTCAAAAGAGCATTAGAGAAGAAATATACAATACTGCATTCCATTCCGGCACAGTTCTCTCTCTGGTAAAAGCCGATAGATTGAAGGTTTTTCCTCTTGACAGGAAAGCAAAGCAGTTGAAATGAAAAGTCTTATGAAATGGCAAATACAAATGGTAATAATGCCACCATATTCAAAATTAAATTGTTGTAATTTTAGTTTCTGAGCATGGCAAAGTAATACAATATTCAGCACGGGCTTGGGGAGCAAAACCCTTTGGCAATAACGACACTGCCTCATGAGCTAACCAAACAATCCTTTATAAAAATGTAGAGGCTGATGGGTCTCTCCATCAACCATAGGAGCTGTTGTGCTGTGGATACCCCGTCCATGGAGCGCACAGGCTGCAGAGCAGTGTTTAACCTAGAGATGTCTCTCCTAAAAGAAAAAAATGCCATAACTGTCCAAACACACTGAACTGGAGATCGGATCGATGCCGGTCTGCAGCCAGACCTCGGTGGTATCAAGACAGAAGAGCTGTCTCTCCCTTCCTGCTTTGCCTGTTTATTTCCAGCCGTGGCTGCAAGGTTTTAACTCAGTGGTGGCTGCAAAGTTGCACTCCAGAGCATCCACTGCAGCAAACGACGCTGCTAATTAGCGCTGAGATGCCAGCAGGGCTGAACCAGGTCTGATCCTGCCCAGGCTTTGCTCAGTGAGTTTCCCAGTCCCCGTAGCAAATGTCCATGTCTCTGCCTTCACCACTCTTCTTGCCTCTCCAAGCCAGTGCAGAAAGCTCTCAGTATTGTATCTTCGAATCGCGTCTGCAGCGTGTTTGAATAGCCCGCTGACCTTTTCGAGTAATGCCTCTTTTATAACCTTCATCTTCTGCTGGGGTTAACGCCATCCCTGTACTTACAGACCAAGAATTCAATGTGTAATGACAACATGGAGCCTTGCTTTCCAGCCATGCAATTATTCTCTCTGTGTCCCTGTTTACGCTGTGACTTTCATCACAGTTAAATGCTGCTATTTTCTTTCGCCAGGCCCTGGGAGAGGCTTGAGTTTGCCCTCGACAGGTTCAAGTCTCTTCTGCCAACAGAAAGATATTACAATGCATATAAATAGCGGGTCCCTCTTAACGCAGGCTTTTAGCAGGGCAGTGATCAAAGCAGTGGGTGCTGCAGCGGGGAGCCCAGCCCGGGCACAGCGAGTGAGGAGTGTGGCAGCCCCACAAACACAATCACCAGCAGGGCAAGGCGGGTCTGCGGGGCACAGGGGCCTGGGGAGCTGCAGGTACAACAGAGCAGCCTGGAAATTCACCAGCAGCAATAACTCACCTGCAGGGAAATCCTGGCATGGCTCTATGGTCAGAGGGACACCCCAAACCAGGACTGACCCTGGCACAGAGGGACACCCCGAAACAGGACTGACCCAGCTCCTTCTCTCATTGTGATATGTGCAGGTGCTGCACCCACAGAATCAATAGCGAGCGACCATCGAATGGGTCTCTGGGCAGCCCCCATGCCCCTCTAACGACGGCGCCGTCCTGGGGTGGTTCCCCCGTGCCAGGCAGCCCCGTTCCGCAGGCAGGCGCGCGAGCCATCCATTACGCAGTAATGGGGGGAATGCAGCAAAAATGGCAGTGAGGGAAAGGAATACATCACTGGTAATTATCTCTAACCAGAAATCTCTTCCACCGCTCCAAGCCCCATCATTCCAGCCCTATTCTAATAAAGTGACACCTTTTTAATTATGGTAAGGACAAATCTGAAATTCCGGTAAGTAATTAGCATACATAATTTGCCATCTCTGACACAATGTGACTTTATCACAGGCTACCTCGGTGCGAGGCAGAAGTGCAAGGCTGCCGTATATCCAGTTTTAATTTTAGAGAAACCCAAACTGTCCATTTATTTTTATTACAATGTATTTCTCAAGTAGTTGAGTGGACAGCACTGAGAGTGTTCCGCGAGTGCAAATAAACAGCAGCAGCCTTGGAATGTTAAATTTAAAGGTTGTTTTCAAGAACAGGACACTTAATTTAACAATAAACTATGTTTTTATGTACCTCTTTGATCCTTGTTGTTACTGAGTACGAGCTGGCTGGGCCCATTCCTGGTGCATGGAACCCCCTGAGCCATTTCACCGGGGTTATTTTCAAAGGGAAGGAAATGCCCATCAAACCAGAAAACATTGCACGTTGCAATCAAATTATTTGTTTGCCCTTCCAAAGGCTGCTGCCAGTTGTATTGTCTTTCTCAGCAATCCCCTGCTCTGTGCACACGGGCTCCAGGGGTGCTGGGTTGTGGTAACGGGCAGAACATGAAACCTTTTAAACCGTGGAGGTTTATCTGAAAGAACCATAATTTTCTGCAGCAGTGGGTGCACGATGTGGTACGGTTCCCAATTTCCCATTGACTCCCAGTGCTGATATTCCTGCAGCTAAGATATTTTTTGAGAAATGTTTACTCTGGGCTAAATCATAAATATTTTAAATGTGAGCCCTGCTGTCCGGTTGTGATCAGTCAGAGAAGCTGCACAGGTTTGTTTCTCTTCGTGAGTAGGCAAGTGCTCCCGGCCTAAGTGCTTGTTTATGAACACAAGCGTTTGAGATCTGATGTACTAAGACACGCAAATAAACTCTGTTATTCAGGCGTTTTCTGTAGGTGGTTGTACCCAGCCCAGCACAAACCCCACTGATGCCAAGAGGACATGTGCAAACCCACCCCACAGGGCAACCGAGCCCCCAGCTCACGCTGTCCTCAGACACATCGTGCAGTCAAAGACAAACCAATGAATAAAGGCTCCGTGGTGGGGTAGGAAAGGTGTGCAATAAGCCAATGACAAGCAGAAAGGGCTCTTGGTTCCGCAGGGGGATGTGCCCTGCCAGCCACCAGCACACAGGCACGACCAGAGCCGATAAAGCTGTGTTACTCCACGATGGTGACGATCCATCAAGATCTAGCAAAAAGAGCCATTCTGGCCTGGCAACATCTGTTTGCGTTAGTTTGAAAGCCAAGATAAAACGTTCCTCATAAATAATTAAGTCATCAGGGCACACTCACAACAAGAGTGAATTTCTTGTGATGCGGCCCTGGAGGATGGGCTGCTCCAAGGGTGAGGGTTCCCTGGCTGGGGGGGACCCCCAGGCAGCAGCAGTGTTGGTGAGAGGGATCTGGGGGGTCCCAGGGGGACAGAACCCAGCTCTGCCCTGGGACTGCTGGAGGCTGCGCCCGCACTGAGCTCTCCCGTGCTACTATAAGGGCTTAAACAGCCCTTTGGACTGGTTGGGCATCTCTTAAGGATGGTTCTTCATTCAACAAATGAGTACGTGGAGGCACAGAAGGGTCATAATCCATGGGGAGTGTGTGCGTCACGAGCCTTCTCAGAGCAGAGGAACCAGAGCTGCTCCTAAGTGTGATGGAGATTGCAGTTGTGCTTCGCATGGACCAGGCTGGATTAAACTGTGGTATTTTTGAAGATGTGTGTTGGGTTCCTGGAACCCTGGCGCAAGTGAAAAAGCAGAATCTAAACTCTCCTTCTGGAAAGGAGATGCCCCAGGATGGGATGGTAAATGTTCCTGGTTCCCTGGCAGGGTTAGCTGTGCTGCTTACAGCATTGGCAGGTGCTCAGGGTGATGTTACCTGAACCAGGTGCCATCCTTGGTGTTCTTGAGCATCCCTCACCTCACCCAAGTCTCCTCCCACGGGATCCTGGGGAGATGCTGTGCTGGTGCCCCCTGTGCTGCTCCCACCAGTCGTGCATCCCCCTCAAGCCCAGTGCTGCCTCAGTGCTGCCTTGCTGCATGGTGCAGGCTCCAGATTTGTCTTTCCTTGTCTGCGTTAGCGAAAGGGAGCTGCATTAATAAGGCAGGGAAGCAGGTTCGGTGGCAGCCCTCTCTCTGCTTGAGGAGGAGTGATGGCTGCGCAGATCACTGGGAGGCAGGAGGATATAACCCTAATGTCTGCTCCTCAGGACAGGCCATTAAAAAGGCATCTGCGCTGACACAGATCTGTTGTTTATCAATAACCTGACAAGCGTTTCCCCTGCAGCATGGAAACACCTACACGACACAGAGGAAAACCGAGGGGAGCCAGGGCCCCGCTGGCCGCACGCCGAGCCCTGCGGGCAGAGCCAGGCATCCCGGCTCCCGGGGAGCCAGCGGGGCAGCAGTGACCAGGCACAGCCGGGGGATGAACTGGGGGAGGGATATAAAAATATGATATTGATGGATATGCTGCTGTTTGATGTTGGCTATTTGCTGGTCAACACTTCTTTTAGGGAATTTTCTGGCATTTTCTGTCAAAGAGAACATTTACCTGTAAAAACTGATCTGAATCAAAAGCAAAGGGTAGGGAATTCATCAAACGCAAACACTCTCAGAACAAGAAAAAGATGATTTCCTGTCTGATTTTGTCCTTTTCCTTCATCCATCCCCCAAACCAATTTTTATTTGACCCAAACTGATTTTTTTCCCCATATTTCCAGCTTTTCTCAAACTGGAAGAGCCATATGGGTTCATGTGGGCAGTGCAGGGAGGGGAATGGCCTGGAGCAGAACTTGCCTGCCTGCTGCACCAGAGCTTCCCCCTGTGCCTCCCATGGGATGGGCACTCGCTATCCCACCTCTACCCATCCTCGTTTCCTAATTCCTACAGTGCAAAAATGCTCAGCATGAGAACAGCAGCCACTTCAGAGAGTCGGAAACCATCCCCACATCACTTCCCAGCTCCAGCCTCCTCAGTGCAGCACAGAAGTGCTCAGTTCCTCAGGTGTGGTTTGTGGGGGCTGCTCCATCCCCTCATCCTCCACATCCCAAAGAGGTTGCGGGCGTTCGTGGCGTTGCCTCGTGTCCAGCGCACACCCATGAATCAGCACTTCCTTAGAAATTCAAACTACATGTAGCTTTAGTTAATTAAATGTAAAATCATTGGAATAAAATTATCCTTTCATTAGAAAATAACTCACTGCTTCAGACTTCAATAATTACTTTTTTCTTCCCAAACCACATACAAAATGGTCAGTTAAACAGTATGTAAAAAAAAAAAAGTTTAATNGGAGCCAGGGCCCCGCTGGCCGCACGCCGAACCCTGCAGGCAGAGCCGGGCATCCCAGCTCCCGGGGAGCCAGCAGGGCAGCAGTGACCAGGCACAGCCGGGGGATGAACTGGGGGAGGGATATAAAAATATGATATTGATGGATATGCTGCTGTTTGATGTTGGCTATTTGCTGGTCAACACTTCTTTTAGGGAATTTTCTGGCATTTTCTGTCAAAGAGAACATTTACCTGTAAAAACTGATCTGAATCAAAAGCAAAGGGTAGGGAATTCATCAAACGCAAACACTCTCAGAACAAGAAAAAGATGATTTCCTGTCTGATTTTGTCCTTTTCCTTCATCCATCCCCCAAACCAATTTTTATTTGACCCAAACTGATTTTTTTCCCCATATTTCCAGCTTTTCTCAAACTGGAAGAGCCATATGGGTTCATGTGGGCAGTGCAGGGAGGGGAATGGCCTGGAGCAGAACTTGCCTGCCTGCTGCACCAGAGCTTCCCCCTGTGCCTCCCATGGGATGGGCACTCGCTATCCCACCTCTACCCATCCTCGTTTCCTAATTCCTACAGTGCAAAAATGCTCAGCATGAGAACAGCAGCCACTTCAGAGAGTCGGAAACCATCCCCACATCACTTCCCAGCTCCAGCCTCCTCAGTGCAGCACAGAAGTGCTCAGTTCCTCAGGTGTGGTTTGTGGGGGCTGCTCCATCCCCTCAGCCCTACGGCTGGTGTCTCCTCTGCTCATCCTCCACATCCTACGAGGTTGCGGGCGTTCGTGGCGTTGCCTCGTGTCCAGCGCACACCCATGAATCAGCACTTCCTTAGAAATTCAAACTACATGTAGCTTTAGTTAATTAAATGTAAAATCATTGGAATAAAATTATCCTTTCATTAGAAAATAACTCACTGCTTCAGACTTCAATAATTACTTTTTTCTTCCCAAACCACATACAAAATGGTCAGTTAAACAGTATGTAAAAAAAAAAAAGTTTAATGACCACATAGCAATCAAGATTACTATTATTTAAGCACAAGCTATTAACATGTGCAATGAGGTATTAGCTAATAAATTATCTTTATAAAATTAAATTGTAATTTTATCACAAATTTTACAGAGGTTATGGATTTTAATGGCTGTTTTAGTTGCGGCACTGAGCATGCCGCTTTCCTTCATTACTTCATTAACACTTTGCATTTGTACTCTTTTGTATTATTATTTTAATTTAGGAACAGATTTAATTGATTTACTTCTTATCCCCGTGGGGAGCCACTTGGTCCTTGCCGTTGCCCAGGGGCCACGTGTTCACCACGAGCCCCAAGCCTGGGGACGGCTCCTGCTCTTGATTCATTTTTGAATGGTGAGAGGTGCTGGGACACCACAGGGAATTTGTCCCTGGCCTCAGGCCTCCTGAGCTGCGAGTCACCTGGCCCAGTGGCACAGAGAAAGCCCAGGGATGGCAAATCAGCTCCTCTCAAGTGTCTTTCTGCTGCTGAAGCACTGGGTGCTGCTCACTGGGGAGCTGCAGCCCCAGTCAGCATGCACAGCCCCACACCCTCCTTGGCTCCATCCCACCTTGCAATGCTTTAATGGGGAGGACAAAGTCTCTAGGAGAAGTTTCATGGTTTCTTCCAGCATTTAAAAGTGGACTCACACTTTGCCTGGTGCCCACAGTGGGTGCGTTTGTGCTGGTGTCGCACAGCACAGGGGGTGGGAAGGGTGCAGCTGACGCAGGGATCCTGCACTGTCCCAGCATCTCTGGCTGGAACCATCCCTCAGCAGGGATCCTGCACCATCCCAGCATCCCTGGCTGGAACCATCCCTCAGCAGATCCTGCACCATCCCAGCATCCCTGGCTGGAACCATCCCTCAGCAGATCCTGCACTGTCCCAGCATCCCTGGCTGGAACCATCCCTCAGCAGATCCTGCACCATCCCAGCATCTCTGGCTGGAACCATCCCTGAGCAGGGATCCTGCACCATCCCAGCATCTCTGGCTGGAACCATCCCTCAGCAGGGATCCAGCACCATCCCAGCATCCCTGGCTGGAACCATCCCTCAGCAGATCCCTCGGCAGACGTGGAGCACGCGGTTATAAACTTCCTCGGCGAGTCCCCTGCAGACAGATATCCTTGAGACTCACCTCCATCTCCCGCTCAGGTCACAGGGAGATTTAGAGATGGGGAGCTGTAGTTAAGGTCCAGATCTGCTATCTGAACTTGAGTGATGGAGGACACATTCCCGGGACATGTTTATTGTCACCCGGCGGCCCGCAATCCCGCTCTCACGGAGCCACCTCCATTCCCTGTATAATTCATGGTCTGACTCCGCGGTGGAGTGACTGATAAGGCCTTCACGCCGGGCTTGCCGGCCACATGTCTCAAGGAGACTCCAGAGGAGCTTCAGCACAATATAAATGTGGCTCCGTGTCAGCCTCAAACCCCTGGAAAATTCCCCGTCTCGAGAGTGCAGCATTTTAAGTAATAAAACTATAGAGAGATTACAACAAAATGTGACAGGAATTTATAGCCCTCTGCATGAACCTTTTACCTTAAGATGGAACAAAGTTGAGCGAAAAAAATTGTGTGGTTCACTTAGGTAACCTTTCCAACGAGCGCTCCTCAGCTCCTGGCCCCACATTCCTCTTGGCTGATTTAATAGCAGGAAAAAAACCATCCCTGCTGCAGGCAGGGAGCTGGGCAAGCAGGCAGCTTTTGTTGCTTTAACCCTCGCCGCCTCCTCCCTGCTTGATGCACCAGGATTCCAGAGTGAAAGCAGGGCCCTGCCAGGCTCTGGTGCACCTGAACTCATCCTGAAGGCTGCTCTGTCCGTGCTGGGGCTGTCGGACGCACCGGGAGCCCTGGAAGCAGCCAGGCTGTGGAACCAGCCCGCAGCAGGAGCCTGCGGAAGGGGGAACCTTTTTCCTTCTGTTTTATTTTCCCTTGAAAGGCACAAAAAATCCTCTCTCATCTGTGATTCCTAGAGAAAGTAAGGGCTAAGCAAGGGCTCTGTGTGCACCCATTCCCTAAAGACGCGGGCGACGTCTCCGAGTGCCGTGTCCCTCTGCACTGGGAGGTGTGTGTTTTTATTGCCCATGAAAGGGTCATGCAGCACAGCTAAGCAGATTCCTGGCTCTCCCTGACACTGGATTTACTGCCACTTTCAGCAATAAAGACTGGAATTAATCCTGAGTTTACTAATCCAAAGAGTAAACAATATCCAGTGGAGACACTCAGACAAGATAAATGCAAGGGAGTTAAAAGCAAACGGAGTGAAATCATTCTGCTCCGAGCTGAGGAGTCACTCGAGGAGCATGAGGCCTCCACACGCAGTATTATCAAATTGTTAATAAACGTACCCAAAGTCTGTGATATGGGGGAGCTTTTCTTTCCAATTCAGGGGATTTTCTATCCAAAGTGTGCTGGGTGCTGGGCAGGGGTTTTCTATCCCGTGATCTGCCAGTGTTCGCTGGAAGGACTGATTGTCGCTGCTGGTACCAGTTCAAGGCTTAGACTGATCGCCTGTTATTTATGTAAAGCACTTAAGTTTTTTAAAATTCCCTGATACGGCCAATGGAAATAAATAAACCCTATGAGAGTTTCTCCTCAAATGTTCCAATGCTTTACAAATTATTTATAATGTGTTTGCTAAAACCAGGGAAGAGACAGCAACTGTTGGGATGCCTCTACTCTTGGATCAGGCACCCCATCATAAACAGTTTATCACACTATTCTGTAGTGTCCTGGGAAAGGACACTGACCCCAGGCCAGGGAACATGGCTCCATCCAAGGGCTTCCAGGTGCCGTGAGAGCTCTCAGCACTTTCCCAGGGAAATCCTGCCTGTGCTGAAAAGCATCAGGATGAGATATCGCACTCTCTCTCCCATAATTTTGCTAAACTGGGAGCCAAATCTCGAAGGACAGATTAAAGTTAACTACGCCAAAGGGTGCTTCTCTCTGTTGCTATTAACCGCTGAGCACCAGCGCGGCGTGTGGCATTAGACAGCACTTGCCTTGCACCACAGGGGCAAGGGGAGCAGGGGGCATGCCGAGCCCTAAGGATCATGCCCCAATTAGAGTAAAATAAGATAAAATCATCAGTCCCACTAGTTCTGCCAACAGAGAGGCTTCACCGACGGAGCATGGAGGTGGAATCACCTCTCAGCCCTAGGGAAGAGCTGAGGCTCCTGGGAACACGGTGGTGGCAGAACTGCTGCCTGCTTAGATCAAGTGAGAACTGCCTCCAGCGCAAGGAATCCAGTGCCTTCCACAGCACCGTGTTCCCATACAGTATTTTTGTGCATATTTTAAATTATCTTGGGTCACTGTTTGCTTGTTAAATAATTTAAGGCGGTGAAGGCATTATTTACTGTCCATTTAGTGCACCAGACCCATAGCTTCGCTTTGATTTTTGGTCCAGAAGGAGCTGTGACACGGCCCCAGAGAATACTTCCACAGCGTTAATTAGCGTGGCACAGCACAAACCTGCATCGCTGTTTTTTATTTGTGAGTCAGGAATAACATTTGATTGTTCGTTTTATTGGTTAATAAATTTTTAATATATTAATTTCTGTTTTCATCGGCGGTGGCTTACAGCTACCAGGTACACAAAGTCCGATGGTCCCAGGGAGCAGTTTCACAGCAGCACCTCCATGCCCTTTCCATGTATAAGTCACCTGGAGTTGCACAGACCACCCAGGAGCGTGGCTGGGCCGTAGCCAGCACGGCCACACTGGCCACCGTGGCCCATCAGGAGCTGTGAGCTCTCCCATCCCGCTGGCAGCCAACATGCTGGGCCCCCTCGCTCGGTCGCTGGGGGCTCTGGGCCCCCAAACTGGGTATGTTTTGTTGCCCGACCTACATCTACAACCATATTTTCTGTAACCAACTTCCTTTTGAGCCTGAAACGTAGCAGAAAATGGAAAGGGTGAGAGAAAAAATCCTGATGAATGAAAACTTCTTCCTATAGAAGAATGTTTTAATTCGTCATACTCATACAAGAATAAGTTAGTTCAGTAAAGAAAAGAGTACAAATTATCAGCCCTTCAAAGCTTTCCCATTTAACCACTTTATTGCAATACAACTGCCCATAACATTTGCTTTTAAAGCCCATGATGCTGAGTGTAGTTATTACATTGCATACATAAAAGATGTTTACAATTTTTTATATATATGTAAAATGTTGATCCCCTGGGCCACATTGATTTGTGCCGGCTTCACGGCTGGGTTGGTGCAGGAATTTCCCAAAGAGATGTGATTAGGCTGCAGGGAACTTTCATTCTTTTCTCCCTTTTTTAATCTCCTGCTTACCAATTTAAAGGGCTTATCTTGTATTCCATTTACGTAAACATTTCCAGGCGGTACCAGGGTCCTCTGAGCTTGGGAGCACACGGCGGCTCACACACCTGGTTTGCAAAATGCATTCTGGCTGTGGATGAAGTTGGGTTGATTTATTAGTTCTTGGTTGTTTCTATAGTTGGAAACAGAACTGGGACAACGGCATTAATTAGCTCCCTGCCTGCACTGGTTGGACAGGGATGAGCTGGACTCTGCGCCTCTGGGGCTGGTGTGGGCGCTGGGGGAAAAGTGTGGCCAGGGGGGCAGAGCTGGGTGCCACGAGTTTAGAATCACGGAAGGGTTTGGGTTGGAAGGGATCTCAAAGCACATCGAGTTCCAACACACTCCCACTGGATCAGGTTGCTCAAAGCCTCATCCAGCCGGGTCCTGAACCCCTCCAGGGATGGGGCAACCATCCCCTGAGCCCTGAGTGTGGGTATTTCTGTGCTGGAAAGGTCAAAGCCTGCAGAGGATCTTGTAGGAAGTTTCTATTTTTGTAAAGCAGAGACATAAGCAACTGAAAGGACAAATAATTTCCCAGTAATTCGTTTTATAATGAACAGCGGGTTATAATTAAGATGGTATTCATTTTAAAGAAATTAACTGCTCTCCAACAGAGAAGAAAGAAAGTGTTTTATAGTTTCAATCTTCAAACTTTGACAAGCTAATCTTTGGAGTCAGATAATAATGGGGAGAAATGATACACATTTCTCATAAAAATGCATGGAGGAATGAACAAACTCCAAGGAAGTGGAAAGTATCCAGAGTTTAAATGGTGGATCTGTAGAGGGGATCTGAGTAGGTGTGGGTGGAAGACGGAAGGTGACCTGCAGGATGGTTCCTCTCCAGCTCTTCGCAGGAGCGTTCCCAGTGCTCAGCCCGGCCAGCTCAGCGGGCGGTTCCGTCCATCAGCTGCACGTATGGATAAGACAAATGTAGATTTTATTTACAGATTCATTGTGTCTCATCCTAGAGCTGATTTAGGAGAAGACAAAAGGTCACATATTTAGATGTTCACTGCACTGAAGAAAAAAAATGAATACATCAGCAGCACCAGCACTGCTTTTTCTTTCTGGAAGAAGAGCAGAGGGGTTTTATCTGTATATTATACATTTTTAAAACACTCTAAGTGTAATTCAGGATATTAGACACTATTCAGCTTTGCACAGGTATCTGGCAAAATGGCTTAAACATTTATTAAATATAGAATGATAAAATACCTCGAAGATCACATCCAATCAACACAGTTTCTGCTGTGGAAAATCATGTCTCATTAATCTGTTAGAATACTTTGAACCTACCAACATATAAATGGATAAAAGAGAATATCTTGACATATTTTTAGACTTTCAAAAGGCTTTTAATGAGGTCTTCCCACAGGATTTCTTAGGAAACAAGATAAAAATGGGGGTAAGAGATACAGTAGCATTATGAATCAATACGATGGACTAAGAGGAAGGAAACAAAAGTGGTAGATAGTCTTTTATTAATCAATGTGAAGGGTCAGTAGCCGCGTGCTACGTGGTTGCGCGCTCAATCTAATGGCATTAGTGTACTAATTACTGATCTGGAAAAGGAAACAGTTGTATAGATGAGTTAAATTCAGAAAAGATGAGAGAAATTCAGATAAATTTGGCCAAGGAAAAAGAACGAATGGTGTGACAGCCAGTGGAGGTTGCTTCTGTTAAGTACAAATGCCCTAAAACCCAGAACTTCCCCGCAGACAACTGGGTGATGTGGACAGCTGGTCACTGACAGGATCTTGAATATCACGCGTTCAGAGCCAAATGGCAAACAGGGTGTTGGGGGTTTAGAAGAAAGGGAATGAGAAGAGCATGGAAACTATTAAAAGAGCAGTGTGTGAGTGCCTGGTGCACCCGCTCTGTGGATACAGCGTGCAGCACGGGTGTGCAGGGAGTCTCTAAAAGGCATCACAGAGTTTGACCGAACTGAGGAAGCAAAGAGGGAAATGACCTGGGGTCTTGGGAACCTGATCTGGAGTGTGAGTGTTACCAGGAGCTGCTCTTACTCCCCTCCCTGGCACAGGGACACAAGGACCCTGCTGGAAGTTCAAAGACAGAAATTCAAAATACAAGGAATGACATTCTCACACGAGTGGTGCTCCTTGTGGAGAAGAGCATAAGAAGCTCAAGCTAAATACCGGTGGCCAAGAGCAAGGCTGCAGTGAGAGGAACCCCCGGTTCTGTGCATGGGGGCAGCTCTGGCTGGGCACCATCTCCCAGGGCTGAGGACATGCAGGAGGTCCTGGACACACACCCTTCTGGAGGCGGCTGTGGAAAGAAAAGCTGGCAGCGAGGGTCTGAGCATGGGGTTCATTCCTCTCTCCTTAATTCCCGTGTTTGGAGAGCAGGCTCCAGCCCTTCTGCCCTTCACCGCTCCCATCGATAGCTGCAGGCTGCGTGGACAGACCCAAGGTCTTGGGGGGATGGCAGCTTTTCAGAATCGCACTCGCAGCCCTCGCACACGGGAACAGGCTCCGGCTACAAACCCAGAGTCCTGCAGGGGCCTCGCTGCAAACCAGCCCTGCACTGGGAGAGCTCGGGCAGCTTAATTGTCTTGTTAAATATACATGGGCTGGTGATTTCTTAAAACTGGAAGAGTGCAGAAAGCCATTGCGAGGAAGATAATGCCAGCGGTATTTAAAAATTAAAATCTGCTGCAGCCAATCACGGCAGCGGCAGCGTTTGTCCTTTGGAGCCTGACTTTGATAGTCACTCATGGATGCCGTAAACAGGCTACGCTTGCAGCTAAGCAATAAAGTGACTGGTGCATTTCTTTTTACTTTATACACCGCTGTATTGATTTTGTAGTTTATATTTTCTTGGAGGAGAAACTAAGATATTGCGATTTCATTTAGGTACTGCATTATAATTTCCCCGATGATTTTGTCAAATGTTCCTGAAGGAGAACACCTTCTCGCAGCAAACAGGACTCAAAGACACAGAGCTGACTAATCCATACCTAATTGGATGAAATCGTTATGCACTTTCCCTCCTTTTGGAGGTTTTTTTCCGAGTTCCTGGTTCCTTAGGGATCCTAAAAGCCACTGAAGAGGTTATTATAGTATGTCCTCAGGGATGTTTAATACCCTAGCCCTGTTCAGACATGCAAATAATCTAATTCAAAAGCTTCCTAATTAGCAAGCCAGCTACAGTTCTGGATAAGGAGGGGAAGAGAGAGAGAGAGAGAAATATCTAAAAGGACTGTGCTTTTTCCTTTTATTGGCTGCTATTGTGCAAAAGGCAGCATAATGGATAAAAAGTAATTGTTGTGATTTTAATTGCGATCCACTATTTATAGTTTTGTTCTGTCATCTGAATAACGAGGGGGTTTTGTTCACGCAGCTCGCACTAAACATGCTGCAACTTAGTCTACACAGAATGCAGCGTGCGCCCGGCTCTTCCTCTTGGAAACACAATCTTACATTGCGGAGACGGTCCAAGTAAAAGATGGTAAGCTCGTTAATGAATTAGCCATTTAATTAACATAATTAGGGATAATTATTTTCTTTTAATCTATTGCCAATTTTAGGACAATAAAAGGAGACAATGGTGAAGCAGATCACAGAGGGTCCTGTGCAATCCCAGGGACTGTTCTTGCCCTAAAGAAAATGTTCATAAATATTTGGGATGTGAAGGCGGCTGAACCTGAGGCAGGTTCCTGGCTCTCCTCTGGGGTCCTGTCCCCGATCACCCCCAGAGGCCTGTCCTGCAGCGCTGGGTGGCACAGCACCTCCCTTTCCATCTCTCTGGCCGTGCACCCCAAACTCCTACCACCTGTTTTCAGGCAGTGACACAGAGAGGTGACAATTTTTGGGTTTTGCCCACTTGGGCTGTCGCTCCAAGTGACGTGCACTCTGCCGCACGTTGCACTGCTCGTCTGTTCTTTATCGTGTTAGATGCCCACACAGCACCTGCTCAATTGAAGCCTCGTGTGCTAGCAATTAATATGTTATGCCCTGATTAATTAGCAGGGTTAATTATGATTGCTATTGCTTAAACCTATGTAGAGAGAGATGGCATCATGTTGCTGTGAGTTGTGGTGTTGAGGATGCACCCGTGGGAATGGGGACCAGTGCGGTTGGCAGCTGGCTGTCCCCATGGGATGTGCTCGCTTGCTCCTGCAGCGCTGTGGGCCTGGGAGTCGTGTCCCCTCGCGTTCCGATTAGCAGTTCCTTAAGGGTGGCACCTCCCAGCAACTTGGTGATAAAGAAGAACCCAACCAGTTGACCCCAGAGGCAATGAAGGGACTGCAACCTCCTGCGTATTTGCCCACGTTTTATCCAGGGCAACTCAAAAGTGAGTCACTTACAAGAGTACAGTCACCAAACTGGTGCCAACCCCAGCCTCAACAGGCACCCTGGGATTTCACAGTGTTCAGGAGGTTCTGGATGGCTTTCATGGGCATGGGTGCCAGAGCCCACAGCTGGATGCTTCTTCGAGGATTGGAGGTAGCAGTGGGGACAGGGGGACATCTGGAAAGGAATTTATCAATGCCGCAGCCACAAAGGTTGGATGAGAAGAGCAGGGCAGGCTCGAATCCTGCCCACAGCCGAGCATCACCAGTTCCCTGTTAAGCTTTTGATTTGTCTCTGTGTGAAATAGTGAGACTTGGGGCCTTTTTGGCAGTTGTGAGTGAGAGATGACCACCCTTCTCATTGACTTATCCTTTTCGAGCTATCATCACTCATTTCTCTTGGGAAGAGAATGTGAGTCACTGGTAAATAATATAGGGTTGTGTATTTCTTTATCTCCCATAGTGTGTTGTCTCCTACATGCTGTTCTGTTCTAACAACATCCATCAAGACAAGCGCATACCTGAGAACAGCCTCCCTCAGACCTCGGAAATCTTCTCCTGAGGTCACAAACAATACAGAAAAGACAAAGAAGAAAGAAGAAGGAAATTGCAGGAACAATTAAACATTTTTTTTTTCTGGAGACACAGAGGATTCCCCTTGTCTGCACAAGGCAAGCACCAAAATAAGAATGCCACATCTCAAACACAAGGCAATCTATTATTCTCAGTGCAGTAACATGATACATTATCAGCCACCTTATCCTAGCAAAATGTATCATTACCTGCACTTTCTGCACTTTCCAGATCAATCCACTTTAAAAATGTAGTAATATAGAAGGGTATTAGGTACTAGAAAACTCATTATGAAAATGGCGCACTCAAATTCTTTAAAGGTGATATTTCATAAAATATACTATGCCTAGCTCTTGGCTCAATCATTCTTTTTAATAGCTCCATAGCAGCCAGAAAATAAAGTATTCATGAAGATTGAAGAAGATGATCCCATGAACTTCAATTTAATTGGTGCAAATTAAAACGATCCATCTTTTCACGCTGCCCGTCTATCTCCAATCATCAGTGCACTGCACGTCCAGCACCCTGATTACAATTATCTTTTAATAGGAAAACTTGTCACTTTTTGTGTGATTTACATAAGCTTGCACAAACTTACTGGTATCATTGAGGGCTGGAATGTGCGATTTTTTTTTTCCATTTGAGTCCCCTGCTCCAGTTGGGGAGGGGGCCTGGAGGTGAGGTGAGCTCCTGGCAGGGGGCTCATTTACTGCACTTAAAGCCCAGACTCGCACAAGAAGAATGCCAGGGAGCAGCCTTCAATACATCTTCATTCACCAGACCTCCCCCCAAAGAAGTGCTAATGCAGCCAGATTTCATGGTGTCTTTGCAATGACCATTGCAATTACAATACAAAAACCTAGATGACATTTTGACTTTTAATTAGGAAGGAAATGATGCTGGTCCCTGCTGATGGCTCTCTCTCCCTCCAACCGCTCCTAGCACTCCTGTCCTGAGAAGGTACCCTGCAGGGTTTAATAAGCCATCAAATCAGAGTGGTGTGGGACGTATTCTCAAGAGTTCAAATAAAATTACCATAAATGTATGTTTACTGTTCCCAGCCTAGTGCCTGGGATCCGGCTGAGGGCCCTCCAGCCGGGAGCAGCAAAGAGGACCCACAGCATTAATTATTGTTACGATCATTATTACTGTTTTCTTTGTGAGGGCCACGATCCAACAGCGAGGACGCTGCAGAATGATTCATTGCCTGGAGCCATTTATGTATAATATGTTTCAATTTTGCTTCCTTATCTTTGAAAGGCAACCGTCCTTATCACAGATGGCTTCCATGCCTTAAGATGTTGTGAGATTTAGCTCTGTCTCTGAGGCTGGGTTTTTCTATGCATCGAAATAATTAGCATTGTTTGGCTTTTGTCCGTGCTTTCCCTGATAGCATTAACCCCAAACGAGAGCCGGGTGACCTGCAGAACAACAGGCCCAACCTGCGCGCTCTTTGTGATCCTGTTGGACCCCTCACACCTCTGCTTGAGCACGCAGAGGGATGGACTTTAATGAGCGCTAATTTCCAGCTCCCTCTTCTCCATAGTGCTGGAGAGAACGCAGAGCACACCCAGGTCCCTGCAGAGATTAGCAGCGTGTGGGTGTTAAACTTTTCAGCACATGCACTGCAAAGCAATTTTGAGGACTCCTTTGCTGGTGGAGTTGAAATGAAACTCATGGCTGATCTCATTAAGCACTTGTCTCATTTTGGCGCATGAATATTAAATGGGAATGAGCGTGAGCAGGACATTACAGAAGGGAACATTTCTCCTCTCAGCCTGGTGCTCGGCGCAGCTGCTGGTGTCGCTGGGCTGATGTCCCAGAGCTGCTGCCCTTGCTTCCCAAGGCAGATGTTCACCGTGACCCACACTACTGGAAGAAGTCCGACAGCGTGGGGACTGGAATCCTGGGATGAAGGGATTTGGGGGGATTTGCCATGGTTGAAGACCGCTCTGCATCTCTCCCAGTCCCCAGCAGCTCCCCCAGCCCGGACACCCCTCCTGACGCTGCTCCCCAGCAGCTCTCCAGAGCTCCCCGCATCAGTCTTTTGTCTCAGCAAACAACGCCTGTCCCTGTGACCCAAATAAACTCCAATCCACTTGATCTATCAGGGAAACGTGCGGCACTGACCTGCCATAAATCCCTGGGCAGCAGGAGAGGCGGCCGGCACCGACTCCCTCCTTGCCCCGGCCGGCCGCCCACCTGCGGCGCTGCCCGGTAAGCAGGTAATCATGAGCTGCCACAGAAAGGTGACCCATTACCATGATGGATTTGGTGTGAAAAACAAATGGACTGAGACCTGCGGATTGCTGTCCTTACTGCACCTTGGCCTTTTGTTCTGTCATATCAATATCCGCACGGGGCCTCATTACACGCTGCTCCAGCGCCGTGACAGGAGCAGGGGGTCAGCGCCGAGCACCGTGCTCGGCTGTGCCACGAAGCTCACCCCGGGGCGCACCACCCGCTGCTGTGCCCAGCTCTATGGGGCTGGGGGTAAGGGGGTCCCACAGCACGATCCCACCCCACCAGCCTCCCCACAACCTCAATCACACGTGTGGAGTCAACACAGACATTGTGCCTGCTGAGAAAATCTGGGATTGCAATCCAGTTTCTACTGTTTTCTTTCCACCCAGGTGAGCTGAGGGCAGGTGGCAGGGGGCAGGGCTGCTGGCCTGGGGAGCTCGCTGCACTGCACACAAAGCCAGGCTCTTTGTTATTTGATCAACATGGAAGATGAGAAGTTTAAAAAAGGGAAACGATTTAGGCCATATGCCAATCCAGCAATATAAACAAGTCAATAATATGTCAGCAATATCTTTAAGTGCTGCTGAGCACAGTTGCTCTTTCCTCTCCCGGGGAGGCTCAGTCTTCTCAGTGGTGAATGAGCTCGGTCTCACCACCACCTGCCGAAGAAGCTGCTGGAGCTGCACCGTGCCCCAAAAGCAGATCAGCCCCACGGCACCCAAGGTGCTGCAGCAGCCAGGGGAGCCTGAGGGGTTCTCCAGGACCGAGGGGTGCAGAGTCACCTGCCATCCCTGCGGGGAGGAGGGAGAACCAGCAGAGCTGACCTTGAGGCTGCCTGAGACTGACCCTGAAGCACGAGATTCTCCATTCCATTCACAGACACTGTCATCTCTCACCTTGCAGAGAGCGCTCTCCTTGCCCATTTATCATCACAAATGTTTCTATTTAGGCTTATTTGTTTGTACAGTTAAGCCCTGTTACACTTACACCAAGAAGAAGGACAAATTGTGATTTTATCCAATGTTAGATGATATCACTCCTTGCTACAACATTCACAGCATTAATAAGGATAAAGGGAGACTTTGGAGAAATCCAATAATACAGCACATGTGATAACGGCCCAGCGAAAGGGCTCTGGGGAGGGAGTGCAGTTCTACCACGGAGACTCTGCCACGGCTACTCCCTTTGTGCACACCTTGCATTGTCTCATGAGGGAGGGAATTCTGAGCTGGCTGAACATGGCTAACATAATTCCAGCAATGAGGTCCTGCTCATTAACGATCATTAGTCCGCCCACTGGAACCCTTCATTTCCTGGAAAAGATCTTGCTTTCACACCAAGCGCTGGATGCCTGTGAAGTTCTCAGCTCTTCCCACCAGCACTCACCAGGCACAGAAATGTCCTTTCTTAATAGAGACAAAAGCAGTGGCAGGAAGGTGCCAGAACAATGGCAAGTGTGGGAAAACAGCACAAGAAGACAGAGAGCAGGCGGACATGGGAGGATGCAAATCCATTGCTGAGCTCATGAGAATGGCTCCCAAGCAAGACCCCAGCACGGAGCTGCTGCCCTGAGCCCTGGAGAGCCCCAGGACCCCTCTGGTCCTCACTGCTACCAGACAAACCTGTGCCCGCTCCACAACAATGCGTTGCTTGGCTGACTGTCACCTTGGACCCCATACGAAAAGGACCAAGAGGAACCAGCATAGAGGCATTAGCTTGTTTGTAGAAGAATCATCTTTGCCATCACCCTCACACTCCTAGCTGTCCATCTGCAAGCTGGTCCTGGCCCAGGAGCACTCCCTGCCCTACCAGAGACGTCTCAGGAGCAACATCTGTGAGACCCCAGCGTCCAGGTGCCCACCAGCCCATAAATGCTCCATGGGATGGAAAAGTTTCCTTGGAGATCAGCACCTTTTGTTTCCAATGGAAAACCCATGGTGGATGCAGAACTCCCTTCCCTCACCCTGCACTGCTGGGAATGCTTGCTCAGCCTGGTGCTGGGCTCCAGAGAGCAGCCAGAGCCCCACCGCAGGCTCCCCCCCACCTGCCCCTCAGCAGAGCCCTCGGCAGCGCTGTGCCTGCAACACGCTGCTCCGGCTGCGCCTGCGAGCTTTGGCCTGGGAGTTCCTGCCTCAAACCAATCATCATTTATGTTATCCTTACAGACGAGGGCACAGACCTTCAATCATTCTTCCTAGTTAGACACAATCATCAGCCAGATTTGTCTTGTTTAGCCGAAATACATACACAGTAACTACACAGCCCTGAAGATTGTCAGCGGATGTGTTGCTAACCCTGCACGCCGAGCCCTCTCCATCCCTGGGTGGGTTTTTAAAGGGCCAGTTTTGGCTTGCAACCTGCTTTCCTCCACGCCAACACACTTTCTAAGAACACGACTGCTGCTTCGGAGCTAGTCCAGCCATTTCCAGGAGCAGCAGAGCACGGGCCAAGCAACCTTGGCTGGCATCGCTTGCAAAATGCTCATTCATAGAATCATAGAATCACCAGGTTGGAAGAGACCCACCAGATCAGAGAGTCCAACCATTCCCACCAATCTCTAACCCATGTCCCTCAGCACCTCATCCACCCATCCCTTAAGCCCCTCCAGGGAAGGGGACTCAACGCCCTCCCTGGGCAGCCTCTGCCAGTGCCCAATGACACTTTCTGTGAAGAATTTTTTCCTTATGTCCAGCCTAAACTTCCCCTGGCGGAGCTTGAGGCCATTCCCTCTTGTCCTGTCCCCTGTCCCTTGGGAGAAGAGGCCACACGCCCCATCGGGAGCGAGAGCTGTCAGGCAGCTCCGATTCCTGCCTCTCATGCACATATATTTTCTATTTTGTTTATGATCAGCTGAAGGTTTCTTTTGCATCTGCCAAGGAACTATTTTCACAAATAAGTATGTAAATCCTCTGTAAATGTATGCTAATTACTTATTTTAATTACAATGTAAATAAGTAATTACTGAATGATTTTAAAGTATTTACATGGGGGTTGTGTGATTTAAAAGCGAACTTGTTGGAAGTATAAAAACTATAAATTTTACAGTAATTATACCACGATTTATACACTGCGGCCAAGCACAATTTCCATGAGCTTCGTAAGAGATAAATAAATACGTAATTCCCCAGTAATTACTGCATAATAACAAAACTATTGCATGTTTGGTTTTTTTCCCCTGTTAAGTAGAAAATGCCCAGATACCAAAACAAAACCTAGTTGAGGTTTTTCATGAGAGCGGTGGACATCCAGCCATCCGATCTTAAGAAGAAGAAAGGAAAATGCTGAAAGAGGGAGGAAAATATAAAAGTAGGAAGAATGACTGAGGGGAAGCACAGGGAAAAGCTGTCTTGCTGGCACCTTCGCCCTTCCCCAATCACTTGGGACCCATGGCACCGGCAGCCCTGGCTCTGCCGGCCGTTCCGGCAAGGTCCGATGGGTCCGTGCTGTGCCAAGGCTCCGGGCAAGGGCTCCAGGGACCCTCCCAGCCCCCCCGGTTCTGGCTGCTGTTCCCTGCGAACGGTGATGTGGGAGCAGAGCTCAGCAGGAAATTGGCAATCAAAAGGTGAGTATATAAACAGTTAAATTATATTTCCTGTGGGGTATTTTTTATTAATTTCATTGCAATAATATGTTAAACACCAGCACTGTGAAAATTAGTGTTAATGAACATTAAATGTGTTGGACAATTTAAATGGTGTGTATATATCACCTCTCTTATTATTGGGACTGGCCCACTGGTAATATCCTTTTATCGATCCTCTGCCTTTCTCCTTGTCTCTGTCCCTGTGGAAGTGGTCATGAAGGACACGGTAAGCACACAGCTATCAGAGACATAATCTTTTAGCACTTTAATAACACAGTGAGCAGCCATCACCCACCAGCCCTTAATAACTGTCTCCGTCAGCTCTTTAGAATTTGCAGATTACAGAGTCCTTCTAAATCTTCCCTGAAAAGGCCAGGCGCATTAACGAGCCTACCTGGGCCCCTGCTGCATCCTCACGCTCCTCCCTCGCCCGGCAGCCTCTCCGCTCACCACCTCCTCCCCAAAATAGCTGCTCTACAGCCTATTTAGAGACAGGGAGATACAGGGATCTATATATAGATTTGTATTCCAGCTTGCAGTCCCCTGCTTTGTGCCCATGTGTGCAGCTTGCCTCTAAGATCTGCTGTTAATTAGGTTTGCACAGTAATACAGATTTAAAAGAACGGGTGTGGGCGGGAGGTTGGCGACCATGGGCTCATTAAGGCTGAAGACAGATTTCTCTGTACACGCGTGCACGTGTGCGGGGTTTGTTGGAGCTGCTCTGCTCGGCTCCAGCTATTGCAGAGGCGAAGCGAGAGCCTGCGCGCACGTGAACCTGCGCCGGGGGCCTCTCCTGCCCTCGCATCCAGCAACTTTGGCTGCGATGCGAACGCTCCTTCCAGAAAAGCTGCACGACACTGCTGTCACTTCAGTTATCAAGTCAAGAGCACTTGAATATTCTGCAGCGCTGGAGGTCCAGCTGCCCGTCCACCCTGGGTTGCTCACGTTGCCCTGCAGCCGTACCCGCACACTCACCTAACCCGTATTTTTTGATCCTTCTCCCAGTGCCGAGGGCTCATTCTCAGTGGCTCTGAACCTGGACAAATATTTTCCCTTCAGCCAGCAGGCAGTGGGTGACCCTGGATTGTGTAAACCTGGCACTGAAAGCAGATTTATGAATTTCCTCATCGGCTTTTCCCTGCGCTCAGCAGTACAATACAAGCGCTTCACAAACGCAAATTAAACTCTCCTGCACAATATCGCTGTACAGTGATGTGCTAATATTATCCCCATTGGGGAACCAAGATTTTTTTATGCCTCTGCTCTCATCTCACTTTTAAGTTGTGCTAAGAACAAGGTTTGTGCAGTTGCACAGCTTCACAAGAGTAGGTTAAGGGGAAAATTGATATGTATTCAGTGATGCTGAGTACCTGGATTAAGATCCCTTTTCCCCTCCCAGAACACTTAGCATTTCTACAGCCTTGCACATGCTCCAAGCATGGGCCCCACTGATTGCATTCCTGGTGGAATTATATTGCCATTCCAAAGGATTTTTAAAAAATAAATGATAAAATGACTGTGAGATCTGTGGGATGTTAATGTGCCTACATGTACCACCATCTCCCCACAGCTGGAATTAGTTTCATTGCAAAGTTCACTCGACAGAGCTTCAAAGCAGTGAACTTTCACTAAACTATGGGAGATTTTCCAAGAATTCGTAAAATGTCGTTTCTGAGGATGGGGTGAGACAATTTTGAGCCTTCGATATGGAGCATAAAGGAGCTTGGGTTTTTTGAGTATGTGGTTATAAAAATTGTTAACACAGCTGTGTAAGAGCCTGTCCTCAGACGTAAACTTCCTAAAATTATCCATAAGGCTCTCAGGATGATATCTACCTGTTCATGGCTCTGTTGAGAATTTGTGTGTGGAGGCTTCAACAAACCCCTGCCCTGGGAAGGGCAGCCGGCCTGATCTCCGCAGCAGCAGCTTTTTTGCAGAGATTGCCTGGCAGCACAGCCAGTGGTTTTAATTGTATTTTTTTTTCTAGATTTCTGCTTTATAAAGAATTCAATTTGTTTTATTGTTTGAGATTCATACACAACACTGTGAAGTAAATTTAATACACAGTGGTTACACTTTAAAGTGTTTTAGTTAATAAAACGAATAAAAATAAATAGGAAAATCAATGCTTTTGTTAATATTCTGTCATTTTTACACATTTCAGAATTCATAGCAGCTCTAAAAGCACACCACAAGTGGGGTGGGCTCTGGCTCGGTAAACAGCTGAAGATGCTGAGCAGGCAAAACCATCAACAGTTGGGTTTGAAAGATGAAGCCTCTGAGTTTTGAAACCCTGATTCACCCACAGAAGCGAGGAGTCCAACCCTGACAGCCTCCTGGCAGCCTCCAGCAGTGAGTAAGATGCTGGGATGGCCACAGACACCCCAATCCCCGCAGGAAGATGAATCTAGTGCAGCCTTCACCTGGCAGCCCCATGGTGACCATGGTGGCCCCCAACACTCCCTCTGCACCTGGTCCAGGAGGCGCAGAGGGAACAGCAGCGAGCGCTGGCGTGGCCGAGCCTCTGTCCCAGCAGCAGGACTCAGCCCTGCTTGGGCTCATTTACTCTCCAGGTTTTTCCACATCATGTTCCAGCCATGCGGTTGCCTTACTGGGCTGCCCCATGAGACACAGCCCAGAGGCACCAACCACAGACCGTAACCCCGTTACACCATTCAAATACTGATGGTTACACCAGGACCCTGTCTTGTGCAAAACATTTTTGATGACGTTAGCCTTGCTGTGGGTTTGCAGTTGGACATTTCCTTTCCCCTTGAAGGGAAAAAAAAAAAATCCACCAGAATAATACGGGTACAATTAAAAGTGAATAAACCAGAAAAATTCAAACTTGGCTCATGGAAATCTACCTTGCACACAGTTAGGATTCTCCCTCTAGAAAAATAACCATGCAAATTCAAGCAATTAGAGAGGTAAATATCCTCCTGTGGAATGCAAACAAAAAGATTCACAATGAGACAGAGAGCTGAGGTAGGAAATACCATTTTCTTTGTGACTTTTTAAACCACACAGTGTTAACAGCCACATGGAAAATCTTTCTCATTAACACCTAGGGCTCAAGGGAAATGTTGTCGACGAACGCCTTATTGCATATAACCCCAAACCCTTTAGGACCTTGAGATGCTCAGACGAACTGGAGTAATGACCTGGAAATAGTCCTCTGGGCCTGCTGCAATAATGATGTGGCTGGCTGTATTTTTTTAATATGAGGAAAGAGATTAAAGAAAATAACAGCCCTGCTTGACTCGTTCATTATTACTGAGGTGAAGTGACCACTAAGAAATGATGACAGAAACCTTGCTCACCAGTCACTGGGACCCAAATGGGGCTGCGAAGGTTTCAGACGCTGCCTGCCTGAAGGCAGCATAATAAATTCAGACATTATCTGATATGGATGTATCATAATGAAAAATAAATTTGCAAAACAGTCTGATATGAGTTAATCCATAAAGTATTTTATTACTTCATTTTCTCACATTGAATCCATCATGCATTTTTCTGGCAGCACATTTTTAATTACTTTTAATTTAAATATATGCATCCTCTGCTCAGATTAGTTTTGACACTGGTAAATATAAAAAAAAAAAAAGCAATTATTGTCCCTCTCCACCCCCCACTCTCCCACACTGCATCCCCAGCAGAGAGCACAGCACTCCAGCAGCCCTGGTCCAGCACAGGGAGGCTCCTGCTGGTCAGGATCTGTCCCTGAGCCCCAGTGAGGCTGGCAGAGGCGATGCTGGGTGCTCAGAGCTCCTTCCCCTACATTATCGTCTTGCTTAGGGCTTAGGGAAATGCCTCATTCTGCAAACCGGCTCCTGTGCGTGGTTGCTCTGGTCTGAAGGGGCTGCTCCCGATGCCAACTGCACCCAGACCCTTGGCGCTTGGCAAGGGTTAAGGGATGTAACAACCCCACTCGGCGTATTCATTACTACTGATGCAAAAATGACCATTAAGGAATCATGACAGAGACCCTGCTCATTTGTGGCTGGGACAAAGCACAGCTGCCCGGGGGCTGCCTAATGAAATCTGAAACCATCACATTTATTTGTCATATGGGTGTAACACATTTGCTGAGCACTCTAATAAATGTAATAATCCAACTATTCCTCCAGATCTTTTAGAAGAAATACATTTGTCGTCTGTGAAGCTTCCTGATAACATTTCTTAATTGTTTCCCCCCCTGCGCCTCTCCCTGGTTTTGCTGGGATAGGGTGGCTGCTGCCAAGAGTTGAAGCCCAAACTCTTGTCTGAAGTTGGCAGAGGGGCTGAGCTGAGAGGGAGGCCAAGGGTGGCCCTCGCAGTTGACACAAAGCTGTGGTTTAACCACGTGTTTTTCTTTGCAATAAACCCTGAGCTTTCCCATTTCTTGCACATCCAGTGGGATTCTAGTTTTGTGCCGGTGTGTGTGGCCCATGGCACTTTATGGAGTGCTGTGTGCTGGGGCAGGAGCCCCTGACAGCGCCTGCAGGAGGTGAGAGCCCTCCGTGGCCCCAGTGGTGCTCCCCGTCTCGCCAACGCCAGCAACAGCCACGAGTGCCACTGCCCACAGGGGCTCTGCTGCACGGTCCCTGCTGCCCATGGAAGACCCCGAATACGGGGAGCTGTGCTCTGTTGGTGCTGTGCACACCATTCAGTGCTGTGCACACCACACCATGCCGCAGCAGCTGCCCACCCTGCCCACACCANACACAGCCCAGAGGCACCAACCACAGACCGTAACCCCGTTACACCATTCAAATATTGATGGTTACACCAGGACCCTGTCTTGCGCAAAACGTTTTTTATGACGTTAGCCTTGCTGTGGGTTTGCAGTTGGACATTTCTTTTGCCCGTGAAGGGAAAAAAAAAAAAATCCACCAGAATAATACGGGTACAATTAAAAGTGAATAAACCAGAAAAATTCAAACTTGGCTCATGGAAATCTACCTTGCACACAGTTAGGATTCTCCCTCTAGAAAAATAACCATGCAAATTCAAGCAATTAGAGAGGTAAATATCCTCCTGTGGAATGCAAACAAAAAGATTCACAATGAGACAGAGAGCTGAGGTAGGAAATACCATTTTCTTTGTGACTTTTTAAACCACACAGTGTTAACAGCCACATGGAAAATCTTTCTCATTAACACCTAGGGCTCAAGGGAAATGTTGTCGACGAACGCCTTATTGCATATAACCCCAAACCCTTTAGGACCTTGAGATGCTCAGACGAACTGGAGTAATGACCTGGAAATAGTCCTCTGGGCCTGCTGCAATAATGATGTGGCTGGCTGTATTTTTTTAATATGAGGAAAGAGATTAAAGAAAATAACAGCCCTGCTTGACTCGTTCATTATTACTGAGGTGAAGTGACCACTAAGAAATGATGACAGAAACCTTGCTCACCAGTCACTGGGACCCAAATGGGGCTGCGAAGGTTTCAGACACTGCCTGCCTGAAGGCAGCATAATAAATTCAGACATTATCTGATATGGATGTATCATAATGAAAAATAAATTTGCAAAACAGTCTGATATGAGTTAATCCATAAAGTATTTTATTACTTCATTTTCTCACATTGAATCCATCATGCATTTTTCTGGCAGCACATTTTTAATTACTTTTAATTTAAATATATGCATCCTCTGCTCAGATTAGTTTTGACACTGGTAAATATAAAAAAAAAAAAAGCAATTATTGTCCCTCTCCACCCCCCACTCTCCCACACTGCATCCCCAGCAGAGAGCACAGCACTCCAGCAGCCCTGGTCCAGCACAGGGAGGCTCCTGCTGGTCAGGATCTGTCCCTGAGCCCCAGTGAGGCTGGCAGAGGCGATGCTGGGTGCTCACAGCTCCTTCCCCTACATTATCATCTTGCTTAGGGCTTAGGGAAATGCCTCATTCTGCAAACCGGCTCCTGTGCGTGGTTGCTCTGGTCTGAAGGGGCTGCTCCCCATGCCAGCTGCACCCAGACCCTGGGAGCTCCAGCACCACAGCCTCGGCGCTTGGCAAGGGTTAAGGGATGTAACAACCCCACTCGGCGTATTCATTACTACTGATGCAAAAATGACCATTAAGGAATCATGACAGAGACCCTGCTCATTTGTGGCTGGGACAAAGCACAGCTGCCCGGGGGCTGCCTAATGAAATCTGAAACCATCACATTTATTTGTCATATGGGTGTAACACATTTGCTGAGCACTCTAATAAATGTAATAATCCAACTATTCCTCCAGATCTTTTAGAAGAAATACATTTGTCGTCTGTGAAGCTTCCTGATAACATTTCTTAATTGTTTCCCCCCCTGCGCCTCTCCCTGGTTTTGCTGGGATAGGGTGGCTGCTGCCAAGAGTTGAAGCCCAAACTCTTGTCTGAAGTTGGCAGAGGGGCTGAGCTGAGAGGGAGGCCAAGGGTGGCCCTCGCAGTTGACACAAAGCTGTGGTTTAACCACGTGTTTTTCTTTGCAATAAACCCTGAGCTTTCCCATTTCTTGCACATCCAGTGGGATTCTAGTTTTGTGCCGGTGTGTGTGGCCCATGGCACTTTATGGAGTGCTGTGTGCTGGGGCAGGAGCCCCTGACAGCGCCTGCAGGAGGTGAGAGCCCTCCGTGGCCCCAGTGGTGCTCCCCGTCTCGCCAACGCCAGCAACAGCCACGAGTGCCACTGCCCACAGGGGCTCTGCTGCACGGTCCCCGCTGCCCGTGGAAGACCCCGAATGTGGGGAGCTGTGCTCTGTCGGTGCTGTGCACACCGTTCAGTGCTGTGCACACCACGCCGTGCCGCAGCAGCTGCC
Source organism: Piaya cayana (assembly GCA_013389865.1). Taxonomy (NCBI): domain Eukaryota; kingdom Metazoa; phylum Chordata; class Aves; order Cuculiformes; family Coccyzidae; genus Piaya; species Piaya cayana. The sequence continues at coordinate 606,339 of WAAB01005264.1, forward strand.
CACCCTGCCCACACCGAAGGCTGTGCCAGCCTCTGGCTCCTGCCCAGAGGGAGCTGCACCAGCCTGCCCATCCGCCCTCCTTCCCAGGCTGATTAGCTGTGACCTGGTGCAGGGAGCACGTAGCACATCTGGCCCAGGCCCCCGAAAACAATTAAGCCATGTTTCATGCCAGCTGTTCACTTAGAATTGCAGAGTGGAGCTCAAAAGCTCTCCAAGGGCTCTGAATGAGGCCACCGGGTCAATGCCAGCCACCATCAAGAGCTGCCACAGTGCTGGCCTCCAAAACTGCTCCAGAGTCTGACTGGTTTCCCTTTCACTGCATCCACAACTACATGGGATTTATTTCAAATTTGGCTTAAGATTTGTCTTGAAATGGTCTTTTATAATTTAGAGACAGCTCTTGGGTTTTTTTAAACATGAAACTAAAGAGAAGTTTAGCAAAAATAAAACCCCGCAGGAGTTCCAAGGGAGCAAATGATCAGCAAACACCATTCTCAACCTCAAAGGTGTTCTACACAGGAAAGCCTTTAGCTGGAAAGCTGCAGGTTGCTCTGTGTGGCTCCAGTTCACTCTGGCACATCCAGGATAGCTGAGCATCACCTACCAGAAAATGTGGGGGTCTGTGAGACAATGTTGGGGTCTGAGAGAGGGACCTTTGGTACCACTGCTGCTGTCCCATCTGCAAAATTCAAGCACCTCCTGTAGTCCCTTCTCATAACCAGAGGTTTGTCCCACACCTGCTCTGCTGGGGCCGGCGATGCCGGTAGGAGCAGGAGACAGACCCTTGTGTTAGCAAAGCGTGAGCGAGCATTTCACACACCACCATGCCAAACAGAACTTTGATATGCTAAGCAAATATTGAACTTTATTGGTTTAATTTAATTAAAATTTATTAACCTTTTATTAAACATAAACTGTCATTAAAATTCTCATTCCTGTCTCCTACAACAGTACAGCCATATTCTCATTTCCAAGCTCATTAAATATCACCCAAAGAGAGCCTATTTCTTGAGCACTGATTGTTGATAAACTATAATATTAACCCAGGCGTGTTCCAGAGACTTTGGAAAGAAGACAAAATGAAATCCAAACACAAGCCCTGGTGCCATTGTTTGGAAAGGAATCCTGAAAGAGAAGCAGGCTCAACCTCAGCCCCCACTGTGGCACAGGGACATGTGCTCGTGCAGCCAGGCTCTGGGATGCTGTCCAGGAACGGCACCGTCTTCTGCAAAGCAGCGTGGGGTCTGGTGGCAGAGGCTTTGCGCTCAGTCTGTCTGTCTGATGGCAGCACTCACCCTCAGTTCCACTCTCTTTCTCCTGCCGCCAGGTCTCTATGCAGGGACAGCCCTTGGCAGTGGGGACACCACTGCAGAGCAGGACCAGCCCTGGAACCCCCAGCATCCCTCCTGGCCTGACCCCTTTTTGCTTGATTAGCAAAGACAGTCGTGCCTTCGCACAGCCTGGACGCAGCACTCTGGCTGGAGAGGGCACGGGGGCTGCAGGTCAGTGGCCAGAGCCCTGATGAATATGGAGCGGGCTGAGCAGGTAATTGATTTCAGGGAAGCAGGAAAGGGGCGCGCTGTGACAGAGGTCAGTGAGACTGAGGAACCTGTCAGTAAGGGCAGCCCGGGAGAGCAGCTGCATTTCTCGTGGGAGGGAGATGGGGGACAGGCGCCTGCAGACACCAAGCTGCACAGGGGCTTAATAAAATGGGGTCTGTCCAGTGAGGTCCAGCTCGATCTGCTCCTTCTCCAGTTTGATCTGCTCGCAGCCCACTTTCGGCTGCAACATGTCTTGTTGAGACTCCAGAATTTCAGAGAGAATAACTGTGCTGTTTCATACCCTTTACAAAGTCAGCACTTTCACTCCAGCATCTGGGGAAGGCTCTGTAGATCTTGTCCTCTGTGCTCCTGGAGTTTTGTTCTGCGCAGGCATGTGCCAGTCAAGCCAAGTCCCAGCCACGAAGTGCCAGTTGTGATGGTGCTTCGGGCTATGCCCACTCCCCAGTTACTTCCTTCTTGACTGTTGAATTTCCTAGTTTTCCAGTAATAAAATGAGCAGTTCTTAAAATCTGTACCTGCCACCTCCGAATTACACAACCACAGGGAAGAGGTGGCATTTTTACAAGCTCTGGAGAAGCTTGCGCTGCACTGAACTCGCTGTTGAGTTACCAAAGCAACTTGGCGTGTGGCCGCCTGCCAGCGTCTCCTGCCAGGCAGCAGTGCAAGTGTGGGACCTGCCCTAAAGGATGGTGCTGGCTTGGTGCACAGCTTGACCTTGCTTATCACAGACAAACTCATGTGCAATAGCTATAAAGAAAAGATATGTTAATTGTGCCGCATAAAATCTGTGATTACTCCAGCTAATCTGTCAAAGCTGGGAAATATTGACTATTGTGGAGGGAGACCATTTGCTACTGCATCTGTGGAGCTGAGGCAAAATCTGAGGGGCCTCAGCATTGCAGAAAGCATTTGCAGTAGGAGGGAGATCAGAGCAGCACAGAGGAGCAGAAGCCTCACTGCTCTGGAGAGGGGACAGGACGGCAGCAGGTCTGGAAGACTGAGGGGCATTTTAAAGACATTTTTCCCTAGAGAGCAGGACACACTCAGTCCTAAATCAATGGCACAGATATTGTTGTCATCTAGCAGCCTCCACAGATGGACACGCACTAGGAAAGAGAAGGGCCAAAGACATTTAGAGAAGGTGGTGGGACCCTGGTGTGCTGTGCTGCACCCGTGCTTGCACACTCTGGAGCTTATGCAGCTCTGACATCTCTTCCTAGATCCTATAAAAGCTGCTGATGAGCTGCTAGGGACGTATTTCAGGTATCTTCATCCTGTAACAGCAGAATGACCCAAGCCCATAAAAGACTGTTTTATTGATAAAGAACTGGGTATGTGTATATCACTTGTGGCGTCATCCCACCCCTGTTAATAAGATTAAGAGCCACTGCTTGCATGTGCCAAGCTTACCAAATCATTACCTGCTGTATATTAAGTGTTTAATTGCATAAAATGACATCATGTTTATCTCTGCAGCATTAGCATCTAGTCTGCAGTGTCAAAGCGGTAAACATGCGTGATATCATCAGTCATTATGTGGACTTAAAATCAATTGCTCTCACTGCACCCTCTTGTACAGAGAAGAGCACAATACATTAATGAACTTGAGCAAGAACCTCAGTGACAAGATGAAACAGCATAAATAATATCACTTAAAATGTGTTATCTATAACAATGAAGTGTCTCAAATAATAGAATTATGGATTCCAAAAAGGAAAGCAAGTTATTGAAATTCACACCATGGGAGCATCATCATGTGCTCATCAACAAAATCACCTATAAATTAATGTGATTTAATGCTGGACGTAGGTTGTATAAGACACCAACATCACTAATCAGCTTTATTTTATAAATATGTCCCATTATACAGTCTATTTGCCTGCATAACTTGACTAGGCAAGAATTTAAGACGTGGGTCAAAAATTTTTACCCTCGCCTTATGATAATATCACTTAGGCCCCTGTAAACATTTCTCTTGGCAACTTATTAGTCCCATTATTTCAGAATTTTCTTCAATGAACCATTTTTTTAGCTATCAAAACATTTAGTTCCAGCTGGCTTCAATGATACAGACTTCAGACCAACTGAATTTATGAGTTTAACAAGATTACATAGTCAAATAGCCATTCCTCAGAGTTCATATTTTTAAATAAACTGTCAAGGTACAACCCAGAACAAAGTCTATTAGAAGAGAACACGCAGAGTCCATTGACTTTAACCGTATTGATTATGGATAATTATTTGGTCTCTACTGTCTTCTCACATTTTTACAAATTTTCTGTGGGAAGGCTTAAACTTTTATTATTTACTTCTCAAAACAAGAGAAAAGGACAAGGGCAAAAATCCTTTCATCTCCCCTTAACCATCATGAAATCATCCCGTGCCCTGTGGCAGTACGGAAGTTCAGGCTATCTTGGAGTGAGAGCGTTCATAGCTGGAGGTGGATTATTTGCAAAATCAGAGCCAAGCCGGATGACATTCTGTCAGGATAAACAAATCGTTCAACCACAAGGCTATGAGTGCTGACCAGAAGGAAAAGAAATATCTTGCACCTAGCGCATCGCGCACTTCCAGTTCCGCAGCCACAAAGACAGAAAAATCCAAAGGCCCCGCAGAGGTTCCCCGGTGCAACCATCGCCACATCATGTCCCTTGTTCTTTTTATTAGCTGGAAACGTCCTTCTCCTCATCTGCCACCCTTGCAGCCCACCCAAGCCGAGCAACCAAAACACGTTGTGAGGCCACAGGCAGCAGGAGAGCACGTGCTGCCACTCAGACTTGGTGCATTCGCTGCGCTGGAGCAGCCATGGGGTGGTTCTGAGACCCCCAGGTGGGTGTCCCCATGCCTCCGTGACAAACCCGGGGTCTGGATGTGCCGTGTTGGCCAGGCTGGGGCTGCCTCCCTCATGCCGTCCTGCACCCCTGCGTGTCCTCTGAGCAGCATCTCCACAGAGAACAGGAGCGCAGGACCCTGCCCGCTGCCCTCCAGCCCGCGTGTCCCCACTCCTGGAGGAGCCAGCGGGGCTCATGGCCACCCAGGCCTCGAGGCCCGCGGGCTGGGCCCACGTCAGGTGTCCAGGCGGCCCCTGCGGAGGGTTTGGGGCCCTCCTGGCAGCCTGTCCAGGTTTGCTGCCATCTCCTTCTTCCTCCCCTGGCCGGGCCTCCTCCTCCTCCTCCTCGCAGCCCGCTCTCTCGCCATTGGGGGTCACTGTTCCAACAAGAAGCTGCCTCTCCGCCGCTCTCTTTGCTTATTAAAAACAATATTTCTGCTACAGCCGTTTCCTGGTTTGGCTGATCTGTAAAGCCAGAATGAAAGGATTTGTTGGGATTTTATTTTTTTCTTCTCATTTACAGCAACTTCCTTACCTTCGCTTCGAATTTCCTCTGAACTCTGAGGGAATGCGGCTCATCTGCCACCAAACCCTGAGCCGAAGGGATGGGAAGGAGAACCCACAAAAGGCTTTTTATGAGCTCTCATCCTCCCTGCACAGCAGCCCTGATCAGGGACTGTAGGCAAGGAAATAATTTCTTTTAAATGAGTGCCTTGTTCCCTTTATATTTTTTTTTCTTTCGTTTCAGATTACAAGGGAAAAAACCCAAGGTGTCAATCAGCTTTAAAACAGTTGAGCTGATCTTATTTCTGCTACGTACTGTATTCAAGCCAAACATTCCCTGAATAGAAGAAGCGTAGAAAACTCATAATAGCTAAATTGGTGCTTTTAAAGCCCAAATTTAACATGTTTCCTTGGGGACGTTTTCCTAGCAGAGAGGAAAACAAATATATGTGATTTAGTGTCTATTACAGAGGTTAAAATTTGCACCTATGCTTTCTTGCACCCTGTCAGGAGAAGAAAGAGTGAATTTTGGGTGGGAGAAGTGTTGGGAGGCAGCACAGCACAGGCTGGCAGGGATCGGCAGGGAGAGAGGGATGCTCTGCAGCCACCGCGCAGCCAGGTGATCCATTTCGGAAGTGACACAGTTTTTGTGAGAAAGCAGGGAAGATCTACAGCATTTTCCTTTTGAACTCCATAGATAGTGGAAAGGAAGCTGTTTGTCTTTTCTTTGTATTTAATTTTTAAATCCAGGTGTTGGCCGGCTAGTAGAAAGGCTGCGGGCAGGGAACCAAGCACAAAGCGGGTGCTTGGTCTGGCAGCGTGAGGACAGGAGCTGCAGGGCTGGGCACGGAACGTCCTCGCTCTGCTCTGGGGAGCAGGGTTTCAACATTTTTTTGGACCTTGGGATTGGAAGGCTCACCACCCTGTGTTAGCATGATTTAGCACTACGTGGTGGAGAAGGCAACAGTGCTGGAAGGGCACAACCAAAACACCAGGGGTTGGGGCATGGTGGCACTTCCTACCAATATATATATCTGCTTCTTTAAAAGGGAGCTTTGTTGCAGCAGGATACAGGAAAAGCAATAAGACTGAGAAGACAAGGTGTTCAGATACCTAATGATGTAAATTTGTCTGATGAGGTTTTTCAAGTGCGTTCGAGCATTTCAGCCACAGAAGCAGCAGCTCTCTGTGCTCCTGTGTGCATCCTGGAGTTATTGACCACCTTCCCTCAGGTTTGGGGCAGCCCCTGCACGTTGTGTTCTCATCACATAAGCTGTTTTGGTTGCAGCTGGGCTAGGCTCAGATGCCACCTCCACCTCCTGCTTCCCTAGAGTGTCATCCCTGATCCTGCGCCAGTCACGGAGCTTAATACCCTCCTCACCTGCCTGCAGTTCAGCAATCAGGGAGGAGCTATTTAAAGCCCTTCGGCTAAATGAGGGTTGGATGTGTTCTTAGTGCAGCTGAGGAAGAGGTGGGTGAAGAAAGAAAATTGGTGATGGATGTAGCCTCAGCCTTCCTGGGCTAGGATTGTACCTATGGGCTGGGTGCCTGGAATCCTGCGTGTTCTACCTGCCCTCTGATGATGGCTCTTAGATTCTTTGAGAGAGGTCAAAAGAAGCAGGAATGGAGTATAAAGATGGTTAAAACAGCATGTCTGACTGCAGCCCCTGAGTTCTTATCTGTAATTAGGGAATAGTATGTGAGCAAAGAGAGTGCTGGTAGCTTTCTATTTTTTAATCTGCTGGCTTTCATTTTTTAGATATTAATTCTTCCTTTTTATCTCTCGTGGTATTTTTCTTTTGTCTGTATCATCTGTCCCTTTGTTAGCCCTTAAAGCCTATCCTTGCCTCAGTTAGGGGAACTTCTTATTTCACCTTCTAATATTTCCAGTACTTACCTCTAGGCAATCTCTCCTAGTACAGTGGATTGGAGAGGTACAATAGCTATTGTGAATTACTCCTTGCAGTCTACTCCTGCACTCTGTATTTATTACTGGATTTACTTTATCTGCAGCGATGCGCTGCTGCAGTAATCCGAGTGCCAGAGCACCAGGGGCTCCCAGCCGTGGTCTGCAGGGCTTCCATACCCCAGTGGGCACGGGCACCCTGTGCTGAGCTCAGTCTCAGCTGGGAACTTGAGCCTAACCTGACCCTGGAAAGTTCTGCTTTGTGTAGCCTTGATGGAGGAACTGCTGGGGAAGAATTTATTTTTTTTCCCCAGAAACAAAACAGTTAAAATGCCTGGTTGTGGTGTCCTGGAGTTTTAGCAATGTCTGAATTGTGAGAAATCACAGTGCTCCTGTTTGCAGCAATTAGTTAATCCCTCCTTGGTCTTACCCCTTCTTACCGAGCTGAGTCTGGCAGGTAGAAAGACTTTAAAATCACTGTTAGCAGCTGCATTGAACCTAAAAGTTACAGAGAGTGAGGTGAGAAGAGTGGTAGCTGCCTGATATTTGGAATTATAGCATTTATTTGAGGCAATAAATTACTTCCACTCCCTCATCAGTTGTGCTACAGGATCTCCAGGATGACCAGCCAAGCCCATCTCTCCTCATTTGTGACACTGCAGGCTGAGAGAGAAACAGGGAGCTGGGTGAGCAGGCAGAGCCAGGATTCTGAGCCAGACCAAGCCCTGAATGGTGGGTGGGGAGCCTGGCTGGGAGCACCCAGCAAGGCCATCAGCTCCCACGCTAACATGTACTGCTACTTAAACTGCATTTCTTCAAAATTCAAAACAACAAGGTTTATAAGTAAGTACCCTCTGCTGATTGAGATGTGCCTGAAATGATGCCAAGTCCATATATTTCTGTAGAAGCCTTTTTGGGTCAAAGAGCTGGAGTGCAAATTAGGTTGCTGGATCAGCTAAGGGGTTTTTTAAAAAAAAAATCACTGGTTTAATTTTTAAACTGCACTTGGACTTGTGTGCCTCCTGCCTACAATGAGGCTATAGCTCAAGTACTTCAAACAAATTCTATTCCTTCCTTTATGGCTTTGCTTTGATTCCCTTTATTTTATCTTTAATTTGATTTTTAATACTGTGAGATGACAGAGGAAAGGGTCTCCTTGAGCAGCGTGTAGCATGCTAACTCTCCCATTTCGCACATACAGCGTGATTAGGAACTGAAACCAAACACAACTCGCTCGTTTGCAGCAGGTCTAGACAGTTGCTGAAACTGCAACATGGGTAAATGGTTAAGTTCTTTAAAAATATTAGTATAAATCTTCATAGTATAAATTAGGACTGAAATCCTTCAAAGCTGGGAGAGAAAGCAGGGCCTTCTGGTCAAACAGACTCATTGTTTTGTTAATCCTGGGAAATGGCTGGTTACCAATGTTTTCCTGGTGTATCTCAATCTAACTCTTATTTAGCCAATTAATCATCGGTTACAAAAAAATTATTTTTGTTAATATTTTTTTTCTGGATCAATAGATTTTATACAAGAATCTTTGTGCTCATTAATTGGAGGGCAGCTCATTGAAATGAATTCTGCCTGTGATTCTACCCTAAATTCATCAGTAGATATTAAATAGGTCATTGGTGTAATAAGGGCCAAATTTGCTTCTCATAGATCACAGTGGCCAGTGCTCCTAGGGTCTAATTATCCCATATTTGGTCAATAAGCCATTAACATACAGCCATGGATGTTAATAACCATTTCATGAAAAAGCCCTGGTAATTTATGAGATCAACATTGGTTAGGAAAATTAATAAATATTTCATTCCGTAAGATTTATCCGAGGACATTTTTGTCTGAGGGAGGAAGCACTGGGCTGAGAAAAGGGGGCCCAAGCTCAGATAGAGGAAGAGGGATGGGGGGAAAGAAAGCCCGAGTGCCAGGCCCGTGGTAGCTGGGTTTAACTTGGGCTAATAAAAATTTACTTCAAATCCTATAGCTAATAAATCCAAAGGGTGTATGAGGGAGTCCAGTAAAACCTGACTTAACATTATGTTAGTGCTATTAACAATATTTATATAGATGTCATTTCACAGGAGGGTTAAAGCTGATAAATTATGGGCTAGCCACAGCGACTTGCATCATGGAGCTGGCACGTCTGTATATATCCAGGTACCACAGCCTGCACCTTTTTGGGTCACAACGGTTTAAAATAACATGGAAAATGAAGGTGGCAGGCTCAGAATTTCCGATAACTCCTAGCCTTCCCGTCTTAGCAGGCACTGCCTTGAAGTTTATTAAACTTCATCATAGGATTTAATTTACAGTGTTTACCAATCCATTCTTCAACGGATAGTAAATCTATTATATTTCATTAGGTATACAGCAGTTATAAAAATGTGACATATTTTTTCCAGCTGCAGTCTTTAGCAGCAATCACGTTTTGCACTCTTCTGCATTCAATGTACTTTCCAATCGCTCACAAACCCAGTGGAAGCCTGAATTTTACCTTGCAGTCACTTCCAAAATGTCAACTATTTTTAACTTTAGACTGCTCTTAAAAACCTAGTTTTAGCCCGTTAGGCTTTGAAAGCCAATTTGTGTCAAGAGCAGAATGGGGTGACTTACTGGGAAGGGCAGAGCCGCAGTGTTCCAGCAGCGATGGTGCAGCCCAGGGCTCCGGACCAGCACGGGGGCTCACCAGAACACGCTGCTGGTTCATAGCCAAGTGTAATACTGGCCACTCCAGCCCTGCGTGGAGGATAAGCAGTGTTAAGTCTTGATTCAGTACAGTGCTTATGCAAGTGCTTAAAATAAAACAAAACCCAGGTTTTTAATACTTTGCTGAATTGTACCCTTAATGGCTTTTGCAGTGGGTTGAAATTGCACACCTCACCTGGGTGAGTTCTTCAGGCTCTTACTGACAGAGATTTACACACTCACACAGTGATGTGTGTTCTTACCCATACAATTAAACTAGATTATTTCTTTCCTAAAAAAAGTGAAGCATGGGTTTAAAGATTAAAACCCAGGCTGTGTTGTAAAGCTGGTAAGAGCAGTCATGAGGGCGTGTGCAGGACTGCCTGTATGGGTAAAGACAGCCAGCTTGGGAAGCCGTGCTGGCAGCAGCAGCGTGTGAGACCACGGCAGCGTGGGTCTGTTGTCGATGCACTGACCCCACCTGGGTGGATTGGGGTTAGTGGCACCCCCCATGAGCAGCCTTCAGGCCAGCTTGCTTGGGCTGTGCCCTTGGCAGTGGCAATATTTAAAGATATTTCATCTCCAAGAGATTAAATAAGATGCTACCCTTGCCTTTGCTGTCTGGTCTGAAAGCAGCTCCTGGTCCATTTGGAAGGTGGGTGTGCTTAGCTAAGGTCTCCAAGTAAGATCTTTGTGTTTGTAGCTCCCTTCCCTCTTAGCTTTCTAGAGTCTCTCCTGGCTTGGTACTGAAGGAGCTTGTGTTGGGGGATGCTGCAAACACTTGTAGGCTATTGACTCTATTGTTAATCTATGTTGAATGATTGCACTATTCCATCCTGCTGCCTCTCTCTGATTAGACTTGTAAATGAAAAACCATAAAAGTCAAAAATGAGAAAATAGAGGACAGAATGAAAGAAGGCACTTATCCCCCAGACGAGTGCCTGAGCTCTGCAGACAACCCCAAAGCCGAGGGCTCTGTGCGAGGGTGCTGCTCCGGGCACTGCGGCTCTGCCATCCCGACTGAGCCCTGGGTGAGCACCAGCAGCAGCACCCGCCTCCCTCCTGGGCTGCCGGCTCTGGGTGATGGGGCTGAAGCAGAGAGAGGGAGAGGGAAAGCAACCGCTTCTGTTTCCACAAGGTGTTTGTGGGTCTCCTCTGATCAAATGCAGCCTGGCTTCAAGTCCTTACTTGCTGATTAAGTTTCACCACCAGGTTTTTCCATCCACTCCTTGGCCTTTATGCCCTCAGTGACACAATGTCTATTGCCACTGCCAAGACTCTCTTCAGTACATTAGCTTAGCTATGGGTAAACTCAGACATCAGGAAAAAAACCCCACTGACAGTTAATAGAGCCCTGTAGGTCCCTGACCCCTGGGGATAAGCATACAGTAGCTGGCAAAAAAATACATTCTAACGTCTTGGGGAAAAGGTCAGAGTAGCAAGAGAAAATAGGCTGTTCGTATTTTGTGGAATATTTATCAGGGCTTTGGGCTCCAGAGCTGTGCGAGGGGGTAAGGGTCTCTAACTGGTGTTCAGAAAGGGCTTCCCAAATGCTGCAGCACAAAGGTCTCTGCGGCAAATTGCCAGCAGTCAGAGGGCTACACATCATTTGCATAATCTGCAAGATCTAATTGTGTCTTTGGGCTTTTAATAAAACGGGATTGGTTTTATTTCAGTGGGTGGCTCACAATAAAGGATTTGGCATTCTCAAAATCAGAACGGATTGTGCCTGATGTTGCTGCCCTCCCTGTGTCCAGCTGAGATACCTGGCACCCTGTGAGCCTTGTGCCTCTGTCTGCAGGGACCACAGCCCTGCGAGCATCGGGGAAGGCACCAGGAGCCATCGTCCAACTGTCTGTGGCAGGATTTGCTGCATGATGTTCCTTTGTCATCCTAAAAAAGGCAGCCTGTATTTATGTTTTTACGTTGTTTTTTTTTCTCCCCCGGAGTAAGCGGAGAGTAGTAAAAAGACAGAGAGGAAAGTAGATAACTAGAAGGAATGAGAAATGGAATCGAAACTGGAAGATGCTGTGGAGAAAGGAGCAAGCAACACTTCACTTCCATTTGCTTGAGGTTTTATTGAGGCTTCTAAAGAGCCAAAGTGCTGTTCTGATCTCTGAGGCACAGGCCTGTCAGCTGCTGCTCCCCACTTCCACCACAGAATGTGCATGATAAGAGCAGTCACCCTTGCTCTGGGCTTGGTCCGGATGATTGGGGAGTGTGGATTGGGGAGGAAGCACATGGAAGCAGGTCTGAATCATGTCTGGGATTGCTTAGGTGTTTCTACAGCACAGTACCCAGCCATAATGCAATATTACTGATTAGTCTTGAGGAACATGTTCTCCATGCCCATGCTTTAGCACCATGTCTTTGGCTTCACACACCTTTGTTTTCCCCTCTCAGCCTGGCTGCCGCGTGCCAGGCGATGCTCTCCCCGGCCCTCCCGCAGCGCTGCCGTGCCCACATCTGCCGGCCTCCCGCCTGGCTGCCTCGGCCCTGCTCAAATTTAGATCTCCCTGCTGGGAGAGCAGCGTGGAGCTGCTGCACAAGCAGCTTGGCCAAAAAAAAAAATCGATAATCTTTTCAATAAAGCATTTTATCCCTTATATATATTGTCTCTCATAAAGATTTTACACAGACAAAAAGTTCAGAAGTTGGTGTAAAAAATGTTGGGAAAAAGGTGAAGATACGTAAGTAAATTACAAACTTGAGGCTGTTTGCAGCACCTTGGGAAAGTGGGAGTTATATTGATGAGTTTTTATTGATTTACCATCATTCCCAGTGTGGACATTTTCTGGTCTATTATACCACAGTCGCGGCATATTCCCATCGCAGCACTAAAGAGGAAATATGGACAGCCTGACCTTGGCAATATGGAGATAATGAAATACCCTTAATGATCCTTCCAAAAGATTTTACAAGCCAACTTCAGATTGTATCTACTCTGCGCTATGCTAATTTTTAAGACGACTTGTAAGTAGCACCGGGGTCCTACAGCTTGAATCCTAACCGTGGGTGTTTTGGGGTTAAATGGTATAGAAAGAGGTGACCTTACTACCTGACAAACAGAAGCTGATGTGGGAGTGTCTGGGTTTCCAGGAGCCCCTGGGGGATTTGTCCCCTTCCAGGGGATGGAGGCCCCTGCAGTGTCCCCTCGCTGTGCCCCAGCGCTGCAGGGCTGGCAGTGCCACGTGGTGCCAATCGCCTCGGCCCCACAACGGTGCCGCAGCCCTGGGGAACGCGCTCAGCACCGGGAAGAGTTGCAGCACTTCAGGGTGACTTTGGGGACAGCTCAAGGAGATTTACCATATATATACCTGCCTGCAATTGTACCTAGCAGGGACATAAATAGTAGGTTTCAGTGCTCTGCTTTCTTCCTCTCCCCTCCCCAGCCCAGCTGGCAACACAATTACCAGCCCCAAAGTATTATTTTCTTAATAAAAACGTTACGTGCAAAGCAAAGCCACAAATGAGTAACAAACCCATGCAGATTTCAATCACTCCCTTCTTTATTCCCCAGCGAGATTGCTAATGACCTTCACGCAAACCTCCACCAAATCTTTTTTAAAGGCAAATATTAATTTCCTAGCATGAAAAAAGGAAATAAAAAAGCCTATTTTTCATGGGAACCGCACAGAAAGAAAGATATATTTTCCTTCAAAATGCGGGGAGGATTTTTACATTTTGTCACTTGCTTTGCATAGACTCCATACCACCATTTGTTCACCTCTGAATGTAATCTCTCCCCATAAAGCTTTGCTTTAAATTCCTCAGCTACCTGTTAGGCTCTGATAGCTCTTTAGCTATGCCCAGAGCGCTGGAGGCTGTGAGCTCCTGCAGCATGTTTCTGAGTCACGGGGAAGAGACTGGGAACAACTCTAAATTTTAACAGTCGAACCGTTCATTTTCAAAAAGAATGCACCAGAGCAACGTAATGTTTTACAGCGGAGTCTCCAAAAGTCATTTACAATACGAAAATCCTTTGTAGGAAGCTGCATTGTTCTCTGCTATGGCATCCGTGGCCCGCGCATGTTCCCATGCCAGAGAGCACTGAGGGTTCAATGTGTGGAGAGGAGAGATGTGGGGATGCACATGTACAGGTACAGCTGCTCGTGCACAGAGCTGAGCAAAACCAGCTGTGCCACTGCCTAATCCTGTGGATGCCCAGGGTGCTGCTCCTCTGCACAGCCACGTTGTTTGCAATGAAAGCGCAGAGAAAGCTGCTTCCAAAATGAGAGCCCCATTTCCACAATGTTTCTTAGACTTCAACACTAAGTTTGGTGCTTTAATGGTTTGGTGAGGTGCCAGACTAGGTTTATGTGTGCTCAGGGTGAGTTTGGACCAGGACTTTGGCTGCTGCTTGCTTCCAACAGACTTTCCACCACCCCAAGCATTTTGTTTGTGCTGCAGTCAGAGCTAACACAGTGTGTGGTATGAAATACAAAGCTGTCCTATAACGTGAAGCTGAGCTTCACCGAGGAGTTCAGGTCATTTAAACCAGTCTGTGTAAAATAGCATTTGTGCTTCATTCCACAGCCAAAGCAGTGACAAAGATGCAGCTTCTTCTCTTAGTTTAGACCCTAACTGCATCTTCCGTGATATTTTTCAGCATTAGCTTCATTAATCAGTTGAAGGAGTGGTTTGAAGGATATTTTCTGCAGGTTATTTGCTGGGGTTTTATTCCGTAAGTCTTGTAAACTTTTCTCAGAACAGCCCACTTGAAAGGAGTGGAAAAATTCTGAAAGAACCAACACAAAGCAAAACTCGGTGCTGTGAGCCAAGCCTACACGCCAGCTCTGTTCTGGCTCTGGTGTTCTCTCATCACTGTGTTGCTCTGCTGCTATCCTGGGCCACGTGCTGAATGACGTCCTGTTGTGCTCCCATATCTTACAACACCACGAGGAGTTCAGATCCATCCTTGACTTTCCTTCTCAAACAGCTCCATGTTTACACCCCAGGAGGGAGACAGCAGGATGCTGCGTTAGCTGTGCTGGTGACCCCTCCTTGGTAAAACCCACAGGAGCCCCTTCTCCAAACCGCGATGCCTTTCAAGAAGCCGGCTGGGGCAGCGAGAGGGGCAGAGACCCCAGCAGCCCAAGGTCAATAGGAGGCACCCCCAATCATCAACTCCCACCCTGCAGCCCCAGCAGCAAGGTGAGCTTTGTCCCAGAGATCGCGCTGCGAGCAGGTCCCACCAAGCATCCCCTGTGCCCTGGGTCCCCAGGAGAGCAGGGGTGTGGGGAGCTGGGGCAAACAGCCCAGCCCGAGGAATCCCCGGCTGGTTGGGCAGGTCAGCAGCCCTTCTGCACACACCACAAGCAACAGTTTGCCTGCACATATTTGGGGGGAAAACAGTTAATGTGATAACAATAGCACTAAATCTGGCACAGAACTTCAAGTACAAGTCACAGCAAGAAGTTGTTAATACCTTTATTATGGGATAAAATGTATTCATGATATTAAAGACATCACATTTCTGCCCCGGTGTCACATTTTAGATGTAGCGTAGATAAATGATATATCACTGTAAGAGATCTACAAAAACCATTAGTAACCATGACATTTTGACGTCAGATTTTAAAAAATTCCTAAGTAATCTTTTTGATTTATGAAATGGTGTCCAGGTTCATCGAGACTGATCTCAGATTTATCACAGCCTGGTTAGAATTATTAATGATTTTCAATTTGTAAATCCAATGCCAGCATGTCCAAGTGCTCTCAGCAAAATCACAGAGAGCTGACAGGGAGATTTTGCTCAATCCATAGTTTTCAGCTATTACAAGATTTTTCTGGTTAACCCTCTGCTGCCCGTGGCGGAGCACAAAGGCATTGTTCTGCCGCGGCACAAAGGAGGCGCGTCCCGGGCACCGCGCATGAATCACGGCCCGAATGGCCATGAAACACATGGCGTCAACAGGAATGAATGATCTGACTTTTACAGGCTCCTGCTGAAGACCCTTAAAGACTTAAATTATAATGAGAAGAAAAGCTGATCTAAGCCAAAACAGACGGGCTTGGGTAGTTTTTCCCTACAATTCATCACAAGAGCAGATGAAAGGGAGGCAGGGGCAAAGAAAAAAGCGCAGGCACGTCTCCCTCCCTCAGCAGCTTTGCAGGGCTATCTCCAGAGAAGAAAGCACACCTCGCCTAAACAGTTACAAACTCCAGAGCCCACAAAGAATATTTATTTCCTCATTTATGGCAAAATTGTCCCAGCACTACAGGCAGGGATTAGAGGGAGACTCAGCTACTAGAATTTTCTCTGTGGTAGCAAGCCTGCTGTTCCTCAGGAGCAGGGAGTGCTTCCAGGCTCTGTGCTGCTGTACCTGCCCTCCCACGGTCCAGGTGTCACTGAGAAGATGCTGTGGGTGTCACCACGTTGCCATTTTTTTTTTAATATGGTCAAGGGAAACCTGCCACGATTCATCCTTAGGTTGCAGGCAGCTAAACTGTTATTTGCATTGGATCTGTGAATCCACAGGTGCCCAGCACAGGAGAGGGCTCCTCGCTGCCCCACATCCCACCCAGCCCTGTTCTCTGCTTCTCCAGCCAAACATCGTGACTTCTCATACTCAACCTTCCCAGTAAGTTTGGCCTTTTTTATGTCTAAATTTTGCAAACCTTTTTCCAAAACCAGAAATTCGTCATTTAAATCATCATTTCTTGTCCAGGGAAGCAATGCAAAGGCCCTGCTGCCTCTCCCGACTGTGGCTGAAACCTTTTACCTGCCCCTCCATCTAACACACCAGCCAAGCCATCAGCTCTTCCTCCCATAATCACTGGGAGTTCTTTAAAAACAACAAAGGAAACATGGGCTGTGGGGGCTGTTTCAAATTACTCCTGCTTCTGGAATCCACATCCAGGCAGAGTAAATTAGCTATGCAGCTCCAGACCTTATCGAGGAGCCTTTGAGTGAATTTTAGCTGCAGAGGAATCAGGAGACCAACATTTCAAGTAGGACAAAATCCCAGTAATCCTCTGGGCCAGGGCTCCCGTGGTCGCTGGTGCTTCGCAGAGCACTTGGGTGCCTAGAGAGAGTCAGCGTCTAGTTTTTCCTGAAGTACTCCACCTTAATTGGGCAGGTAAAACTCTATAATTAGGGACCTTAACTGAGGAATTTTTCTAATCCATCATATCTGCTCCATTATTCAACTCTATCAAATCCACGCATGCAAGGAGAAGCAGGACATTCTTCACAACACTGTCAATATTAACGTCTTTCCAATTACAGGGCATTATAATGGCAATCTAATGAGGAACTGTGACACGCCGGCTGCGACTCCTAACTTTTGATTAAAGCCTCCTTCAAGATGCTCCCATATAATTTATGGCATAGGGCTGTCCAGGTGTGGGCAAGGCTGGGAGCTGGGGAGCCTCCGGCACGTGCTCTGGGCACCCCAGGAGTCTCGCAGCCCAGGATTTTACTGACCGCCGAGTGGCCTTGCCCTCCACATCTCCCCCTGCGCCGCTCTGCCAGGCAGGTGATGGATACCTGCCCTCTCTTCCCTAGGGCTGCGGTGACCTGTCTCCCACCAGGAGCCTGCCCGCAGCCCCAGCCATCCCTGCCAACGCCAGCTCTAGCCGAGCAGCTCCTGCTGCCCCAGGACACCTCCTGTGGGAGAGCGGGGCCGGAGTCCTTCCCTCTGACAGTGACTGACATTTCTATCCAGCCCTGGCTCTGCCGTGGACTCTGCCAGCAGCCTCCCAGTTTATCTGCTCGCATCCTTGCAGCCTCGACATCAGGAAATGAATTTCCAAGCTGATAAAGATACACAACTGATGTCCCAGATGAGAGACGGCTCCGTACAAAGACCAAGACACTCAATGGTGTGTCCAGATAGGCACCAGTCAGAAAATTTGCAAATAAGAAATAGGAAGGGAGCAGCTTTAACGCACTCTTCCCATGTATCAGTGGTGTTCTTCCCCCACCTCACAGCACACCTGGATACCACCTGTCTTTGAGACCCCAATTGCTCACGGTAGCTCGGAAGCTGGCAACCAAACCCCATGAGGTGCAGGTGCTGCCTGGGGCCAGCAGGATCAGCCTCACAGCCAGGCCGCCGCTCCCTGAACAGCAACTCTTATAAACCTCCATGCCAAGGACACCTGGGTGGTTTGCTGAGGGTCTCTGTGGCAAGCGGAGCAGCACCAGCAGCTTCCCAGAGCAGCTGCACTACCAGAATATTTGCAAGATGCAGGCGTTTGGGCTGACACGGCAGCTGGGGAGCTGGGGTGGTCACCCACTGCTGCTGAACCCTGTGCCTGGGATCCCACCACAGCCCACACGTGGATACAAACCCAAAGAGGGGTTAGACCCGCTTTGGCCCTGCTGCACGTGCCGACACCTACAGCCCTGGTGAGGGAGCGGTGTCGCACCCGCTTCTGCACCGAGTCAGCACTGTTCACCTGCCTGAAAAGCAGCTCCAGGAGAAGTTCACTTGTGTCCACACACACCAGTGCCTGGTGCAGCCTCTGCCAAATCCCTTGTGCATCCCTCATGCAGGTTATAGCTGAAACCCCCGCACAGTTTAGCAGCACGATGCGATGCGTCGGAACCTCCAAGAGCTCGAAGGGAAAAGGCAGAGGCACAGCTACTCCCCAGGAAACCTGCGCAGCGCCACGGGGTCCGCTGGCTTTGTTCTCTGATGGCTGCTTGGGCTTCCTTCAGATGACAAGGGGAGACTGTGAGTTGTTGATGCTGTGGCTGAAAAAGGGGGTTTATTAAAATATTCTTCTGACAGGTTCATTTTCTGAATTCCTCTGGATTACTTCCAGCATTCCAGTTCCATCAGAAGAAGCTCTTCTCAGGGAAGGGGAGAGGCTGTGAGTCATTTCTTCCCTTTTCTTCTCATTAGATGGAAAGGTTAATCCTTTGAAAGTCTGAAATAGCCACAACTAAAATGTGTGATTTCACAATGAGAGAGAAGCAGTGCTTGGCTGGAGTCCTATCTTGAGAAACTGTAATCCTGTAAGAGGAGCCATAATAACAGAGGGAATAAATTGTCACAGCTGTAGGCACCAGTGCCATTTGTGTGCTTGGGCTCTGCATGTGGTGCTGCAGCACGACCGGGCTGGGAGGACTCCCCTCCTCCTGCCGCTGCTTGGTGCTCACTCTCAGCAAAGTGGGTGACACCTTCTCAAGGACCTGATGTGCTCTGAAGCACCCGGCACGGCAGCGAGATCCTGGCAGGCGGTGGACGCAGGGCATCCCCCAGCCCAGGGCCAGCACCCACCCCTCTGCTGCCCCGCTAACGAGCCAGCGCCGGCGCCTCTTTCCGGAACAAACGTGATTCCAGCTGGAAACTAACATGACAACAGGCACACACGGTAATAACCCAGCAAGGAGACACGGCTCTCAAGACATCTGCAGACTCCAGATTAAATGAAATTTTGACAGAGAAAAATATGTATTGGCAACATTTCTTGATCCACAATTCAAAGAGAAAATTGAAACCATATTTCCGTAAGAATCAGACACTGGAAAGAAGTTCTTAATAAACAAAAAGAGACAGGTCATGTAATTCACTCCCTTTTCCTCTTTTTCATTTGTTGGCCAGTAACCATTAAGAGTCAAGGAGAGAAGGTTTTTAACTGAAAATTTGTACTTGAACCTGACAAACAAAACAACTTGGAAGGAAGTTTCCCAGCTGCAAGTCAGAATATTTATGTCTGGGGATGTAAGGAACATTTCAAAACATTAAACAATTTGCCAAAAAATAAAAGCTGCTGGGTTTGAGCTGAGACTGTCTAGTTTGCAGACTCCTTTCCACCTCACTTTTAAAAAAAGAATGGCTGCAAAAAACAGAGGTGGGGAGAATGTATATGGAGTTCTCTTCTTGTTTGCTTAGGGACAAATTAAATGTCACCTCCTGGAAGGCAGTGAGCACATCGGTGCATCACTGGAGCCCTGGTGAAATGGGTCAGCTTGCCCAGCAAGCCAACACGTTTCCATCAGAGCGGCCCAGGTACACGTCCCATCAGATCTCTGCATGGAGGTAATTTCAGTGCCCTAAGCTCAGTATTTTTCCCCTGGATTTTATGCTCTAATTCTTCCCAGGATGTAGGGCTTTGGCAGCGTCTTGGTTTGAAACGCTAGACACACACGAATTCAGGCTGAAGTGTTAGGACATGAGCGAACAGAAACATCAAGCACCAGGGTTTGGGACAGGCAGTTTCTGGAGACAGAGGCTCACACTGGGCTGGCAGGAGCCCCTTCTCTGAGGAGGCCAAGTGCTCACAGCAATTCTGTGCAGCAAAGTCTCCCCAGGGCACTGGGCACCTCCTTCCCCAGTGTGTCCCCCCAGTGCAGGAGCTTCTTTGCAGAGGGAAGGGTTACCTGGTGCAGCTCCAGGACTTGTGACCGCTGCTCACAACAATACTGATCCCTCTGCCACTGCCGCTCTCAAGAATCAAGGAGACATGGGCAGCCCCGGACCCCACGTGTGGAAAGAGGCAGCATCGAGTCCTGTCCATATGTCCCCATGGGCTCTGGAGCCAGAGCTGGTGCTGCAACCCTGGGACTGGGAACCCTGCTTTCCCAGCACGTCCTGGGGCGGCTGCAGGCAGCAGCGTGAGAGCATCTGCACCGTATCCGAGCCCTGGCTGGGGAAGGAGCCTCTGACGTCTGCCACAGAGAATGAGATCTCCTGGCCAAAGAGGAGGAAAAACAGAGGAGAGAAGAGCCTGGTGTCAAAACTCAAAAGGAAAACTTCGGGGGGAGGGTTTTACTGCTATTATTTTATTGCAAGACAGATATAAAGCTAAAAATTACTGGAAAGCCCCTCAGCAGAGATGCCAAAGGAAGAGAGGTGGCAGCTCCTGCAGCAACCCCCAAGTGCCGTGCCCAGCACTCAGCAGCTCTGACACCAGCCGTGCCGGGGATCCAGAGTGGGTGCTCACTCACGGCTGCAAGCCAGGCACGTCACCGTGTGCTACTCGAGTGAAACAATTCATTTGTAGAATGGCCAAACATTTGCTCTTGCATTCTGTTTTCCATGAAAACGGCTTATTCCAAAATGAAGATTTGCTCAGAGAAATAGTGTCGTTCAAGATTCTTTTGGTTCCAGATTTTGTAGATCTAGATCTGGGGGTCGGCATTGCACGATTTTCCCTGTTTGAAAAGTCTACTTCTTCCTCCTAAGTGAGAACTGGAGGAAAAAGAGAGGAAACAGTAAATAAATGACCCAGTTTGTGGAAATCCTTATAGGAACCCCATGGCAGATTTACCTGGAGGTGCATACTGTACAGGGACAGCTTTTGCAGAGGTTCATCTCCCTGACCCAGAGGAGCAAAGCAGCTTCTATGGAGGAGTCACCCAGGGGCCAGTGTTTGTGCCAGGACAGGACCTCAGTCCGAGAGCTTGCAGACCCTCACCGGCTTGTTGCACATCCAGGAGGGACGAAGCGAGCGGTGCCGGTGCCGCTGTGGTGGAACTGGCAGCTGGGCCCTCCCACGCCGCAGAGTGACATGAATTAGCGTATGACAGTGACAGAAAATGGAAAAGAATGGCCCCGCAAATGCAGTTACAAGAGGAAGGCAAATTGATTTAGTGGACATATGAGTATTTTTGAGAGAGAAAGCAAGAGAGCTGCCTGACATATTCCAAGATACCCTGCGATTGCTTCTCTTAAGGAGATGTCATTCAGATTCTCCTGAACTAGCCTTTAAATTACAGTTCTATAAATAGATAGGACACTGGCAGTATTTACAGTATGAGCTTCAGGTGAAAAACAACAGATTCTGCAGCGCCTGCTCATCTCACCTTGTATCTGCCCTGCTGGAGGTTAACTCTTATTTCCATGTTAATGCCATCTCAATCCCAATGACTGCCATTTGTCAAATTAACATTCATTTCAACAACCCAAAAGTGAGAGCTTTTAAACATTAATTCACAACTATGAGCTCTTCTCAGCACATTATTATGTTACTGTGATGAAACAAACTGCCTATTGAAAGATATAGATCCTACTGGAAATGTTGGCACTGCAGATGAGAGGGGAAACCCATTACGGAGGCAGAGCTAGCGTGGGCTCCCATGGCGAGGGCAGAGGCTCTCGCGTGCTGGTGGTGGTGGAGGTGAAAATAAAGGGAGCTGGGAGTCCACATTGCTGCTGCCAGGTGGGATCTGCTCAAGCAGGGCAGCCCCAAGAGCCTCTGCTGGCAGGTCTCCTCCTGGGGCTCGGGGCTGTCATGCCACCACCCCACATGCTTCCCTGCAGAACGTGGGGGTTTAGAGCCCCAAACCCCGGCTGGAAATGTCGTCTCGCCTCCCTTGACATCTCCCTCTCCTAGGCAGCAGCTTGCTGGGCACCCACCCAGTCCTGCTGCGACGTTAGCATGAGAACTTCCAAGGCAAGAAATTATCATCTGAAACATTTAAATCTGTGCTATTTTGAGTCTGCAATTATCCCAGCTCTCACGATGACTGATCAATGTGCTGTCTCCGATTAATAAGACAAATTAGGGGAAGGGCATTCCTACGACAATGCCTGATGAGGGCTGCTGCCGCATCCTGGGGCGCACGTGTGGATACGGACAAAGGCAGAAAGAGCACCAGTGCCCAGTGGCCCTCGGGTCTTCCCTCGCACAGGAGCCGCACTGCTCCCTGCACGTGTCTGCTTCTCTCCTGCAAAGGCAGAGAAGCCCATGACCTCATGGCTGCCCTTCTGCTCCCTTTCTCAAGGGAGGAGCCACAGCACTACCAAAAGATGCTGAGTTCAAGGGCAACAAGGCACCTACACCCCAGGCAGTCCCAGCTCAGAGCAGCCAGCAGGTTAGGTGGGATGTCAGACATGGAGGAAAACCCACCATCCTTGAGCTTGTGAGCATCCTGAGCCCCTTGCAGCCTGTGCGGAGGCCACCGGCTGATCTCACAGCTTCGGTGCTGTACGTGGTGCTCAGCAGAGCTGTGTCCCCTCCATCACCCACTTGTGCATCGGGCAGTGTGGTCCATGGTGTCCCCAGGGGCTGCTGCTGCTCTCGCTCCAATCGAGGGGCCCTGTGACCCCTCCCTGACACCTCATCCCTCCCATCCTGTTTTAGCAGAGCCTGGTCTCAGTTTCACTAAGAGCTGGACTGATGCTATTTTTCGAGGCAGACTCCAGCAGAGCACTTCGATGCCAACAGCGTGGCTGAACAGGATTTCCTCTTGCCTCTCAGAATCAAAAGATATGTTGAGGTTGGAGGGTTCACCGGAGATGCTAAAGGTGCTGCTTCCTCTCTAGGATGGATCTCGGCGTCGGCTGTGAGTCCCGCGTGGCTCTGCCACAGGCGAGTGCTGCTGCATGGGGACACGGCCTGGCCCCCACCACCGGGTCACACACCAAAACCCCTTTGCCTGTTCTGCTGCAGCTCCAGCACGTGGCTTGGAAGGACCTGAACCTCAGGCTGGCTGGAGGGAAATAAATGCCTTCAGGTGGCTGGTGAGAGGCTCAGCCCAGAGCCTGCTGCCTGGTACTTGGTGAGGAGTCTGGGACTGGCAGTGGGTGGAAAGGAAACCCAGTAGTGTCACCGAGCACCCTGGTCCCGTGTGCCTGGATGGCTCCGGGTGATGCCAGGGCAGCGTGGCACAAGTTCACTGCCACCGTCCTGCACCGCGGGGAGAGCTGCCACCATCCCACTGCATCCACGTTGGGGCTCTCTGCCGCAGGGCACCAGGGCCAGGAGCGCCCGTCCCACATCTGGTCGCCTGATTTGCCTGAGGGTCTATCTGCCCAAATAAGCAAAGACAGATACCTACAACTCAACTGCATCTAGAATAATACATGGCTCCTAACTGAATACAAGGCTGTAATTCAATCAAGATGTTCTGCTGACGCTATAAACTGGGAGAGCAGCTCAAAGCAGCGTGTATAAATGCCAGCAAAACCCCGAGACTGAATTACAGCTGAACTGTTGTGCCAGACACCGTTGTGGCTCAAACACAGGGGAACAAAGTCCTCTTTGTTAAACTAATTATTTTACTACATATAAGGAAAGGATGGAAAGGACCTGTTAAATATTTACCGATTCAGGCCTGTTCTTCACGGGACATTTTTTCCGCGTGTTGTTGATATAAGCTGTTATGTGCAGCAGTTAAACCTGCCTATAAAAACAGAAAGGTTTGAAGTGTGCATGACATATTTCAGGGGGACCGGGTGACTCAGGGGGTCGGTAATGGAGCACGCAGCCTTTCACCTCTGGAGTGCTGGTTTGAATCCAGGAGCCGTCACCATCTGGATGTCGTTTGGCAGCATCGCTGTGACGGGTCGGGACGTTTTCAGTCCTAATGACCAAGCGCAAAGGTCCCCGTGCTGGCAGGGTGCCTGGCTCGGGAGGGCAGGGGCTCCAGGTCTCCGTGCTGCCTTCGGAGCCGCTGGGAGAAACGCAGCCTGTTGCTCTTGGGGTGTCGGGGCTGCTGCATCCACAGGGGACAGAGGGATCATGGTGCCCAGCAGAACCGTGAGTCCTGACACGTGGAGCACCCACAGGGCGGCAGCTCCAGCCAGTGCCTGTGTCCCCACGGCGGGTCCCAGGGAGCAGCGCAGGGGCCCCCTGAACCCCTTTGGCACAGGCTGGTGCCTGACCAGGGTAGCTCATCACTGGAGGAGAGTTTGGAAAACCTGTTGCCACGGAAACAGGTGTGTTTGCTGCGCAGAAGAGCTGCCACGGTACAGGCCGCGGTGCTTGGGCGCTGGGCGAGGGGCAACCAGTGAGGGAACACGCAGCGTATCCAGCCAGACTGGCACCTGGGAGCTCGGAATTGTGGATTGCAGGGAAGCTGCAGCGATGCCTGACAGCACCAGGGTCACATTGTCACCTGGTGACACCTCCTGCAGGCTGACCCTCCCCGTGAGGATTAGTGCCAAGCAGCTGCCTCCAGCCACACTGGCAATTCCCTCTGTGTGGATGATGGGAAAAGGAGGAGACCTGCAGCCCAGCCCAGCATGGGGAAAGGCTTCATCTTCACCATAAGAAGGTGTCGACGCTCTGGAGCGAGTCCAGAGAAGAGCAACGAAGCTGGTGAAGGGGCTGGAGAACAGGCCTGATGAGGAACGGCTGAGAGAGCTGGGGATGTTTATCCTGGAGAAGAGGAGGCTGAGGGGAGACCTCATTGCTCTCTACAACTACCTGAAAGGAGGTTGTAGAGAGGAGGGAGCTGGCCTCTTCTCCCAAGCGACAGGGGACAGGACGAGAGGGAATGGCCTCAAGTTCCATCAGGGGAAATTTAGTGTAGATATTATGAAAAAAATTTTTGCAGAAAGTGTCATGGGGCAGTGTCAGTGGCTGCCCAGGGAGGGGGTTGATTCCCCTTCCCTGGAGGGGTTTAAGGGACGGGTGGACGAGGTGCTGAGGGACATGGGTTAGAGATTGGTGGGAACGGTTGGACTCCATGATCCGGTGGGTCTCTTCCTACCTGGTGATTCTGTGATTCAATTATTCACCCAAAGGGACTGAGACTCGGCAGCCGCTGCTCAGGATCAGGATTTTCCCAAGAAGCTCATATTCTGTGGATCTCAGCAAAAACTGCGGGATGGACTCAAACGTGCAGAAAGCACTGATTTTCCACGTGGCTGCATGGCCATTAGCCCTGCCCATTGATTAGAATAATGCTAATTGTTATGATAATAATGATTACATACACCGCTTCGTATTTACTGAGATTGGAAATATTTAAAACAAACGCAAAAGCTGCGCACTTTTATCAAAGCAGGAATCTCTTAGATAACATTTTTAAATGCCATTTTTTAAATGAAAACTTATATTTGTATCAACAAAATTAAATTTAAGCTTAAGCTTCTTATTATAAATAAAAGAAAATAAGTCAATAAAACGATAAATATCTAACTGAATGAAGCTGAAATAATATCCAATTATATTTTCTTTAAAACCCAATTTATCTGCCAATATTTTCTTTAAATGCTCATGTTGCTTTTTCACTTACTAACAATAAATGCCTGGATGCATTTCAAAGTGGTGCCTTTTCTATTATTTCATTTCCTGGAGTCCTCGGCTTGAAAGGACATTAATAGCACACTATAAATAAAAAAAGTTACTTAAGGATTTACAGCTGAGGATTTCTATGGAAACAAACCGAGGAAGGGAGTTTGCATCAGTGTGGGGGTGGTGGATGGAAACAAAGAGCACTCGCTGAACAGAGAGAAGAAAGTTCAGCTGCCACAGGGCAGCCTGGGACCTTCTGCGCCCTCGATGAATGTCTGGGGGACCCAAGGTGGAGAGGCCCCCGCGGGCATCATGGTTCTGCTCTGGCGTGGAGAGAGATGGTGTTTGGGGTGCTGGAGACCCAAAAGAAGGATGTTGAGGCTCTGGAGAGTGTCCAGAGAAGNCTTCCCTGGAGGTGTTTAAGTTACGAGTAGACGAGGTCCTGAGGGACATGGGTTAGTGTTTTGTGGGAGTGGTTGGACTCGATGATCCAGTGGGTCTCTTCCAACCCGGTGATTCTGTGATTCTGTGATTCTGTGACCCTGCCCGTGTGGAGACGAGAGCAGCAGCAAAGCCACAGGGACCGTCCCACATGCTGGGACACCGCGGGCACTGGGACACTGCAGGCGCTGGGACACTGTGGGCACTGGGATGCGTCACCCCTGGGCATCCTCGTCACCGTCGCTGCCCAGGCCTCGCGCTGCCCGTGCTCGGAGCGTGTGAGCATCACCCGGCAATGAGGAACGACTCCATCTCCAGCCCCCTCGCAAACGGGAAGTGGATTTCCAAGTGAGACGGACCAAAATAACTTGCATAACGTAGGAAACAATTCAACAATCAAAAAATCTTTCACCACTTAATAGGATTTTATAAATTGAATTATCTGTTTAAGCGCTGACGGCCTGAGCCTATCAATCAATTAGGGGATGCCAGGCTGGAGCCCTGACTCCCTCAGGGGATCACACTGCAGCCCAGGGGGCTCTCGGGGCTGCTCGCTCAGCGTTGCCCCTCGCCCGGGGCAGGGGTCCCAGGGACAGCCCCTCTCCAGACCCTCTCCAGCCTGGACCGTGGCTGGAACACAGGGTGAGAGGTGGCGTAGAGGCCACCACAGGGACACGCGGGGACAGCTCGGCCCCTCTGCCTGGTGTTGGCACCCTAGGAGCTGGTGAAGAACGACAGCAGGAGCAGAGGCCCAGAGCTGATCACAGCTGCCTGCTGCTGACACTGCTCCAGCCAGCACAGAAACAGGCTCTTCTCTCCCCCACAAGCTCACTGTGAGCCCAGTCCCCACAGTTCTCCTGCACGAGGTGTTTCCACCATTTAACAACGGCTGAACTTGAAGTTTTATTTCCGCTGCCCTTGCTCATCGCCAGCCCCAGCAGGTCCATGTTTCGCAAATGAACTACAAGCTGCAAAAAAGGGATGGAAAAGCTTGTAAAGAAATATTAGCCAGACTCAATTATTTGTTGTGGATATATTTTTCGGCTCAGATGTCCTTTCAGCCCTTTAGAACGTGTGTTTGTGGCAGCGGGCGCTGCAGCACAGCTGAGGGTCGGGCTGAGGAAGGAGATTCCAGCTCTCTTGTTTCTGGAGCCGGACAAACCATGGGCAGGACAGGCCCTGGGTGACCTCTTAGTGGTGAGTGTGGTCTTTTAGGTAACTTGCGTTTAGGTTTCTGCAATTTGCCTCTCCCGCTAAGCATCTATTAATGCGGCGGGTGACGCGTGCGTTATTGATGGCGATGTAGGACCAGGTGTTCACAGACGAAAGGTTAGTTTATTAATCCACTGGGAGGCCTTATGAAAAACAAATTCAGGTAAACAACATATTTTTCTTGACTGCTTTTCAAGATTTAAGGCAGGGATCCTGTTCCCCGAGTCTCTTTGACGCATTTCCATTGCAGTCGGTTATTACATTCTTGAAAAAAAAGAGAGAGATTGCTTCTCGTGCCATGTTCTGGGGAGAGAGAAACCTAATTGAATCTGCTGCCCGGGTGCACTGGACAGCATCTCCTTCCCAGTTATGGATGGTCTTGAGAGTTACTAAACCACACGGGCAAGTCTGTGTGAAAGGCGTTTTGCTGTGAGGAGCCTGCGGAGCCGCTGCTGGATCCCCTCCTCTCCCCGCCCCGGGCAGCCTGTGCCCACCGTCCCGTCCTCTCCACTCTGGTTCCCTGCAGAGCTCAGCCCGCCCATCCCACAGACATTTCAATGTGCCAGGAGACAGTTTTGTTGTGGCTCTTTGCCAAACCGTGGGGGGAGGGAAAACAGGTTTCCAAGGGATCCCTCGTGCATGCCCCGCGCTGGCGAGGAGCTGGGGTGGCGAGGGGCTCTTGGGGCTGGCACTGCTGCTCCCACCCCCTGCACCTCCTGGTGCCGGCGGCGGCTCCTCCCTGCACGCACAGCGGGCACTGGACTCAGCAGGGCAAAACCACAGAGCCAGAGCTCGCAGGGAGCCTGCTGGATGCCCCATTGCAGCCAGGAGAGCCGGGCACACCCAGCACCCTGGTGCCCGCGGGGATAAGGTGGTGGTTTGCCTGGGGAGGAATCGGGCCCTGGCCGTGCGCTTCTTGTTTAACCTCTGAGCACGGTGCTCGGGAGACAGAAGTCCCTGTGCCCCGTGTATGACCACTGGAACTTGATTAAGCACTGAACTTTAATTAATTGACTAGCTTGTAGTAATAAGGTTTGCGGGTTCACGTTGGCCAAGGAAGAAGGGAAGAGTTAATTTACATTAACTGTCAGGTGTGAGGGCCTCTGTGGCTCCTCCACATGCTCCCTCTGCCACGGACACACAGTCTGGATACCTTGCAGATCCCCAGATCCTTGGCTGGAGCCGCTGGAGCGGGCAGAGCCGGAGGTCCCTGGAGCTCCCTGTACAGCCAGTGCTGCCACTCCACAGGGCACAGGGCACAGGGCTTTGCCATCGGTCCCACACCCCTCACCGCTGCTGGCATTCCACCAGCTGCTGGGAGAGCTTCCCAACCTCAGCTCTCCAGCCACTCCAATTGCTTCCACCCCGTGCCTGTGCGATTCCAGGCTAGAAGGTAAATCCCCACCACCGGGCTCATGCCGCAGAGTCAAGGCACCGTGGCCTGCAAGGAGGTGTCCGTGTGGAAAACCAGGAGGGCGAGACACCCACAGCACGTGCCCTGCCTGCTCCTCCAACGAGCATCTTCTGCTCTTTAAATTGATTGGCACTTTCTATTTGAGGAAAAATGAGTTCTTAAAATTGAAATAGTGGTTATTGTTATGGTAATACAGAGAGGCTGTGGTGGAGGGGGTTTAAGATACAGAAAAGGCTGGTTTAAATCAAGCTACCGAGAGGGGAGTCTGCACGAAGAGCTCAGGACTAATGAGTTCAGAGGGATCCACGTACGGGTCTGGTCCCCGTAATGCTGCCGATTCACGTGGTGGGCGCAGGTAATAACCGAGATAACCTGGGGCCTCGGGGATCATTACTGCTTTATCACATTTTGTATAGAATATTTTCGGCCTCATTTGGGCTGTCAGCCTCCATCAAACGTTTCCTTGCATTAGGAGCGCGACGCGTCCCTGCGGCGCTGGCGTACCTGGCACCCTCGCCCTCTGCCGCGGGAGCAGCCGGGAGCCTCGTCCATGAATAATGGATCACAAGGAGTCCCGGGCCCAGATTAGCACGACAGAGCGACTGATCCCCAACATACGTTATTGCTTTCCCTCATCTTTACCTGAAATTAGTAATTTCGAGGCCATTCCTTCATTTGGGAAATAATAGTACACATGGAATTATAAAAGTTTAATACACTCTGTAAAATGAAAAATGAGTGGTTATGATATTGTCTAACACTTTCAAATGTGTTTATTAATTCATGTTTTAAATCATAAGTTTCATTCTGCAGGAGAGTCATACACAGCAATAAGCAAGTTTTAAAATATTAATGAATAAACAATATTTCTCTATTGAAATATAACATGCTTCTTTGAACAATGTACCACCAGTAATAAATCACACCCAGCAGAAAATTGCATTTCGTATTTAATACAACTTGAACTCTGCCTTTTTATAAATGATATCTTTTTTGTTTAATTGGCGTCAGTTCAGATCTAGCAGATTGCTAATAAAATTCTGGATTTCCATATTTAATGACGCGTGCTCTTTATGCTAAATTTTACCACGAAACAAAAAAAAACCACCAAACCCAAACCCACAGCCTCTCATTCTCCTCACAGACGGTGCCAATAGGTGAGGTTGTGCCGCTCCCCATGGCCCCGCTCGCTCTATGATGTCGGAGGTGGTGGAAGGAGGAGGAGGAGGAGGGGGAGGAAGGTCCCTTCCCCCCTGCCTGGAGGTGTGATCCCTGGGGTCCCCATCGCCCCGTGGGAGCCACCACGCGCCCCGGGACCCACACAGGGCACGGCCACACGTGCCACGCGTGCACCCAGCGTGTCCCCCACCACGGGCGTGTGTGTCCGCACCCACGTTCGTAGCCACAGATATGAATGAAACTAATTGGTTTTAATTAGCCTGTGTAAACAAGTTTCTGAAATTTGTTGCCACGTGAGAATTTTGTCAGTCTCCAATAAATTAATCCTTTTTATTATGTCAATGACAGGGAGATGATCAAATGGGCTTTGATATAGATTTTGGGATTTATCACCTAGGAGCACTCAAACGCTTGAACTTCTCCTTCCTGCTGCTGCTGCTGCAGGCAAGAACGCGGCTACAAACGGCGTTTGCTCAGAGCTCGCAGCCAAACGGGGGATTTGGTGACACGGATGGGGGACACGGGGGGAACTTTGAAGAAAAGTTTGTCTTCAGGATGTGTTGGGAAAGCAGAGTTTGCAGCGGGCAGGATGGTGCTGGGAGGGATGCGGGGGCGAGGGAAGCTGTGACGAGGCACAGCAATTAGCGTCGTGCCCGCGTGTCCTGCTGCCAGAGGCTGAGCTACGCTGGCAGCTCGGTCCCTGGCTTCACCTCCCACGCCAGGGTGTGCGGTGCCCTCCTCCAGCCGCTCCCGTGGGCAGCGGAGAGGGGTCTCGGGGCTGAGTCCAAGCTTGCCACCCAAGCCACACAGTGGCCACTGCCAAACATTCTGCCTCCTGGCACCAGGACCAGTCACAACCCCACCTGACACAGCCCAGGCCTTCGCCCCGCTGACTCGGATGCTGTTCTGCTGCCCTCCAAGGAGCTGGAAACATGGGGAAGGCACCAGGAGCTTCAGGGCTGCGGCACACAGACCTTCTCCTGCTCTCCACCATCAAGGGAAGGGTAACTGGATGGGAATTCTAATCATATATTATATTACCGTGTCATATTAGACTAATAAAATCCTAATATGATACAGGAATGGAGAGCATATCATAACTCCTCTGTGGCTAATACAATGCACGCAATAAATCACTCCCAGAGCTCACCCTTAACAATTGTATCAGTGCTTTCTGTGTCACACTGATAACTCAGGCCCTCTCATCTAATGGTTCACTTTTCTTCACAGTCCATATGGCAGTGACATTAAAGCTAATGAAATAAAATAAAATTTGCCAATCTTTGAAGAATTCCATTCTTTAAAAAGATGTATTTTATTAACGGAAACTGGAAACATCTTTAGTTACTCGGAATTATTTTTACCACATCGGAAATACACGGCACAGATATTGGCATCAGCATCTTATATTGGACTTGTGTGTGGTCCTTGCAGAACTCATCACTAGGGGATAACCCTGCACCGTTCAGCCTCACACATTTAACACCAAGTTCGTGTCATCAGCACTGCCCGACTCTTCCATTCCTGGGCTGCGGATCCCTCGTTGCATCCAAGGCCAGATACACGGGGTCAGGAGCTCAGTGTCTGGATGCCAGGGAGAGGAGATCACTGCCCGCTTCACTTCTGGCAAACAAAGCTTTGCTTCTCTTCACAGGTTGGTCCCACGGCTCTGGGAGCTGCAACCTGGGTAAGTTTGCTGAGAAGCCACGTGCTGCTTCTCCCTGGCCATGGGGCTTCCCACAAGCACTCCTGCTCTGGCTGGTGCAGTGACCATTCCGCAGACCCCGGCCAGAGGATCGGATGGAGCTGGGGCCAGCGCTCGGCGAGGCTGTGCTGTGCGCAGGGCAGGACCGTGGGGTCTCTCCTCCGGAGACCCTCATGCCTGTGGCAGCTGGGTGATGCTCAGTGCAGTGATGGCAGCAGCAGACACCTTCATCGGGACGGTGCCGGACAGAGGAGATGGTGCAAATCCCCTTCTGTTCCCCCTGTGCTTGGTGTGAGGGCTCTGGGCTGGCCCCTCCAGGGCTGGTGAGGCTCTGCTCCTCTGCCACGACGGCGCGTTGGTGGCTCTGGTCGCAGTGATGCTCAACGCAGCAACAGCTCCAGCCTGGGCCAGGCACTCAGAACTGAACCAGCAAGCGAGCGAGAGGGTCTTGTCCCTGCCCTGGGGAGGTCACACGGCGCTGCGGCAGCGCTCCCCACGGCTGCGGGGAAACGGCCACGTACACGGGGTGTGGAGGAGGCGTCTTTGCGAGAGTCACTGCTCCTGCACGAGTCTCTGCCCTTTGGGTGCAGCTACTGGGTGAAACGCAATCGCATCGGCAGCACGATCCTAACGCTGGTGCTCGCAGTAAACCCTTCTGATGTGTGATCAGGCCTCGAGGATAAGATGTTTATTATTTGCCATGCAGCCACGTGGCTGTTCTCCGATGTAAGGCAAGGCCAAATTGCACTTGTAATTCAAAGGGACCCAAAGCCTTAATGCTGTAAAGCAGGACGCTAATGATGCCCAGCGGGCGCGGGCACGCGCGTGCGGCCCAAAGGTTGTTGATGGCCTCCCTGTGAACCTCCTCCGCGTGTGACAGGTCCTTGCCTGTGGCCAGCAGAGATGTGATCAAGATGAGGGACGTCTGCGTGTTCATTACGCTGCCTACGCCTCCGCTGACACACTTCACATTTAAAATACTGCTTCCACGGAGCTGCAGCACGAACAGCGGCCGCGTGGACTTGGGGAGCAACATCAGCCAGTGCAAATCAGCACTTTGTCCTCTGCACACGGACGCCTTCGGAAGTCCACGGTCCCCATCCGCCCCAGCTCTTGTTAACTGACAACGAAGGCTTTGCAACGCACAGCCAGGTATCGAGCTATTTATTTAAAAGCATCACCTGCTGTGAAAGAAGTAATTTTCAGTTCTAAACTGATGGAGAAGTTGTGTCTGCTCCATGAACAAAAGCGGCAGCAGTGGTTAGGGCACAAGGGCACAAGGGATGCAGAGGGGAAAGAGAGCGGCCAAACCAAGGTGTTTCACCAAATACAAGAACTGAGGTAAGAGAAGCTGAGCCACAAGCTAATTGAATCATGCAAATAATCACTGAGCCACCAAGACACCACCTAAAGGCCTGAACAACTGACTGGGACGGGACCCTGCGGGCAGGCGGCTCCAGCCTCGGCTCCAGCGCAGCGGCGAGCGCCCTGCTCCTCCTGCCTCGTGCACTGACCCACCCGGGCAGTCGTTGTATTTATCAAAGACCATTTGCTGCAAGTGATTAACGTTAATCTGATTTCCTGTGAGTCGATTTCCTTGAGATATGGTAAATAGGCCATTACCTGTTATTGACCTTTACTTTATTAGAAAGATGTAAAATTAGCATTTATAGATATACGTCCTTCCAAAAAAAGTTTGCTTAATAAAGAAAAATATTTTTATAATCATATTATGCTCTAGCTAGCCCAGGCTGCGGTCCCAAAGTTAATGTTAAATAAAGATGGTAACTAAGAGTGAAGATGATGATGATTTTTAAGCTCATCTGACGGACTGACCCCTTCCTTCACCTCCACTTGGGTTTTTGCTCCGAGCAGAGCGGGGTGGAGGCGGAGGCAGTGGG
The DNA here is from genome assembly GCA_013389865.1 of Piaya cayana. Classification (NCBI taxonomy): domain Eukaryota; kingdom Metazoa; phylum Chordata; class Aves; order Cuculiformes; family Coccyzidae; genus Piaya; species Piaya cayana. The sequence goes on from WAAB01005264.1 coordinate 639,602, forward strand.
AAGCTCCCACTCCTGCTCCCTGCGGGCTGCACCTCTCCGTGATTTCCAGTCTTGGCCAGGCAAGAGGGCACGAGGGAGCTACCAGTATTTAAAGAAAAGCTCAGCTCCTGCTTCCTGCCCTCGTGGCAGCCTCCTCCTCTCCTGGGTCCGATTTCAACAGAGCGGGAAGAAATAACGTCCACATTGGATCATGAAAGCAAAAAGTTTATTCATGTTTGAAACTACATAGAACTACCACGAGGAAGACTTCTCAATCCAGGGTGTAATCCAGTTAGAAAGTAACACGAAACGGTTTAATACATTAGAATCACTGCCACAAATTATTTTCATGACTCAATCAGTTTCAGAATCGCATACAATACAAAAGAGAGAAGAAAGGGCCCCTGTTACACAGGGAATGTACAGTACTGAATACTGAAGTCTGTATGCATCACAATTAGTCGTTGGGGTTTGCGTGAATTAGTAACAAGATGAAGAACATTCAAAATGCTTCTCAGTATTTACAACAGTTTCACTGTTCTGTGTTTCACCTAGGACCCCCATGTCTCCACTTCGCCTCTTTAGAAGTTGCCGACGCAACCCTGATTCTTTTTTAAAAGATTACAATGTACATTACAGCTCATGGGGAAACAAAGAGTTAATTACAAGATGCAAAAAGATAAGAAAGAGACAAACTACAGCGTGAGTATCGTTCAGAGGTAGTAAGTGAGCACTCTAAGCTACAGAACATGTTGAAAGTCTATTGGTTCGTATGAGTTCGCATGAGGTAATAAAGCTGTGTTTGATTGGTGAGATGTATAAATACTCTTTTGCTACACTATGTACAACACTCCGTGTGATGGTGCTTTTTCCTTTGCTTTTTTTTTTTCCTTTGTTTGTGGTTTGCTGCCAAGAGGAGGTAACGAATCCTGGCAGGCGTGTGCAGCACCTCGCTCGTACTGTAAAACCCCGGGTCTTGGCGTTCCCGGAGATCAGCAGCAAGTGTCTTCACCTCCCAAGAACAGCCCGCGTCCGGTGTCAATACAGGGAGGAGACTCGGGGTCCGGGCAGTTTTAGCAAGAAAAGATGCTCCTGGTTCCCAATCTCGTTTGTAAGACAACAGATCACAACAAAAATGTGACGAGTAAGGATTCTTAAACACAACCATTGTTAACCGAAATAACCCAACAGCGCTTTTTATTCCAACTCTATAAGAGATATGAAAAGATTAAACACAATCAAAGTCTGCAACTCACGTCGACTTTCCATGGAAATATGCACAAAGGTAAGTTTAGGTGAGGTGGTTCTTTGTGTCTGCTCTTGCTATTGAGGTTAAGCTTGTCCTGTACTTTTACCCTTAAGGCCAAGTCATTGGCAACTGTGAGACCAACATCGTTAAAACTGCTGATAATAAATTATGATAAAATAGTTACAGGGCTATAAACAATGCTAAATCTTGGCCTAATTGGATAAAGTGCTTTTTAACATTGTGTGTTTTAAGTATAAATACAAATGATTATGATACCTTTAAAAAACAGATTTACCAAGTTTTCTAATAAGACAAGGTTTTACAGTAAAGCTGTAGGTGGTTGGCTACAAAAAACTCTTTCCTTTTTCTCCTGCGACTCTGAATGCGCAAATCAAGGCATCTCAGCTCAGGGAAAAAGTGTTGCTAGGAGATTAGTTAGAGGTATCAGAGTGCACACTTCCCGGCCCTTCTGTAGGGGAAGTCACAGAAGATGGAGTAGTTGCGTCCTGCCAGCCTCCATTAGCCTGAAACGGGAAAAACAATTCGATTGATACCGTTAGCCACACTAATGACACCACACCGACAGCACCGGGCCGGGGCCTGCGAGGAGACGCTCTGGAAAGGAGATTTTCCTAAACTCCTTCTGGCCGCAGAACTTGTGAAAGGAGAAGCAGGGGGTGTTCTGGGAGGGACGCGGCCGTCCGGCTCCGCGTTAAGGCCGAGCCGCCAGCACAAGGGCCACGAGGAGCCAGGAGCTGCACAGCCGCGCACAAGCTGCACTCCGGACTCGGGATGTCTGCAAAGACCATCCACGCTCGAACCAAGAGCATCCCTGTAGCCTACACTTCAGTTTTTCCCCCTGAGAACACGAGTCCGTGTCTAACCCCCTTGTCTGCCCTCGCTTTCCAAAGTTGGGAGTTGCTTTTCCCCACTTGGCAGAGCTGCTGCACGCGGCCAGCCTGGGTCCCTGCAACTGCGACGCACACCGACGCCGGGCTGCGAGGCGGAAAGGGGCCGTTCAGATCAGTTTTCCAATTATCTCTAAACGCAGCCCTATCCCGGACTCCGCTCCGTGTCTCCGCACGCCGCCGGCCCTCACCGCTCAGACCTGCAACGGCGAGAGCCGCGCTCAGGAACAAATTTGCCGTATGTCTGGGCCGATGGAGGCAATCGCCGAAATCAATGTCTGATCACATTTCTGCTGTGGCAGACAGCTTGTCGCTACATATTTTTATGTCAGTCAAGAAGAGGGAGGCGCGGGGCTCGTGCGCTGGGGACGCTGAGTGGAAGTGACGGGGAGGCCTCTCCGCAGCGCCCGCCAGAGCCGCCCGGCCGCGCTGCCGGAGCCCCCGGCCTTGGCAGGGACGCTCCCCGGCAGGGAAAGGTTACGCTATGCTAATGCGGGTGCCACGCGCTGCGCTGCCAGGACAGCGCGGCCGGCTCGGTACCGCGGCACCACCACGCTCACCCGGGAGCCGGGGGCGATGGCGTCGTGCTGCACCTTGCGGCCATCGCCCCTCAGCCCTGCACCCAGCCTGGGAGACTCTGCAGTAAGGAAT
>WAAB01005265.1:0-21906 GCA_013389865.1 Piaya cayana
TGTCAATATCACTGATGAAGACAGTACGACCCCCTGAGGAACGTCACTTGTCATGGATCTCCATCTGGCCTTTGAGCCACTGACCACTACTCTTTGAATACGACCCTCCAACTGGTTTCTTACTCACTGTGCCATCCACCCATCAAATCCATATATCTCCAATTTAGAGAGAAGGATACTGTGTGGATCGTGTCAAAATCTTTACAGAATTCAAGATAGAACACATCCATTGGTTTTCCCATGTCCACTGCTGTGGTTACCCCATAGAATGCCACAAAGTTGGTCATGCAAGATTTGCCTCTCGTGATGCCATGTTGGCTGCCACTAAACACCTCTCTGTCCTCTATCTGCTTTAGTAAAGCTTCTAGGAGGATCTATTCCAACATCTTCCCAGACATAGAAGTGAGGTTGACAGGTCAGTAGTTCCCAGCAGCATCTTTTCTGCCCTTTTTTAAAAACAGCCACAATTTTCTTCCAGTCATCAGGGACTTCTCTTGATTGTCATGACTTTTCAAATATCATGGAGAGTGGCTTGGCAATCATATCTGCCAATTCCCTCAGGACTCTGGGATGCATCTCATCAGGTCCCACGGACTTATAAATGTCAATGTTCCTCAGGTAGTCACAAACCTGATTCTCCTCTGCTGTGGGGGGGCGGTTTATCCCCCTGGTCACCATCTTGCTGTCCCATGACCCGGGGGGTGAGGAGAGAAGTTATTGATGCAGACTGAGGGAAAAATATTGTTAAGTACCTCAGCCTTCTCCTTGTCTGTTCATATGAAGTCACCATTCCCAACCATCAGTGGGGGTACCTTCCTCTTCTGATTGACATACCTGTAGAAGCCCTTCTTGTTAGTCTTTACTTCACTTGCCAAGTTTAGCTCCAGCTGCACATTGGCCTTCCAGACCTCATCCCTACACAGCTGGGCAGCATCCCTTTACATGTCCCAGGTTACCTGTCCCTGCTTGCACTGCCTATGCAGTTCCCTCTTCTTTAGTTTAATCAGCAGGTCTCAACTCAGCCACACCAGAGGACCATGTCCCAGGGAGTTCTATTGAGCAACTCCTTGAAGGGCTTGAAATCTGCTTTCCTGAAATTTAGTCTCCTCACTATATCCTTTACCTGGCCCATATCCCTCTGGATCTTGAACTCCGCCAGCACACGATCACTACAACTCAGACTGCATCCGATCCTAATGTCACTGATGAGTTGGCTTGTATTGGTGATTCAGCTTGCTGTGCTACTTTTCCAGCATATTTTGAGGTGGTTGAAGTCCACGAGTAACATGAGAGCTTGTAAGTGTGAAGAAATAGTTATTGAATTTGGCAGCATGAAACATTATACAATCCACTGGAAGTGGAAAAACCACATTAATTTATTTATCTCATAATGACTGAATGTGTGGTCTTGTTTATGGGCAAATTCTTAAGAACTTGGTACAGCCAGGATCACTGAAACAGCTGTTATTCTTATAGGAGTGCTTAACACATGTTGTCAAGAGCATGTCTGTGATAGTCCTTCACACTTATAGCACAAAGCCTCTACACATGGAACAAGTCTGGATGTGAACATTATCTTTTGCTAGACTGGTGCCAAATGGGACCAATGAGTCATGTGGCTTGTGCAAAATAAAGATTATGGCTTCTTCCTCATTTCTAAATGTGTGTAGAAAATGACAAAGAACACAAAGCATCCATGTGCTCTCTTTTCTTCAATGGCCTATCCCTAAATCTGAGTTCTATGTGGGTGGAAATTACTGTGGTGGTTTTTTCACTTTTTGGTGGTCTTTGGCACTGGGGCTGGGAGAGGCAGAGGAGGAGGAGTGGGTACAGACAAGACAGAGGAACAGTGTTTCTTACCAACATCTCTCTTTGGTCAGGTAGCATGTGGTTATGGTGGGAGAAATCTGTAAATTCAGTGGATTTGGGTCCTGTCTAGGAATTTTTTGCCATTTTTGAGAATCAGGTTTTCCCTTACAAAAATCTTGAAAGGCCTTGATTCCCCAAAGTCTAAAGCACAGAAATGGTCAAACAGTATACTGTAAACAGAGGAAAATGTTAGTCAGTTCTTAGTTAGTTAATTAGTCAGTTAGTCAGTTAATTCAGTTCTACTGTATCTCCCTAGTATGCTCTTCAGAAGGGTAATTTCCAGATAAAAAGTATTCTTAGGCTACACATTTATTTTCTTTTATAAACTTGTTTAATTACATGAGAATATAAATCTATGGTTAAAAATTAAACTCAACTTCTCTTCTTAACTAGTAGGATATTTAAATATTTTATCACTTTTGAGTTAGTGGAATTTTGATTTAGGTTTATATATTTATTAGAAATGAAGAGACAGTGGTACAGATTCCTATCCAGAAAACAGTTCTTATTTCTACATCTCTTCACTGTATACACATCTGTGGCTGAGGGTCTAATAAACTTTCTCATGTAAAACTTTACTTTATTGCATTGATGCAACCTTAAGAATAAATAAGATAAGATCTGTGGATTGGAGGTAACTATAGCAGCACCAGAAACTATAAAGTCAGTACCCTTAGCTCTGAGTGAAGAAAAAGATTTTACTGCTATTTAACCCATCTACTCTTAAACAGATATTGCTATATTTCTCAGCTGTATTGTCATTTTAGAGCAGAAACATTTGCACCTCCTGTGTAAAATATGTTCTGTTCTTAAGTCATATTTAAAGTTAAAACAAAAAAATTCCAGTACATTTCTGAGCTTATTGGAGTAACTTCCTATTCTACCTGATTCTATATGATGTTTAAAACAAAGCAAAACAAAAACCAAAGAGACTGCTGGCAATCAGAGAAACAAGGAAGAAGAAAACTGTTCAAGAATGTGGGCAGACTGGGTTTGTCTACATCCATACTATATGAACAAAGTCTCTGAATGTGACCTTTATGAAGAGCACAGTTTGATAACTAGATCTTTCAGAGAAATTTATTCAGTTTTCTGTTATGCATTCATTCCATGATGTAGTATAGTTTTGGAGAATTGTAAAATGCTGCCTGAATGGATCTGTACATTATGTGTGAGCAATGTATGTGTTTACAGTTATCCTACACATTGTAAATTATAGTCGTGGGTTTGGAATCACAGAAAATTTGGAACAACACAGAGGTGAAAAAGATGGTATAGGTAATGTACACTGTTATTAAGACGTTTTTCCAACCCTTCTTCATCATCCAGTGAGTTACTTGTAGTCCAAGCAACTACAAATAGATATATCATAATAAAGGAAAAAGGATCAATGGAAATGAGAAAAAAATGTAATGTTTGTCTAATTCCCCTGTATATAGCCAACTAGTTATTATTAATATAGAAAAAAAGGAAAATTAGGGCTAGGAAGTAATGCTTTCCCAACAGATTTAGATTAAGTAGTCAATGCAAAAATCCACTTTTTTTTGTTGAATTGTTTTCTATGCAAACTGTTGGGATTTGTTATGAGTAAACAGAATATTAGGTTTATATATGAACAGGTGCTGCCTACTAAACAGTTTCAGCATTGTTCTAAATTTTTTTTACTGAACCATACAAAAAATTCTCATGATCTTGCATACCTATCCATACCGTATCATTATTCTCTTTGCATTTTATGACCATGATAACTAAGCTTTTGGAACTGCAGTATGACAGAGGTGGAACATCTGAAATTGATTCACACCTTAAAGGCTCAATGAATGCTTCCAAGGAAATTACACACTTCATTGCACTTAAGCACAAATTGATGAAAAATAACATAACACTAATACTGAGTGGCCATAGGGTACTGATTATTTATTTAAATAGCAGTATAAAGAAATGGCCTAGGTTTTTCTTGGATAACTAACCAGCAGTCTATGTAATGAGTTTATCTAACTTGGTAGGAAAATAATATAATGAAGTAGTATTAAAATGAAGAATAAGACAAATATTAAAATATCACATATCTTAGAGATACAGAATCTGTCTAGAATACAGACAAAACAAGTACAGCACCTCTGCATAAAGGAGTGGTGAGCTACAAATAAAGTGATAGTATTGATGTGAATTGCCTTTAGTTTTGCAAATCCATTCACTTGCTACAGCTACATTAATAAGTGTTTGATGTTTAACAAGGTCTGTTACAAAGCGCATTGTATTTATGTACTCTTCATTGTAGATATGGCATTCTCAGGGCAGCTGACAGCAGCTCAGGCAACATTTTGTGCTCTAATTTCCACATACACTCAGATTTTTACTTTAAGTAACAGATGGTATCAAATTTGAAATATAACAGATACGAAAGTATGTCAGTAAATTCAGAATACAATTGACTAAAGTTTCATGGATAGAGATATCTAAAGAGACTGAGAGATTTAGGTACAAAAATCCATGCTCAGTAAGACTCCAAAGACATTTTAATCTCCTAAGAATTCTTGACAGAAGTTTATGCTATAAAGCTCTACTTAATTGCTCTGTCATGCTACTTGCAAAAAAAAAGTGATGTGAGGCTTTCTCCATTCCCAGAACAGGATAGTAAAGGAAAGTAATTTATCTACATTATATCATCACTTATGTCATTGTCTTCTGTCTAGCAGCACATTATGGACTTTCCTTTGGTAGGTACTATTCTGGTTGTGCCCAGTTCATGAGGTGTACTGGACAAAGGCCTTTTAGCAGTCTCAAGTGGAGAAAAGCAGAAATGGGACTGAGACAGCAGAAAATTCAAGAGAGATTACAAGTGTGATTTGTGCTCCTGAAAATATGCTGATCAAATATTCATCAAGTGTGCTGATGGGACAGTTTTTTGTTCTCATTTTGAGTCATGTTTAATTCCTAGTGCCTCCTAACTATGGCAGTAATAATTAACTTTTTCAGCAATTGTGAATAAAAGGTTTAACCTTCAAGCACTGAAAATAATTATAATTCCACTAAAGTCAATAAAGATGTAGATAATTTTCCTAATAGTCTGACCATTATTCTTGCCCTTCCCTTCTTCCTTCTTGTTTGCCTTCTTCCTTCTTGTTTAATAAATATATTTCTCTCCTGACAAAACTTAAAATTGAAGAAGTCTTGGATTTTTCCATCTTCTGCAGCCTATTAATTTCTCTCACACAGGTACAGAGACTCACAGACCCACAAGCCTATGGGCATACACCCTCAAACATAGCATAAGCTAGCCTATGTGTACCTTTCCAGAAACTGCTGTAAAATTGTGCATACACAGGAAGAATCATATTTTACTAGGTAATACTTCATAGAGCCATATTATTTTTTTTATTTCTTTTAGAGGAAAACAATTTTACACTTTTCAAGCACCTAGGATATATTTTCTTTAAATATTTTAATATACATCCAGTAGGATTTTAAAAAGTTATTTAGAAGAGTAAGATGAAGAGATATGGATAGGAAAAATGGAAGGGTGCAGTAACAAAGTAAAAAAAGACAAATGTGAAGCTTCAAAAATTAAAGCACTCTGATAAATTGTTGTAATATTTCATTGCATTGCAGGCTTAACTTGAAGTCAGACATTATATGAGGAATATAATAGACACTGGGTCAGAAATCTGAAGAGTCTTGCTGCCGACAGCTGTTTTAGTCGTTATTCACATAGTTCGGGCTTGCACATATCTGGGCATTCTGGATTTATTCAACATAGGTCTTGTAAAAGGAAGTTTTTGCATAGGTTATGGTTATGGTTAGCTTGAAATTACTCTCTAATCAGGATTTCCTCCTTTCCTCCTTTGGGACAGAGAGGTTTCAGTAGGATAAAATAATTCAGTTTTTAATACACAGTGCAGAATACTTTTATCTACTACAATGGACTCAACTGTGTTCTTAAAAAAACTGCTACAGAGGTTCTTCTGACTGATTATTTTAAACTCATTGTGTATCATAATAATAGAGGATTTCTTCCTTCTTATTTATTTCTCAAATCTGCCTCTTCTGGTGTCACTCACTTTATTGATCACTTCCAAACATATAAAGGAAGGGTGCTTGTGTTAGGGGTTTTGTGGTTTTTTGTTTGTTCATTTGGCTTGGGGTTTGTTTTTGCTTCTTTAAGAAGTTAGCAGTCAAACCAAAAAGTAGGTGGGTTTTTTGTCTGCATTATTTGAAAGTTCATGTTCTTTTTTTTAAACAAGTTGGTCCAGTTCTGGTGTTCATCTCAAGTTCATCATAGCAAGGCATGCACTTAACCAATGTACCTGAACAAATATTCACTTTTAAAATGTTGTTTCTCTCTGGATCATAGCAGAATCAATCTGCCAAAACTGCATATTACAGGAGCAATGCATTCACTGAAAGCATTGTGCTGAATCCCTGTCAAAGGCTAGAGTTTCTGGATATTCATGGTAAATGCTGTGTATGCTCTGGTGCTTAAGGAACTCTATTACAGATTCACGAAGAAGTGGTATTAGTTCATTCCACATCCAGAGATTTAGAAATTCTCCTAGAGTCCTAGGCAATTCATCTTTTTGCTTTCCCAACAGCCACTGTCTGTTCATCTGTCTTATAATGCTTTTCAGAGTCAGAGGGAAAAGCTTCCAATTTCAACTGAGCAAGCTTTTACTTGCTTGAGGCAACTAGGTAGTGTCTGAAAGGAAGAACAAAAGCCCTAACAAGCTCAGTTTTTCACTGCAAATTGCTGTCTTAGGTTGTGTATCGTTAGGGAAGAGAACCCAGTGGGGAAAAAAAAAGTCCTTGAAGCACCTGAAGTATAAGAATTTCCTCTGAGTGTTTATTTACTAGGTAATAGTAATGCCCTTTGCCTGGTCTGTTTTTAATTATCTCCTAAACTCTGAGTGATTAGAATAATTTTTCTACTTTCTCATAGGAGAAGAGAGTTGGAAGAGAAATTTGACTTAGTCCCTGCTTAAATCTGAAAACAAGCATCCTTTTTTTTGGTCCTTAGAGCCAGTGAATGAAAAACTTCATTGTCATATTGAGTACATATTCTATATTTATCCATCAGTAATCTGATTCTTCTAATGAGGGTTTTTTTGCCATTTTCAAGATAAATAATGTTTCTGTGATGGCATCTTTGATCTGCACTTGTGCCATCACCATAAATTTTGTAAAATTATTGTGTTCTTCCCCTGTGGTTAGAACAAAGAGTATGATGAAGGACTTGAATCCATAAGACTCAAAGGCAGAGAGGTAGAAATTCAACTGTGAAAGCTTTGCACCCAATTTGACAAGCCTAAAAAAACAACAAAGTAAAAATCTTGTGCAAATTCTGCATGATATACTTCATTCTTTGACTTGGTCTGCTTTTTAGGGGTTTTTTTTCAGTGTTGTGGAATGCAAAATGCTCACTGGAGCTTAGGCTGCTTCTCTAGGAGACTGACAAAAGTTTCTACCAATGTGTGCTTTTGTGCAACATAACAGATGAAAACTTCAAAAGGAATTAATGTCAATGCCTGCTTCCAGAACTACTAGGGCTCCAGATGAAGACCATATGCTGGAAAGAGCCGTAACAGATCTACTTCCAAAATCATGTGAGGTTTTGATCATGGAAAGGATCTTACCCTCCATAACATGTTTTCCCTCTGTATATGTTCCTCAGTTACCAAAGTCCTGGTGCTTTTGAGGTGGGTGAATATGTTTCTCAAGCATTCCCTTTTTGTATTTAATCTTATGCACTACTGAGGCATCTGATCCATAAAAGGCCTTCATCATAAATGCAGCCATCTCTATTTAGTTGTGATCTCTCTGTTTTGAATATGCACAAGCTAATCAGCAGAAGCCCATTGGGGCCATATTAACATTGTTTATAGAGCTTAGTATGGGTTCAGAGCAAGAGACAAAGTGACTTGGAGCTATTTGTAGTATACTTTGGAGATATATTCCCAGTAAGTCTGAAAAGGAAGTTCATAAGCAGTGGAGCTTCCAGGGGAGGTTTAGGCTGAACATTAGGAAAAAAAGTATTTTTCACGGAAAGGGTCATTGGGCACTGGAACAGGCTGCCCAGGGAGGTGGTTGATTCACCATCCCTGGAGGTGTTTAAGGCATGGGTGGATGAGGTGTTAAGGGGTGTGGTTTAGTAACTGATGGGAATGGTTGGACTTGAAGATCCAGTGGGTTTCTTCCAACCTGATGATTCTATGATTCTATGATTCTATGATATCTTAGAGGGAATCTTTCCTGTAATTAAGACTGAACTTCTGTCCTGTGCTGAAGTTCTATAGCTTGGTAGTCAAGCCATCCACTGTAATAAAATATAACTTTTCCAAATATTTTCTAAACCTTATGAGAACTTCCCTACTTTGGATTATTGGTTTTATTCTCCACAGAAGATTGAGAATCACCTTGTGATTCTCAAAATCTGGTTTTTCTGTGTAGCTACTGAAGACTTCTTTCCCTTCCAATTTGTCTACAGTTGCCAAAACCAAATCATTTGGGCGTTATTAGATATATGTCATACCTGCATACTTGCCTTGTTTACCCTTCCAGTTCTTCTTTCTGGAATATCTAAAATTTTCTGTGTGCACTTAACTTTTCAAAGGACTTACTGAATATTGTCAGAGTGCTCCAGTATTTTATAGTTGTAAAAATCAATTTCTGTTCAATTAGTCGATGAAGAATTTCCTGTTAGAAACCAAAATCAATGAATGGCAGCTTTCCAGAATTATATTATAGACCTCAAATATGGAAAAGAAGATACTGTATGATTACCACAAGTATCGCTAATCACAGTCAAGGCCTACTTTACACCAGGTTTGACTGTGTATAATTTAACAATCTAAAGCTCATCAAAATACTTCCTGCTTACTGTAGAGTTCACTTTTATCATACATTTTTGTCAACATTCCTTTGTTTTCTTCGTGCTTATAGCTTTTCACTGTGTTTCCAAATAAAGCAAAAAGTCCACAGAAATGCTTGAGTATTTGGCTGTTTTCAATTGTAGTTGAATTCCTTCACACCTTCCCTCTTTACTTTAGGCCTCATATTTGCTGTGAATATCACAGACCTTCATTTTTTCATGGTTGTTCTTTTTTTAAAAAAAAAGCAGGGAAATGAGATAGGAAGAGAAGGACCAGCATTCTTCAATCTGGTCTTGGATCCTTACCAAAAAAGGGCAAGTGCATCAGTTTAGGTTCTGTTGTCCAAAGTACTGACTTTCCTTCCCAGTTACAGTGTTTACAATTAAACTTTTTGCTGGAACAACAGAAAAAAACCTCTTGCCTGTGTTAACATTCCTAGAAAATTCATGTAAAAAGATAACCAATACAGAGTTTAAACAAAAAGTGCATATTCCTCTCCAAGTGATTTTTTCCACTTGAATCCTCCTGTACCACAGGAAAATGTTTTAAGGACACCCTCAGAAAATTATAGCAACTGTGTTACAGTTTCTAGCACATGGGGTACTAGTCTGGACACACTTCACAGTCTATGTTTAGCCTAATATTTGTTGCACAAGAATCATGCATGTAAACCTCAATCATGTTCATTTTCATAGTAAGAGAACACAACCAAAGGAAACGAATTTTTTAAATTAAAGTACTGGATAAGTTTCTTGGTATTTAACCAGATGGGACCAGTGTCCATGAAAAAGAAAAATACCAGTTGCTTGCTATCTATTGGCTTTGCTGTTTTCTTTCATATGATCTGCATTCATACCTGGCTTGCTAAGGAGAAATGATAAGTGGCTAGCCCTATAGTTCATCAGCTTTCATAAAAATCAGAAATATCATTCTGAGAACTTTATTTTGATGATATCATTGCTTTAATGCATTTCTTACTGTTATAATATTTATTCAGAATGTGTCACTACCTTTACTACAGTAGTTTGCTCTACAGGCTTGAAAATTATTCATAGAAATGAATTATCCATAACTAGTCTTATGTCTGAAACATTCCATTAGAAGTGACATTTTTTTTTTCAGAGAAACTCAGATGTTTCTTGTTCTAAGACATTACTCACCAAAGTTTCTGCTTGCAAAGGTGATATTAGGACTTGGAGTTCCAAGTACTTTTAACTGAGTGCCAGGTATTTTGAGGTGCCTGCAGCTAACACATCTTTGAATGACAAGTCGTTTCCACTAACCCTTTTGGAGCAGTCTGTTGGTTTGTCTGCTAAGCTTCTAGCTACTGGGAGATCACTCGAAGCTCTGAAGTGTAAGACATCCTTCACAAGAGGTCTGTTAGCAATTACTGGATATTTTTGCACTTGTATATCTCTACAGCTAAGTGTTTCCTTTTGAAAATGGGGAAAATTTCCAATTTAAGACATAGAAGTAAAATTTATCCCTCTCAAACTATTGTGTAATCATTGCTTCCCATTGATTACTATCAATATATTAAGTGCTACCAAAAAGCATTTGACAGTATATTTTCCTCTCAGAATGCATTATGTGGCACCTGTCCAGTAAAGCCTGAGTTTTCGGAGAAAAAAGCCACTNTTCATATTAAATTTCCCTTAAACATCTGGGTTAAAAAAGGGATGCCCAGCATACTCCATAGGTTTTTTTCTGGGAGTGATCTAGATTCTGCTGTTTGCCTGTAGAAAATGATGGAAAATATTTGAGGAAATCAAGCTAAAAATATTTTTTTTTCTTTAGTAACCATATTATTTTTCTGATTACAATATTTTTGACCTACAAATGATTATTCATTATAAGTAAATATATATCTTCAGTAAATTTTCTAACTTAAGGTTTTATTTGAAAGGAAGATATTAAATGGTGCCTCCAGACATGTAAGCAAATGCTGAATGTTAAGTCTACTTTGCAAGCCATGTTCTTACCTTCAGGGTTGTACAGGTGCAGCTACTAATGTGGCTCCCTGGCGTAGCCAGATACTACACAGTTCTGATGTCTTTTCACAGAATCAGTCAGTCAGATTTCAGATTAGCTGGGCAAGAACTGGAACAGGAGTTTAAGATTTTGCTTTTCTCTTTTCATTGAGTTCACTGGATGTCAGATTTCTTTTGATTGAATTACCTTTTGCAGGTTTACAGCTGTCAAAGAGAAATGCTGAAAAATATCTAGTAACAAGGTAACATGAAGGCTTATTAGAAAACAGGAATCATATCACCTGAAGTTATAAATACTTCTAACTATCTTTAATAGATCCAAGCATAAATATTTAATAAAATTACATTTGTATATTTAATGATAAACTTGATTAAAAATATAGATTATTAAATGCTAAATACTAGTAATTATTAATTGATCAGAATTATTATACGTGATGCTTCAGGTATGATTTTTGCATAAATTAAATAAAAAGGAGAAAAATGTGGAGTTGGAAATGCATATGTCAATTTAAATATGACGCATATATATGCATATATGAATCACTGAAATCCCCCAAAATACTGAAAGACAACTGTCCAGTCTTTGTAGACTGAAAGCACATTCTACTCTCACAAGAACTGTTTGTCACTGCACTTTTTGATTGTTCTCCAGACGTAACTTGTAACACAATATCACCACCACATAAAAAACAATTACGTGAAAGCAGCTGTCTCAGTATGCATACTTTTATTGTAATTTTGGCAGATCCAGAGTCATACGGTCAGTTTTAAACAACCTCAACTCTTTCTGGGTATGATACTTTTACTGTAGAAATGGAGACTAAAAATGCTCCCTAGGTTTTCCAATATTCAGAACTATCAGGTTCTGATCTCCATAAGTACAAACCTTACCTGGAAGGAAGTATTAAGTGTGTCTTTTAATGAATTTAAACTATTTTTTTCAGAGCAAAATAAAACACAGGGACTATTAATTGCAGATCTAATATATTCTGTTACAAATCAAAAGATGTTACTTTACTATATAACCCCTAGGACTGAAGTAGTTAATAAAATTGCCATTTGCTTTTAGGATTCAGAGAGGAGTATAATACTCTGTAGATATGTAGGCAAATGTTGTGCTTAATCCACAGTTATTCTGAACCAGAAACCTTTAGCAATTTGGAAATGTTAATTTTGAGGCAAATCCCATAATTCTTTGTAAGAAATTGCATTAGTTAAGGATCTGGAAATAGTTTAAGATACACATAGATGCTGTCATAAAGAAACAAACCTTAAGTCATTATGAAATAAAACACTCAAACCTTCAGTAAGCATCTTTTTAAAAAAATGAAAGCACGCAAAAAGGAAATAGAGTATATATCTTGAGAAAGGTAAAGTTTTAAAATATAATGAAGCTGAAATATTGTAAAATGAGATCTACTGCAACAATAATTTAAAGTAATAGCAAAGATGTCATTTAAGCAATTTGCAAATCATATATTTCCCTGCTGTGTTTGCAAGATTGCCTTGTGAATCATCAGGAACGATAACTCAAAAACCTTTTGATTTACATTTTCCTGAGACCTAAAGGCAAGAAAGGACACTACAGATAAGATGAATAACTTGATCTACTAGCTTCAATAAAGAAGACTGCCTTTTCCCGGCTAAGGTTAGCACCTGATACATTCTTGCAACCTGTCATGTAGATATACTGCATGGTAAAAGACCACGTCTGGCTCAGTGTGCAAGAAGTTTTAGTGAGGTTTGTACATTGTATTTATGAGTAAACAGATAATTATGAGTTTAAATGTGCAAGAAAGCAAACATCCAAAAGCTTTGGGGACTTAATGCAGTTTTAAAATATTTTTTAAAATGAAGATATGCTTTTCAAAATGGTTATATCCTACATTTCTGGCTATATCACAGCTTTATTTTTATGGGAGTCCCAGATATCTACAGAATATGTGCCTCATTCAAATTAGGCTCAGCTTTGTCTATAATTACTGAAACATTTGAGTGTCTTCTTGAAGCATATTAAGAAGTGTGGCTAACGTCTGTTCTGTATTTATTTGTTCTCTTGTTTTCATTCTCGAAGAGAGAAAAACAGAACAGTGAGAATTTCTCCCTCCCTCCCTTCCTCCCTCCCTCCCTCCCTCCCTCCCTCCCTCCCTCTCCTTCCCTTCTGTCTGTCTTTCTTCTTGGGATAAACATACTTTGATGACATACAACATTTGTAAAATCCGTTTTCATTTTCCTACAATACAATGTCATCATTTTTTCAAATTCTTACAATTCCTTCTCATTCCTGGGGAGGAAAATACAGTTCAACATAAATGCAACCTATCATTCACCAGAATAAAGCAATCTTTGCTTACTTCAGCATTAATCTCATCTACAAAGTCTACAAGAATTTAGTATTGTTTTCAGATAATTTATAGTCCTGCAGAAATTGGGTATGACAACAATTTTTTCCATATATTATATAAGATTCAAAATTCCATCTCTTACCGTGCTTCTTGAAGAGTAGCACATCAAAAATTCCTGCTATACCTAGTACTCTGTTACAGAAGGGAGTAATGCAGAAAAAAATCACTTGATAAATGATAGTAATCTTATCCAATTGCTTATCCAACTTGAAAGCTGCAGAGATATTACAATGATGGACTTTGTGAACGAACTTTCTTTCTCACTTTGAAACATAAATGGAAATCACAGAATCACAGAACTGTTCAGGTTGGAAAAGGCATTAGAGATCATAAAGTTCAACCGTAAACGTAACTCTTCTAATTTCACCGCTAACCCATGTTCCTAAGTACCACATTTACAGCTTTTTTAAACACTTCTAGGGATAGTGGCTCAAGCACTTTCCTGGGTAGCCTATTTCAATGCTTGATGACCCTTTTGGTTAAGTAACTTTTCCTAATGTCCAGTTTATACATTCCCTGGCACAATCTGACACCATTTTCTCTCAAATAATTATGAGGTACCTGCACTTGGAAAGCAGTATGGTTGTAAATCTTTTCATATTCCTAGATGTCCAGCATCTACTTCCCATAAAGCAAAAGCTTTTTTCATGCCTTTTCAAACAGAAAAGAAAGCCAAGAGGGGGATCCCTCAATGTATTTTTAAGTAATGTGCTGCAAAATATTCTAATTGCCAGAGGACTCTTCAGTACAGTGATTTTGAAAGAAGCTGGGTTGTTAAGACATTTCTAGGCCTAACAACAATATAAAATATGTATCCTTAGCCTGAAACTTCCCAAGGAGTAAACTTTCCTGCATTTAGCAAAATTATGTCTAAACAAGCTACATGCAGGGGTGAAACTTCTCTTTTTATTTTCCTCTTCCTCTGACTTCCTTATATGGAGGTATTTAAAGCAGGAAAAATGCAGGATAGTGTTTGAACAGAATCTCAAAAACCTTGAGTCTACTGAATGAAGCACAATGTAAGAGCAAACCTGGTGAACTGCTGAGTTTGTTAAAAAAGGTATTAGTGTTATCCTTTTGAACCTCAGCCCTGATGGAGCCTGGTAACCTGTCTTCATGTAGCATTCAGAAACTAGACCAGTGAACTTTATCAAGTAAATTAAGCCTCCACTAGTAGCAACAAAACAAATAAAATAATTTTTAATGTATTATGCCAATACTGATACAATGGAGAAACACCAAAGGTATTATCATAGAATGACCAGGTTGGAAAACACATTTGAGATTGACGAGACACACTGTACCTGCCCACTACTAAATGATATCCCTACATACTTCATCTACCTGTCTTTAAATGCCTCCGGGGATGCAGATTCAACCACCTCCCTGGGCAGCCTGTTTCAGTGCCTGATAACTGTTTCAGTGAAGAAATATTTCCTAACATCCAATCTAAACTTCCTCAACAGAGCTTAAGGCCTATCTCTCTTGTCCTATCACCTATCACTTGGGATAAAAGACCAACACCCACTTCTGCACAACTGCCTTTCAGGTAATTGCAGACAGTGGCAAGGTCTTCTCTCAGCCTCCTCTTCTCAAAACTAAACAACCCCAGCTCCCTTAGCTGCTCCTCCTCACTGTTCTCGAGCCCCTTCATCAGTTCTGTTGCTTTTCTCTGGACACACTCCAGAACCTCAATATCTTCCTTGTAATGACGGAACCAAAATTGACCACAGTGTTTAAGGTGCAACCTCACCAGTGTTGAGTACAGTGGCAGAATCACTTCCCTAGTCCTGTTGTCCCTGCTGTTTCTAATAAAAGGCAAGGTGGTATTGCTGTTTTTGGTCACCTGGGTGTACTACTGACTCATATTCAGATGGCTGTAGATCAACACTCCCTTCTCCACCAGGCAGCTTTCCAGGCAGTCTTCCCCCAGCCTGAAGTACTGCACAAGGTTATTGTGCCACAAGTGCAGGACTTGACACTTGACCTTGTTCAACCTCATGCCATTGGTCTCAGGCCTTCAATCCAGCATTTTTCAGATCCCTTTGTAGAGCCTCCCTACCCTTAAACAGATTGACACTTCCTCCCAGCTTAGTGTCACACATGAACTTACTGAGGACATATTTAGTCCCTTCATCCTGGTCATCGATGAAAATGTTGAAAAAGACTGGACCTAGCACTGAGCCCTGAGAAACACCACCAGTGCCCAGACTCCAACTGGGTTAACTTCATCTAACACCACTCTTTGGGCCTGACCATCCAGCCAGTTTTTTACCCAGCAGAGGGTGTGCCTGTCCAGGCCAGTGGTAGCCAGCTTCTCAAGCAGAATACTATGAAAAGTAGCGTTAAATTCTTTACTGAAGTCAAAGTTCACTATGGCCACAGCCTTTCCCTCATCCATTAAATGGGTCACCTTGTCATAGAAAGAGATAAATGTGAATAATTTATTTCTCAAAGTCATTTTCTCTAAGACTTATTTCTCAAAGGTTAGTGTTATGATAAATATTAATAATTTATTTCTCGAAGTGGCTGAGCTCCAGTGGCAATAACATGCTGTCAGGTGTCTCTAGATTTTTTAAAATAAAGTAATAATGTTAATTGCACTTGTTTTACAAACAATTAGTAGAAAATAAACACAGCTGTCCAAGAAATTGAAAAGGAAGGAAACTCCTGAGGTGAAAAAAGTATTTCAATTTGAGTTTTCAAAAGATCATTATAAATGACATTTTTGCATTGATCAATAAAATAATTTTTTAGGTATTTGTGTTGTTCTTGACTACTTTTTTCTTGTAATTGCAGCTGCTTGTGTAAAGAAACTACACTAGCTGTCTTTCATAATTATAACTAAACAATTTTACTTCATTTCAAATTTCAAATATATGCACTGTAAAATTTCCAGTGAAGGATATTATTTTAAAATTGCAAGGTCACCAAGACATTTTTATTATTCTGAAGGATGTTTGGTTGGTTTTGTATACAACTAGAATTAGTATTTGAACACTGCTTTTTAAAAGCAGTTAACTATCTAACTGGTTAATTTTGAAAAATAAAACCATCAGACATTGCAATCTTTATTCAGTATACATGAGTTCCAAAATTACAAATTCTGTATCATCATTATTGGTTAATTAATTCTATATACAATAATTCCCATTGGGAAACATATTCTTGATTGAAACCACTCCTCGGCAGTCTAGACGTAAGGTACAGAGTTCTTAGGTTATTGAGTACTTTTCCAGAAAAACTCACCCAAAATATAAGGGATTTAAAAAATATAAAAAGCTTGTGTGACTGAAGGAAACTGTGAAACAAGTTTAGCAGTCTCTCCTTATATTTCCTTTTTAAGTGTGGCATAAGGAATGTCATTAGATTAGTTTCTAGACAAAATTCCTTTGTGAAATACACATTTATTGTAGTGGAATTTTTTGTTTATTTGAAAAAAAACCCCACAGTGCTTTGTTTCATTTTTTTGTGGAAGATATGATTTTCAAGGAGGTATAATAATTACACAAGCTCTAATTACAAAATCTTTGCAGGTGGAAACCTCTTTCATCCACTTTTGAAAAAGGAAAAGTACTGCTATAGGAAGCTCTGTTTGCATGGGCAAGCTTTACCTCTTTTGCAAAGATCACCTGTAGATCTCCAACATCAATGTGTTATCTGGAACCCAGGACTGCTCGCTTCTGGGCAAAGAGCTCTTTTTAATGAAGTAGTGTTACTAGGCGGAGGTTGTGGGAAAATAGTACATGCTTAAGTAATATAAAAAGACTACATTAGTGTTTATATCAATGTTGTAATACTGTTGTAGGGTTCAGTTTCAGAGGCCTGTAATTTTAGGCAATATATTTATGGAAGAGTATAAAATGTATTGAAGCTGATGGTAGTAAAAGAACGAACTTGAAATCCCCTGCTATGAAAAACCATTCTCGTCCACTAGATGGGAAAAAGATATTTTAATGAAGGTAAGATAAGGGATTTATAGGATCCTATCCACTATGGCACTTTTCTCCCCAGTGTTCAAAAAATAATACTGATTTTACTGAACTTATCTGCTCTTCCTGTACTCCTCTGAGTTTTCTGTATTTAACACTTAACACAAGACTGATTTTTCTCTTTTAAGTTTTCAACTTGATTAAAATCTGTGGAGGAAGACTGTCCTCACAGAATTCCTGTGGAAAGAAGAGTTTAAAGGACAATAAGTGGAGAGGTTAAAGGGCCATAAGTGGACATGGACTAATTTATATAAGTAAAGTTTCTGAAAAGGCCAGAAATATTATTTCAGTTGAGCCACTGATGTAAATGCTTGGAATGTGGAAATGTCGATATGGTATCTCTATCTATAGCTATAATGTTCGTTACTGCTTTTTTTATCCTTTTTGCTATACTTCTGTGGATATTCCAGACAAAATCTCTCTTCTGATATCCTCACTAGTTAGCTTTATATCTGCAGGGTTCTTTATGAATCTGTGCTATTCTGCTAGTGAAGTTGAAGCAATAGGGTGAGAGATGATGAATGTCATAGCCCTTCAGTATCAGTAAGTATTTTTGGAACCAGAAAACAGTCACATGTGGGAGTAGGGGAGACTTCTCTTACCCCCATGCTCTTCCTTTCTTCTTCCTCTTCTTTTATTTAGCTTACTATGTCATGATATTTTGATTTAGAGTTGTGTTGAAACACTAATATAGTTTACTGAATGGCAGTTGTTCTGTGTGTGATGGCTGAAATATTCTCTGTGTACTTTAGCTCTCTATAATGAAGTCATAAAGTTTGATTAAATAAGGTTAACAAAGTGTATAGGATATTGTTTGAGATCCTGGAGATAAAAATACTCTGCATGTGCCGAAGCCTATATAAAGATCACCACTAGGATCTGACTGAATTCTTCTGATGATCATGACTGTAAAAAAGGCTTTGAGTAATGTATGTATCACAGTTGCTAACACTGATATAATTCCATGGATTATGATAATTTATACATGCTGAAGAGGCAGGAATGTCCCTGACAGCACATGCACATCTAACAGGTTCACACAGAGGTTGTTTCTGACAGGGATCCATCCAATTGCCATTGACCCCTGGAATCCACACCTGCAATCTGAGAACTTTCCTGAAGGAACTTCTACACATGCCCCAAATCTAGAACTTCCCACACAGGCACAGTCACAGCAAGACTACTCATCCACTAACAGGGAACAGAAGTACTCTATAAAATACAGTCCATGCCAAGAAGCACATGGCATGCCCTCTGCCCTCTGGATAGTATTTCCTGAGTAAACATGTTTGATTTCATTAAGGTGGTGATTATTTTTGTGTTATATTTATATTTTCCCTGCTACTTCTCTTTTTTCCCTCTCTCTGCGTTATTCTGTCCTTATTCTCTTCCCTTATTCTACCTCATGTTCTCATGTTTGTTTTTTTTTTCTTGGCAGTTTTATGCGAATTTAATTGTATCTAAGTTCTTGCAAGTTGTTTGGTACTTTGACTATGTTCAAAGTACAGATTGGAATCTGAGTTGTTGCTTTGACTGAGTTCAAAGTAAATACTGGAATTTTGAGTATATTCCTGCAGTGGTCATTCGTCACTCCAAACTGCCACATAAACACATAAAAGAAACTTACCCTTCCTTCCCTCAGCCCCTGCCAAGCAGGTTGGGCTGGGCTTTAGCCAGGAACATTATTCACAGAACTTTCTCAAAAGAGTTACTCAGGTATAGCCAGTGGGTCCTTACAATTACTGTTAGCCTTAACTTGGTCAGGAAATAATCACAGTTTTGTCATTGTCGTTCAACCTCTTTGGAGGACCAGACTGACTTAAAAATTTTCTTGAGAATACAATTGAAGATTTCTCTCTGCTGAGGCTGTACAGAATCTCAGAGCAGTATCAACAGATCTATATGCTCTTGGAATGGTTTACATTGCGGAATTTGAAGCATTACCATTGTAATAATATTTTGAGGAAAAAGAATTGATTTGGTGAGTTCACAGTCCTGAATCTACTGTTTGAAGATGGAACATCCTGGTTTTGTTTTATACTGTGTTCACATCCAGAACTTACTTTGTTGCTGTAAGGCAAAAAAGCTCTGAACTCCTACATCTAACCTATTTTTAAGCCTTGCTTTCTTTGCTTGTACTAGAAGCCAAATGCCACCAAAGAATTTATCAATTAAAATGTGATTAGCTAACCTGGAATCCAGTGTAGGTCACATGTTCTGTACTACCAACAATACGTGAGTATATTCAGAACTATTTCAGAAATGATTGAATTGCAAGGCTCAGACTTGTGGGAAATGGACTCAACTCTAGCTGGAGGGTTCAGTGATGAGTCCAGTCCTGTTCAATGTCATTATCAATGACCTGGATGAAGGCATCGAGTGCACCGTTAGCAAGTTTGCAGATGACACTAAGCTGGGAAGAAGTGTGGATCTGCTGGAAGGTAGAGAGGCTCTGCAAAGAGATCTAAACAGGCTGGACTGCTGGGCAGAGACTAATGGCATGAAGTTCAACAAGACCAAAGGCCAGGTCCTGCACTTGGGGCACAACAACCCTGTGCAGNGGCGGGAGAAAAAGTCTGATGAGGGATGGCGGAGAGGGCTGGGATAGTTTAGCCTTGAGAAGAGGGGGCTGGGGGGAGACCGCATTGCTTTCTATAATTAGCTAAAAGGAAGGGGCGGGGGAGGGGTAGAGAGGAGGGAGCTGGCAATTTTCACCCAACTGACAGGGGACAGGACAAGGGACAACGGCCTGAAGCTCCACCAGGGGAGGTTCAGACTAGATATCAGAAAGAAATCTTTCGCAGAAAGGGTCATTGGGCACTGGCACAGGTTGCCCAGGGAGACGGTAGAGTCATCATCCCTGGAAGTATTTAAAAGATGGGTAGATGAGGTGATAAGGTACATGGTTTAAGGGCAGATAGGTATCATTGGACTTGATGATCCGATGGGTCTCTTCCAACCTGGTGATTCTATGATTCTATTTCTACTATATCAAGGCTACTAACTTTCTAAATTGTCTTCCTCTGCCCTGGTCTAGAATGAGCACAGGATTGTTGCCAGTGGGTGGGAGTATAGTGAACTGATTTGGTCAAGATATTGCTGTTAAGTCTATATTCTTCTTAGTAATGCACTTGTTTGCAAGTATGAAAGAAGTGTTTAGTTTAAATCCTTTTTTTACGAAACACTTATTTGTAAAGTGCTGCCTCTCTTTACTTTTCATCACAATGATAAGTCTTGTTGTTAGTAACATCACTCACTATAGAGTCACCATCTTATACCCATGCCATCCATTAGATGAAATCCTGCTGGATAAAAGAAATAAACTGCTCAAGGAATAGATTTACTGTACAACAGGGCAATGAATTAAGAAGTCTCCAGCCCCGCTAGGTTGTTCTATATTTCTTGGCCATTTAGCACATCTCTTAGAAAACAAACAAGAAAGATCACTTTTCTCACCCCAACTTGTAAAGGCAAATTGAATCTAAAGTAAAAATAGGATGCCTAAGTTCTTTTAAAAAAGCTGAAGTAACTTTTGTCTTATGATTTTTCTCTCTTTTCTTTTTCCTTGTATTTTAGGATGATAATGCATTCATTAAGAGTAGTTTATGACAGTGTGATTTCTCTGAATGTCTTTGTGTGCCAAAATAAGTACTATGTTTAAATTCTAGAGATGTAAGTTTAGTTTCAGGCACTTTGATGGATGACTTAAATGACCTTGTACAAAGTGACATGGTGATAGATTTGATGCAGCCACAATTCATCACCTAAGTTAGATATCTGGAAAGTTCAGTTTACACTGTTGAGATCCAGAATAAAGAGTAATTTTCCAGTTCCTTAGGTGATGAACTTCTCTGAAAACCATACTGTGTATTTTGCAGAGCACACTACTAGAGCCTAACAATGTTCTGTCTTTGAGTGTTACTGGCCACAGAATCTGGTCTCAGAAAGCTAGCCAAGACCTTTTTTGAGAAGGTGCCACCTATCACTTTTGTACCTCAACTTCCCACTCAAAAAATGAGCTTCCATTTCACTTTCCTATCCTTTTGTCTTTATTTTGAAGTCTGTGAGAATCAGGTTTGGGCTAAATACCTATTGCAGTTCTTTCAGTCGGTGCCATTAGAGGTTCCTTTACTATCAATAATTAAGGCATAAAGAACTTATAATTCTGAGAGAAATTGTATAAAACATATCAGTAGCTACCAAACACAGAAATACATTGATCTAGCTGATCATACAGCATACATGAATACATTAAGCCAACGTGAAGATCAGAATAATATGTAAAGTTTCCACTGAAAAGGAATATAAAATAACTGTTTCATTGTCAGAGAAACTTTGACTTTTAAAGTTTATGGACTTTAAAGCAAGGATGGATGGATTCATACTTATATTTTCTTTTAAAAGCAAATTTACATTTAAGATTGTAATAGAAAATAAATCTCTACTGCATTTATTTTCACTGTCTGCACTGTCCACAATTACTTTATTGAGTGAATTAGCAAGGCCGTCCAGATAATTTTTGTGACTCATTTGACTTTAAAGAATGCTCATGGGAGTTGAATTTTGAAGAAGGAACCATCAGTATCTACAGTACAAAACTTTCTTTAGAATCTACATCTGAAATATTGGGGGGTTACAGAGAATAAGTACTAGATAAGAAGTTATTCCAAGCTAATCCACTTACAATAGAACTTGACACAGTAGCAAAGTCAAGTAAAGCAAGCACCCTGGGCTGACTCTGATGTGCTTTAAAGCCCTTGCAGCTGAAGTTTTTTTCTAA
>WAAB01005265.1:22047-42719 GCA_013389865.1 Piaya cayana
AAGTATTTAATAATTTATATAAAGTGAGAATATTTGTAGGTGACATAAGGAGAAAATGAAAACATCCGGTCTTGTTGCAGGGTTTGGGATAGTTTCCAGGGAGATAGTGTAATTCAGAGATGGTAACTGAGCCCTTGTTTAGCATAACCAAGATGATCAGATTTGTCCAGAAAGGTGACAGAATGAGTACCTTCATCAATCAATGACTCAAGTAAACATTGCACGCAATGATACTTTCTCTGAGCTTTTGACTTTTCATTGCTTGTTATAAACTGTTCAGTAAATAATAAGGGTCCATATAACAAAAAAAAATTAGAATTGCTTGCTGAATGAGGAATTAGTGTTTGTTCATTATGTCTTGTTGTCATTATGGTCTTCATGGGCTCTCTTGTCCACTTTTGGTTCTTCAAAGAGTTGTCTTTCATTTTGCTCATGACACTTGATGTCCATGATCTAACCTCATTTAAATTTTCTTTCTAGCTGTGTGTTTAGATACATCTCAGTGTCCTAGTCTTAGTAGATGAAAACTTAAATTTTCGTTGAATTGTCATTCACTCACTTGTTTACTGACAGACAGAATCACAGAATCACAGAATCACTGGGTTGATGTATAATTATTACCAGTATCAGTATAAAATAAACAGCCAAATCCCACTTTTTGCAGACATGTTTTAGGCCCTCTGATGATCCTTTGTTTACCACTTTCAAAGAAGGTATTAACTGTTGCAATATNGTTGAGATCCAGAATAAAGAGTAATTTTCCAATTCCTTAGGTGATGAACTTCTCTGAAAACCATACTGTGTATTTTGCAGAGCACACTACTAGAGCCTAACAATGTTCTGTCTTTGAGTGTTACTGGCCACAGAATCTGGTCTCAGAAAGCTAGCCAAGACCTTTTTTGAGAAGGTGCCACCTATCACTTTTGTACCTCAACTTCCCACTCAAAAAATGAGCTTCCATTTCACTTTCCTATCCTTTTGTCTTTATTTTGAAGTCTGTGAGAATCAGGTTTGGGCTAAATACCTATTGCAGTTCTTTCAGTCGGTGCCATTAGAGGTTCCTTTACTATCAATAATTAAGGCATAAAGAACTTATAATTCTGAGAGAAATTGTATAAAACATATCAGTAGCTACCAAACACAGAAATACATTGATCTAGCTGATCATACAGCATACATGAATACATTAAGCCAACGTGAAGATCAGAATAATATGTAAAGTTTCCACTGAAAAGGAATATAAAATAACTGTTTCATTGTCAGAGAAACTTTGACTTTTAAAGTTTATGGACTTTAAAGCAAGGATGGATGGATTCATACTTATATTTTCTTTTAAAAGCAAATTTACATTTAAGATTGTAATAGAAAATAAATCTCTACTGCATTTATTTTCACTGTCTGCACTGTCCACAATTACTTTATTGAGTGAATTAGCAAGGCCGTCCAGATAATTTTTGTGACTCATTTGACTTTAAAGAATGCTCATGGGAGTTGAATTTTGAAGAAGGAACCATCAGTATCTACAGTACAAAACTTTCTTTAGAATCTACATCTGAAATATTGGGGGGTTACAGAGAATAAGTACTAGATAAGAAGTTATTCCAAGCTAATCCACTTACAATAGAACTTGACACAGTAGCAAAGTCAAGTAAAGCAAGCACCCTGGGCTGACTCTGATGTGCTTTAAAGCCCTTGCAGCTGAAGTTTTTTTCTAATTATTTGACCCAGTTTAATAAATTCCTGGAGTTTCACATTTCTCTTATATCTTTATCTTCTATCTTAAGTTGTTCAAATCATGGTTTTTTCCCAACAAATAGCTTACAAAAGAAAATAAAGAAAAGACTAATGCGTGGCAGGTAGTTTTATGTATGCATAGTATTTTGTGTAAACAAAAATGTCTTTGAGAAAGAAAGAGCTAATGAAGTTGCCTTTTTTTTAAAAAATGGTATGATATATCAAATAGTTCTTGCTGTCTAAGAAAATATTTGATTTTAGACAGTACATTTAGTGTTCAGAAATATAACCTCAAATGAAAAGACTGGTGAAACTGAGGGCAGAAACAGGAGATTCAATTCATTCCTTTGAGGAGATTTTAACTTCATCACAGTAAAGATTCCCAGACACCACAGTAGAAGGGTCTCTGAGGTAGGGTGTTCCCAATTAATTCCACTCACACTCTGTTTCACTTTTCATGAATAATTAAACATTTGTGGATCAGTGAATAATTTCTGACTATCCCAATGAGAGTCCAAACCTCTAGGATGAAGAATATTTCTTCTCTTCTCATGCCCACAAGTATTTAATAATTTATATAAAGNCTGAATGAGGAATTAGTGTTTGTTCATTATGTCTTGTTGTCATTATGGTCTTCATGGGCTCTCTTGTCCACTTTTGGTTCTTCAAAGAGTTGTCTTTCATTTTGCTCATGACACTTGATGTCCATGATCTAACCTCATTTAAATTTTCTTTCTAGCTGTGTGTTTAGATACATCTCAGTGTCCTAGTCTTAGTAGATGAAAACTTAAATTTTCGTTGAATTGTCATTCACTCACTTGTTTACTGACAGACAGAATCACAGAATCACAGAATCACTGGGTTGATGTATAATTATTACCAGTATCAGTATAAAATAAACAGCCAAATCCCACTTTTTGCAGACATGTTTTAGGCCCTCTGATGATCCTTTGTTTACCACTTTCAAAGAAGGTATTAACTGTTGCAATATGTATCCTTTTCTTCAGATGAAAGATGCATCAGTAAAAGGTAAAGAGATTTATTATCTGAGTTCAGTAGAATAAGAATGAAAAGTGAGTAGGGAAAGTGAAATATGCAGGCTGAGAAACAACTTGTAAATTTATCTCATTAAAAATAATTATGTCAATAAATATCACTGGATATAATTTTTTTTTTATACAATTAATTTGCTGTGTTTTCTCTATGGCTGGGAGAATTTAAAAAAAATCTTTTCCACCCCTTGTTGCAACACACACACTAAAATTCAAGAAGTTCCTTCTGTCCTCTTAGGGAAATTCTGTTCAAACAGCATGGCATCAGTCCCATTTCTCATTTATTGTCTTTTGAGATCAAAGATTTCACTTAATAATAGGATTTAAGACTTTTCTTTTTCTCAGAGCATGTATAACCACTAAAACACAGCTATTAAAGTAATAATCTGATTACAAAAAATAAACAGACCCTAGTTCAGAGTTGTGTTTTTAAGAAATCTTTGATGTATTTAACACTGGTGTGTCAGATTTTTAATACTTCTAATGATAAACACTTGTTGACAAGCTACAAGTTATATGAAGGGAATTGGGAGGTCACAGTGTCTGTTAAATAAGTCAAAATTCAATTTATTAGGAAAAAAAGGCAAGTTAGAGAAAGGATATTGCATGCAAAACTTGTCTATTGTCACACAGTACAGCCACTTAGTGTAAGACATATCTATGCTACAAAAGAAAGATATTATTAAAACAGGTTATCTACTGACTTTTGCTACCACTCTAAGACTATCTACGTGTAATTGTGAGTTTTGGTTAGGGGTTTGAAAAAAGTTGTCAGGAAATAAGAAAATCACTCTTGTATCATGCTGTGGTATCATTTGTTTTGTTTGTAAAGAAGTGTGTGTACAATAAATTGCACAAAGCAGTTCTTCAGTTGGTTTTTTTTTATTATTGACAACTTGTGATATTTGTTTCATATGAAAAATCTATAACTTATAGTGATTATTTCATTAGTTCTATGAAATTCAAGCTTACAGTACATTACAGGACACAAGAGGTTAGAAGGAAAAACTATTATCTTTCGAAAAGGCAAAATATCTACAAACAGCCTGCTCAGGAAGTGGATGTTTTACACTTGAGGAAAGGAAAGAAAGAAGTGCCAAAACATGGGGGTTCTAATTTTTAATTTTTATCTATGTCAAGCAGATTGTTGACCAGAAGTCATTTTCCAGATGAATTCTGTAGTCTATAATAGAGGCAGTTCTACCCCCTCAGCTTTGTGATTTCAAAACCCCAGACTAATTCATTCTTTACAAAGAAATATTCCTTTCAAATGACTGAGGGATGGAGGCATCCATCAGATTTTAACTAACTGACAACGGGTTATTTTAACAGAAGCAATGCATAAAGCAGCATTTTAGAAGAGCTGCCCAGTGCAGTAGTTTGTGCTACTAGTGATAATTAGATGTTACAACTCAGTGATGTGCTGCATAGTTCAGCCCCAGTAGGTATTTCACCGGTACAATAATTCCACATACATATCTCTCATGTGTCAAATCATTGTCTGCACTTGTTCCTCTAGAAAAGAGCAATAGTAGAAATGAGGTAGGGAAGGGCCAGTAGAATAAATTCAAGATATTAGGAGTCATTTACATTTCAGGTAAATCTCCACATAACCAATTTTTTTTTTCTCTAAACCTAGCATTCTTGTTACTTGCAGTGCTCTACTCAAAAGCATGAGGAGAGAGGTCTTACCTTTTCTTTCATTAGAACTATAACTTGATTTTGCTTGAAATGAGGGATACACTAAAGGACAAACTGATTATACCTTTATGACTGTTGGATGAAGTTTTTAAGTAGCATGTGAAGGGGGAATCACTTTGAATGTGAGGTACCCAGTTATCTTTGTTAAAATATCAGGAGTGGAAGTATACTGGGATCACTAGAATTAATCATGCTGTCACTATTTGACCAAGGATGGATATTTCAGATGATTTTCTATCATCTAAACATGTTAATTCATTGTTTATTCCCTATATTTTGGCAGTAAACTTCTATGAGTGAAACAGCTATAGTGAATATTTTGATGTCTAGTAAATGGGATTTCTGTGTTTCTCCTGGGAAATATTTTATGCAGATTCAGTACAATATTCAATATTCAATATATTCATTGAAATACCTCACACTGCCATAATTTGTGTGATTTCAGACTTAAAACACCAATATAATTTATATCACTTCCAAGGTTTGCAGCCTTTACCAAATCACAGTTTCTTCTACAGCAAGAAACAGTAGCTTCATCCTATGAAGCAGCAATATAAGATACTTAGGACCTACAGAGTTAACCTAGATTTCGGTTTGAAATTAAGGGAACAATTTTTAAGAAGCTGTTCAGCTTTCTGAAGGCTACTCATGGAAGTTACTTCATTACTCAGTCTTTATTTTGAGGTAAGATATCTTACTAGAAATGATAACTTAGTGTTCTGTAGACATTTTTATTACCTTTTAGATAAATTTGTCTCTGAAAATTTAATGTGTTTTTGCAATACTTGTTCTAGAGTGATAGAATCATAGAGTCATTGGATCATAGAATGGTTTTTGTTGGAAGCAACCCTTTACATTTACCTAGTTCAAATCACTCTTGCCACCAACAGGGAGATATTTCACTAGATCAGGTTGTTCAAAACCCCTCTCAACCTCACTTGAAACAGTTCCAGTGATGTCTCACCACTTTACTGTAAAAAGAAAAACAAACCAAAACCCAAAAAACCTTCCTAATATCTAATCTAAATCTACACTTTTTTTTCAGCTTAAAATCACTGCTAATACTTGTTATTGCATTCTCTGGCACAACATTATTCCCCAACTTTCCTGTAAACTGCCTTTATATATTGAAAGGCTGCACAAACTTAGCATATTGAAAGGTTGAACAGCCCCAACTCCACAGCTTTTCTTCACAGGAGAGTTATTCTGCCCTTTTATATTTTTGAAGCCCTCCTCTGGACCCTCTGACAGGTCTGTGTTTTTCTGGTGCTGAGGGCCCCACAGTTGGCTTCAGTACTCCAAATAGCATCTTACAAGAGCAGAGTACAGGGGAGGAAACAACTCCCTTGACCTGCTGACCATGCTTCTTTTGATGAGGCAGAAGATAAAAATTGCTTTCTGGGCTACAAGTGCAATTTATCATCTCATGTGTGATTTTTTTCATCTAGTAATAGCCTCTAGCTCACCTCTGCAGGGCTACTCATGTTCCATTCTTCCCTCAGGCTGTACTGATACTGGAGATTGTCCTGACCCAGGAACAGGATCTTACATTTGGCCTTATTGCAACATCACATGGTTGAACAAACTCTTAAGCCTGTAAATGTCCCTCTGGGTGGAATCACTTCCCTCTAGCATATCAACTGCACCTCAGTTTGTTGTCATTGGTAAACTTGTTGAAGATGTAGTTAATCTCATTGTCTATGTTACTAATGAAGATATTGAAAAGTACTGATCTTAGTATGGATCCCTGAAGGACACCACTTATTACTGCTCTTTATTTGGATATTGGGCCATTGACTGCAACTCTTTGGATGTGGCCATCTAGACAATTCCTTATCAATTGAATTTTTAAATTTCTGATGCTCCTACAGGGTGTTAGTATTGAAAAAATAAGGATAATTCTGTCCTGGCTCTCCACAAACAGGAAACCATAGGCGTAACTGGAATATACAACACTCTAGCCTGTTCCTATGGCAGTACATAGTTGTGTAAGTGTTCCATACTTTTAAGTCTGTTCTTCATCTTTCTGCAAGGCAGCTGCATATTTGTAAGAACAGGTGGGTTGTGGAACTATTTTTGCAATTTCTTGTTGAAGCGTGAGTAAGTGTAACCATCAGCATTAAGACAAGGTACTTATTGTTTAAAATAAGACTTCAGTGATTCAGAAGATTTACCCTTCTTTTTTTTTCCCTAAGGTAAGTGAGTAATGTTTTTCCATTAGTAAAACTTTGTGCAAGAACAAAAAAAGCATCACAAATTATTCAGAAATCGGAGTCTCTTCAGTAACTGTAAGCAACCAAAATTTTAAAATATATATATTATTGAAAAATGACATAAGCCTTATTAGGAAAATATGTACTGTACATGGAGAGTAATTGGTTTCTTGAAGGCTTACCTCTAGCTTTACATTCCATCAGTTACTCCTTCCATGAAGTACTACTCTGCCTTGTTAGACAATATCTTTGAAGTGAATACAATATTCAGATCTAATATGATACTAATGTCACAATACATAGAGAATGCCAGTGCTTTTGTCCACTAAATGCATTTAACTGCTATATCCATTTACCAAAGTATACCTGAACACAATGACTTCCTGGATGTCTGCTGCTGAGCAGGTTAATTTTTTGTAATTACAATTTTTTGTTTGTAAATTGTGAATATTTGTCTTCCTTCTACCCTGCACAGACCTTCACACATCTGTCAATAGTTTTTATTTCTACTATAGAAAAGTGCACAGTCTGGTCATCAGAGCTTTGCATCTTTAAAAAAAAAAAACAACTAACATGTCTAGTAATTTTAGAAATGGCAGTGGGTAGGCTTAGTGTAAAGTCAGCTCTCTTTACCTTAAACATTTTGCCTGAAGACTGCCTGCTTGTGTGTTGGGTTCACCAGAAGGACAATGTAGGAGTGGGCACCGCTCTCTCTTGCTTGGCTGGGTTCTGGACCCAGAGCTGGCTGCGGCTGAGTGGAGGTGATGTGGCAGCAGATTCAACTGAGCAAGTTGCACCATCAAGTGTCACTACTATGGACAGCATGGACCTGAGTTTTTGATCTGAGTTCTGTGACAAATGTTTAAGTCACAAGGTGGAATGTAAAGCCAGACTATGTTTATCTGTTTGCCTTAAACACTTTGTCTGAGGACTACCCACTTGTGGCACCAGCTTGTCTGTGGTGCCGAGGTTCAGCGGAGGGGTTGCAGCCATGGCTGCTGCCTCCACTCCCTCCGACCTGCTCACTACCGGGACCCCCAAAAGACAGATGAGGGTCGGGCTGGCCTTATAAAGGACTCTTAAGGAACCACACTGGGCAGTCTTACTCTCACCTACATACTCGCTCACACTCACACACTTCTATCAGACCAGCCTGGACCATGTGGCCTGGAAAAAAGCTACTGCTGTGACCACGTGTTCCCAAGATCTGCTTCTGCCTTCAATGTGATTTCTTCCCTTCCCTCTCTCTCCCTTGACAGGCGAGGGAAACACACAGCCAACTCAATGTGAGTGATAGAGCGAGGTTCAACTTTATTGTCTAACATCCAGCCTTTACAAAGGCTACAAACACCACTGGTCATCGTGTCATTGGTCGAACAGTCAAACACAATTACACTACATTGGCTAGCTCAGAGGTCATGCCTTCTTAGTCCCTCCTACTTGTGGCTAGTACAAACCGGCTCCAGTCTGGTTGGCTCCCTTATCTTTGCTTGATACAATGTTCCAAGGTCGGCATGTCCTTCAGGGTGCCTTCTCTCAGCCTTGGGCCTCATATCAAGCTTGTTCTGCGTAGTTCCTGCGTAAAACCATGGCCATTTTCTCACAGCCATTCCCCAACACTCCCTCTCTCTTTCTCTCTGTCTCTCTTTTTACCTTATGGCATGCATGTTGGATTGGATCCAAGGGACCTGGGTTCTTTTCAGGAATTCATTTCTGTAACTTCAGGTGGTTGCATCGCCACACAGACAAATGAATCCACTTTCCCCACCTCCTGTCAGGGCTGGACACAAGGGTGTGGCTAGTGAGTCCAGGTTATGACACTTAGTGAAACAAATTTTGCAGTGGTTAAACTGGAACATTTTAATATTCTTTAGCATTTGATAGCTTTTTTATATTCTTGATCCTTTTCTGAGAAAATAAATGGCAATGTGACAGAAGATAGAAGTACTAGGAAAACCCTAGACTTTTCTTTCAGTTATGTTAAGCTATCTAAGATGTCCTCAATGACAGCCACAGTTAAAAGATGGAAGGGTGATTTGGGTGTGAGCAGGAAAAAAAACATTCAAATCCAAACAAGACTTATGTTTTGCAGAACTATGCTAGTCATAAGGCAATACTAGCTTACATTGGCTTACCACGAAGGTGATGAGTATCTTTCTTTAATTAAAAAAAATGTTTTCAAATTAAGATCAGAAGAGATACAGAGAAAACAGAGAAGACAGGAAAATGAAAGAAATATTCCTTTAATTGAGTTCTGATTTGATGGATACTGCACAAGAGAAAAGTAAAGGTAGCAAAGA
The DNA here is from genome assembly GCA_013389865.1 of Piaya cayana. Classification (NCBI taxonomy): domain Eukaryota; kingdom Metazoa; phylum Chordata; class Aves; order Cuculiformes; family Coccyzidae; genus Piaya; species Piaya cayana. Next base: position 31,048 of record WAAB01005265.1, read on the forward strand.
TAATTTTTCATGATATAACAAATTATATCAAGAAATCTCTGTAAAAGTGCATTTTTAGTTGTTGGCAGAGATGGCTACATTGATGATGTTTGCCATGTAGTATCAACATAAATGAACTGTTACCAAAACCACATTAAAATCTGCTTACTTTCAGGAAATCCAGGGCTAATAAGTCATCAATAACTGTTAATGATGTTCTTAATGATGATAGTTGTGATCCAAAGCAATACTGGACTTTGGTTTTGACATTTGTGTTGCCTGACTGTGTCCTGAGCAGGCAGATACATGATGAAGAGGCTCACATCCCCTTCCATGTATGGCTTGTGACAACTGGAAATGCACCACCCAAAAGCATGCTTCAAGAAATTTCTGGTTTGGTCAAGACATTATACAAATGTATATACAGATTTAATATTAGATTTTCTGCTGGCAAAAAAAAAACCCTGAGGTCCCCATCTGTTCTGCTAAGAGTTCTGAAACATGGCATAGATATTTTTAGGCAAAGGTGCTTATTGTGAAATACAAGTGATATTTTTAATGTATTGCATAGGAGTGGTGGTGCATGGCAGGAAAGTGAGAGGCAACAGGTACAAGCTGAAATATGGGACTCTCTGAGTGGATATAAGGAAAAAAGTCACTTTGCAGAAAGTAAAGTATTGGAGCAGGAGCCCCAAGGAGTGGTGCAATCTCCATCCATGGACACTTTCAAGGTGACTCTGTTTTGGATAGAGGTTTAGGTTAGACATCTCCTGAGGTCCCTTCCAGTTGTAGTTATGTAATTATTCTGTTTTGCTTAAATGCTTAGAGATTTCAAAATATACTTTACAAATGTTGATGTTGTGATTAAAATGGAATGCTTTTAATCTCATTTTCTGAAAAAGGTTAATAATTCTGAACACAACTCATAGAAGTATAATTCACTTATGTGTCTGAAAAAGAAATATAATTAAATTTAAAAGAACTTATCAACTTAATAAAGTTTTATTCTTATAACAAGTAATTTTATAAGAGTTTCATCGTATCTCTTTAAATCTATGCTTAAATATGCATTGTTTCACACTCGCCTTGAAAGACTTTCAAGGTCAAAATTAAATTTAAAGGTAAATTGTTTTAAGGGTTTTTAAAGGTTATAGCCAAACTGGTGAAATACAGACTTGATAATAGCATGAATGGTGGAATACTGGGTGAGTGCGAAGGGTTATGATTAGTGCAAACAGTACACCTAGATGCAATTTTTATAGTGTTAGTTTGGGTTTGATATTAGGGCTAGTAACACTTCACATCTTTACTGGTGACTAGGCTGACAGGGCATGTGTTTTCCACAAAATGGTTTCATACCAAGTTGGAAGAAATGGTCAATACGCATGAGAGCAAGATTATAGAGGATGTTATACAGGCTGGAGAAGTGCATGAAGAGGAACCTTATGAAGTTCACCAAAACTGAATGCACCTAGATTTCTGTGCTCATTCCAGTGTTCCTCCACATGGAGCAGAAACTGATGTACTGGTGCGAGTCTCATAGATGCCACCAAACCATTAGGATAGTGGAGCATGGATTATTTGAGAAGAGGCTGCAGGAGTTGTATCTGTTTACCTGGGAGCAGATGGATTCAATGGGATATTATTAATTCTTCAAGATACCCAGAAAGGAGGTTTAAGTAGACAGAGGTACATCCCTCTCAGTGTTGTACAGAGCAATGAACAGCCTCCTGCTGGAATGTGACAAATTCTGGCTGAAGTTAAAGGAAGTTATTTTCACTGTTGAGGTGAAAAAACACAGCAACAGGTGCCCAAAGAAATTGCAGGATCACTGTTTTTAGGACTACTCAGTGCTGCACCAAACACAGCCTGAAGCTACGTGCTCTACTTGGACTTGGTTTAAGCAGGTCCTGGGGTTGGTGACCTCCAAAGGTCTTTTCCTATCAGCAGTATGAGTCTGGAAGAATTTCATTTGCAACTTTTTATAACTGAGAAAGGCCTAAGATCTGGTATATGGACCAAATATCATACTTTCCAGGTCAAGTTACACAGTTGTATATTTTAATTATTCAATTTACATCCAGGTAGCTAAAAGCAAGATTTTCCTCTGTTAAATCATTTAAATTTGGATATTCATATTTCAAGGCTCTTTTTCTCTTCGGTCATTTTTTTATTTTTTACTGTAGTGTGAATATAGAGCTACAGAAAACACAGTTATTGGCTTGTTTATTTCAGAAACTAATTATTACTACACTGACACTATTTTGTTAGAAGTAAAAAGTTAGAAAGGTTGACATGGTTGGCCTTGATAGTCAGGGGGGTACTCAAAGGGGAAAGAATGGATTATTTTGGAAAAGTCTTAAAGCACCTGAGGACAATTTTTCAGAAGATAAGGAATTCTACTCAGAGGAAAATATTACTGCCTGAAAGTGACAGTGACTACAGAAAATGGAAAATAGTCTATATTTATCGTACAAGTTCATTTTCCATAGTCTTGTACTTTCCCATTCCTGTCTCTCCAGCAAAGTAAATATGAAGATATTGTGACAAACATGTCAGGCAGTAGAAAGTCCACAACCAGATCATCATATACCCAAACAACAAAACAATAACCTTTAAAAAGCATAGAAAAACAAATATAAAGGTTCAATGCAGAAATGCAGCTTTTATACTGTTTTGCAACTGGTACTTTTAATTTACCATGTTATAACCTCTTTATTTGTTTTTCTTTAATTCTTATAGCCTTATGGATGCTTTGAGAAAGTTTGAAATAACCTCTGCAGGTAAAGTTTAGATCTCATATTACATCCAATAAGGCTGACTCCTCATCTTGCTGAAATGGTCATACGTTTCTTTTCGCTGTATTCAGAAGTTAAGACAGCTCCATTTCCAGAGGAACTGAAAATAAACCATCTTTATAGATGTTGGATGACCTTTGCTTTTCAAGGTTAGGAAACTAGCTAGCCAACTGTACAGGCATCATATATGTATACATAAATACATATACATATAAAGAAGCCACAGGAAATCAACTGATTTCAGGACATGTTTAATTAGCCAGAAGCATCTGTACTAACATTCTACACTACATCCCCAGCACACATATATATCTTTTAAACTCCAAAGACAGTGATCCAGAAGTGTACCATGTAATGAAGTGTTCTCCAGAGTTCAGTGTGTTGTTATGACATAAATAAAGATTGTATTAACAGAGCAGTGACTGGATGAAGAAGACAATTACGGTCACTGCAAGTACAGAGGGAATCTGGTTGAAGAAAGAATCAGCAGAATCTGAATAGTAGGAGACTTTAGGGGAAATAATCTGTGGGGGTAGGTAGAAAATGAGATTATAGATTACTTCAGAAGTAAGAAAGGTGAAGAAAGGAATGATAATAGAAGAGTAAAAAGGTAACAAAATGATGCCAGTACATTTTCCTGTTCTCAGACAAAAAGGTTGAATTCTTCCTTGAATGCAATGTGAAAGACATGTTTGATTCTGAAGTCTCATTAAATTTTTAATATGGTAACGTCATAGGGTACCAAATTTTAAAGAAAGTGCAGTAATCTTACACTAATGCTGTAAATGTACGTCCTTTGCTTAATGCATATATAGAGATGAATCAACAAGGGTGTTTTTGAATATCAGTTTTGTTGTGATAGGGTAGTTTTTGGGGGTAAGGAGGTTGTTTTTTTTCCTTACTTTTTCTTCTTTTGTGAAAGAAGATTCCTTGGGTATATATAGTCTGAATCATGGTAGTAATACTGCTAATACTGCTTTTGATAAACCCAGCCACACACCTCCCTTAGTATAACAAGTCAATGCTAAGAGAAAGCAAGGAGTATTGTTAGAATATTGCCTCCAGCATGTAACATCCTAGGAATCCATTTACAATTGGAATCCACTCCATCATTTATGTTTTACTATTTATTAGGAACTTGAAGATCAATTTATCAAATGCAGGCTTCTGGGAGAACAAAGAAGACATTGCTCGAGGTTCTCTGCTTTATTATATTGCGATATCAGCACTTAAATGCCTGCAATATAATCTGAGCCTTGTAATTAGTAATCATTCATTACAAGCTGAAAACACCATATAGAGCACTTGCAGCCCCAAAGGACTTAATTGTTTACTGCTGCTAGTGTTGTTTTATGATTCCAATAACTAAAATCTATTGACTGTGATTTTATTATGGTTTGTAAAGTAAGAAATTGAGTGTCTCTTCCATTTTCCTCTAGCCTTGGGCATTTGCTGTCTGTCTTATTTTCTGTTACCATTAAAACTGAAAATCTGAAGAGAAGTGGATTTCTGTTGGATGGCCTGTGGAAATCAGCAATATGCAAGTTTTTGATGATATCAAATTAACATATTTAATCTTGAGTATCAATCTGTAGTGTCCTTCTCATTAATATACTTAAAACCATAGGGTTACTTTTGTTTTTAGTGTCAGTTTGGCTGGGTGGGCAATGCTTAGGCACAACATAAGATACACTTATTGATTCTTAAAAGGTCTTTATTCACACTGCAGCCAAAGCAGCTGGTAGAGGGCTAAAGTGCACTCAAGTCACCCAAATCTCTGGATATTGCTTTCTGCTGCACCATCTGTATCTTGTTAAATATTCTTGTCTTTTGCCAAGTTTGGTCAATTTATATGTTAAATCGGTTGTTGAAAAGTGATCCAAGATGCTTGTGCAGGAAAAAAAAAAATGTATTAAATTGCAAACTCTTATACATTAATCATTTGTTTTGGAATAATCCAGTCCAAGTTCTACTGCACAAATAATGGCAATGAGATTTCAGATTTCTCAGTCTACTATATGATAGCAGGAGGGTAAGTATGATTTTGGTACAGTGTATTCCCAGAGAGGGGTACCATCTTCAGTCTTAAGAGGAGATGCTGTCCTATTTCTTGTTGGAAGAGGAAAAAGCATGAATCCAGTGATCCAGTGAAGCAGTTGTAGAATCAACTGCAATAGTAGAAGGGTTTTTTTCATCTAGTATGTGCTATAACCAAATAAGTCCTAAAAAACAGCTAATTATTGACATTTTACTATCTCATGACAAATGAACATTGAAGTAATCCTGAGGACTATGGATTTAGTGCTACTTTTAAATGGTGATAAGCTGTAAGCAAGTCAGTGTTCTAATTTACTATTAATTTAATACAATAAATTGTATTAGGAGGACAAAAATCTCGTCCTTGGATATTTCTCTTATAAATCAATGCTGTATCATGTCAGTACTGTTCCATTCATTGATTATGTATCAGTCACTTCAATGCAGAAACTTGAATATGACCATCTCACTAAAATGTACTGATTGCATTAGAAGTGTCCTTTTTTAAGATGCTGTTGCTTTTTAAAACAAAAAAAATACTTCAAAATATGCTGAGTCAGATTTTGTATTCCTTTGCCCTTCTTAATTATTTTATATACTTGATTTCTACATTTTAAGCTCTATCATTAAAAATACCTACGCATGCTGACTGTAGGATTTGTGTATATGTTGCCAGCAATAAGACCTTGCCAAATTTCTGATGTCATCGTTTGAGATTCCCATTGTTTCCCCTCCTCATGGTAGTACCATGAAGTATGATTTTTCATCACTTATTACCCTTGTTGTGAATGACAGCTTATTGTTTTCAATGATAATGCCTCCCTAGTAATATCTGATGATGTATCAAAGTAGCCTAAATTAAATGTTAGATCAGTTACTCAAAATAGTAACCATGGGTTAGATAACAATATAAATAATATCTAATAATAGCAAGTGGGTCAGAAATGATTCCTTATGAAATTATTTGGATATATTGTATATTCTTGTTTCCATGGCTATCTACTTGACCTGTGATAGCTACCAATAGCAAGAGGCTTCAGGTGCAGAACATAAGGGCTACAATTATTTCATTTTTTATTAAAATTTTGAATTTATAAACTCAAAAATTCCTTCAGTCTCAACTATTCTTTTTTGTTACTTTTGTTACGAGAAATACAAAGCTTTTGAAAATGAGGAAGAAGAAAAAGTCTGTCATTTCAAGATTTATTGAAAAAATTATTAAAAGGCAATTTAAAAAAAATTGAATTTTGACTTCCATAGGGCAGCCTTTGGTCTGGTTAGAAGACTGCTTGATCAAATTCTATGGAAGACAGTCCTTAAGGGCAAAGGAGCTCATGGGGGCTGAATGCCTGGGTACTCTTTAAGAAGGAATTCCTGGTAGCACAAGAGCAAGTCATCCCCATGTGCTGGAAAGTGAGCTGGTGAGGAAGAAATCTGGTCCAGCTGAGTAAAAAGCTCTGTATGGAAACTAGGAAGAAGAGGAAAATATACAAACTCTGGAAAATGGTGCAGGCAACTATTGAGGGCTACAAAGATGAAGTTAGATCTTGCAGAGATAAAATGAGAAGGGCTAAAGACCAATTAGAACTCAGATTGATCCATTCTGTGAAAGGTAGCAGAGAATCCTCCTACAAATACATCAATAACAAAAGAAGGGCCAAAGAGAATCTCCATTCTTTCCTGGACACAGGGGGAGCAATAGTGACAAAGGATGAGGATCAGGCTGAGATGCTTAATGCCTCCTTTGCCTCAATAGTAAGGTAAGATATTCCTTGGGTACTCAGCCTCCTGAGCCAGTAGACAGGGAGGAAGAGTAGAACAAAGCTCCCTTGATCCAAGAGGAAATGGTTAGAGAGCTGTCAGGTATTCATAAGCCTATGGGGATGGGTGGGATCCACCTGAGAGTATTAAGGGAGCTGGCTATGGTGAATGCCAAACATCTTTTCATCATCTACCAGCAGTCCTGGCTGACACTGGGCTGGAGGTTGGCAGATGGTACACCCATTTACAAGGGCCAGAGATAGGATCCAGGAAACTACAGTCCTGTCAGTCTGATGTCAGTGCCAAGGAAGGTCATGGAGCAGGTCTACTTGGGTGCCATCTCACAGCACATACAGGACAACTGGGTGATCAGACCCATTCAGCATGATTACCTTCAATAACAAGATGGCATGCCTAATGGCTGAGGGAAAGCCTGTGGACGTAGTGTATCTGGAGTTAAGTAAAGCTTTTGACACGTTTTCTCACAGTGTCTAACTTGAGAAACTGGATTCCACTGGCTTGGACATGCACATCAACTGCTGGGTGAAAAACTGCCTTGATGGCCAGGCCAAATGAGTGGTCGTAAATGGAGTTAAATCTAATTGGAGGCCAGTCGCAAGTGGTGTTCCCCAGGGCTCAGTGCTGCATCAAGTTCTATTCAATATCTTTATCAATGATGTGGATGAGGGGATTGAGTGNTATGGTGAATGCCAAACATCTTTTCATCATCTACCAGCAGTCCTGGCTGACACTGGGCTGGAGGTTGGCAGATGGTACACCCATTTACAAGGGCCAGAGATAGGATCCAGGAAACTACAGTCCTGTCAGTCTGATGTCAGTGCCAAGGAAGGTCATGGAGCAGGTCTACTTGGGTGCCATCTCACAGCACATACAGGACAACTGGGTGATCAGACCCATTCAGCATGATTACCTTCAATAACAAGATGGCATGCCTAATGGCTGAGGGAAAGCCTGTGGACGTAGTGTATCTGGAGTTAAGTAAAGCTTTTGACACGTTTTCTCACAGTGTCTAACTTGAGAAACTGGATTCCACTGGCTTGGACATGCACATCAACTGCTGGGTGAAAAACTGCCTTGATGGCCAGGCCAAATGAGTGGTCGTAAATGGAGTTAAATCTAATTGGAGGCCAGTCGCAAGTGGTGTTCCCCAGGGCTCAGTGCTGCATCAAGTTCTATTCAATATCTTTATCAATGATGTGGATGAGGGGATTGAGTGTGCCCTTAGCAAGTTTGCAGATGACACTAAACTGGAAGGAAGTGCTGAAGTGCTGGAGGGTAGGGCGGTTCTACAGAGGGATCTGGAAAGGCTGGATCCACAGGCTGAGGCTAATGGGATAAGGTTTAACAAGGCCAAGTGCCAAGTCCTTCACTTTAGACAAAAAAAAATCCAATACAGTGTTACAGTCTTAGGGAAGTGGCTGGAAATTTGGTTGGTAGAAGAGGGCCTGAGGGTGTTGGTCTACAGCCAACTGAACATGAGCCAGCAGTGTGCCTAGGTAGCCAAGAAAGTCAGTAGCATCTTGGCATGTATCAGAAATGCTGTGGCCATTAGGGCCAGGGAAGTGATTCTGCCCCTGTACTCAGCATTGGTGAGTCTGCATCTAGAATCCGCTGTTCAGTTTTGGGCCCTTTACTGTAAGAAAGACATGGAGGTCCTGGAGCATGTCCAGAGAAGAGCAACAAAACTGGTGAAGGTGCTGGAGAACAAGTCTTGGAAGGAGAAGCTGAGGGAACTGCTGTTGCTTAGCCTGGAGAAAAGAAGGCTGAGAGGAGACCTTATTGCTTTCTAAAGCTGCCTAAAAGGAGGTTGCATAGACATAGCTTTTAGTCTCTTCTCCCAAGTGATAGGTGACAGGACAAGAGGACTGACATTAATCTGTGTCAGGGGAAGTTTAGATTGGAAATTAGGAAAAATGTTTTTACAGAAAGGGTTATCAAGCACTGGAAGATGTTGCTCAGAGAGGCATCTGAGTCACCATCCCTGGAGGTATTTAAAAGGTGGGTAGATGAAGTACTTGGGGGACACAATTTAGTAGTGGACAGGTACAGTTGGAGTTCATGATCTCAAAGTCTTTTTCCAACCTGGTGATTCTATGATTCTAATGGTACCATTAGTAGTATGTGCCCCAGAAGGGCATTTTCAGAGTATCTGTCTTAATGTAGGTAATGATAGTACCATGGAATCTCAAGTTTTCAAAAGTGAGAAAAGAGAGAATGTGTTCACATCTTAGCTTCTACATGTTACTAAGAGCTTCTATAGTAAGGAGTTATGCAAACTACTCATATTTTTCATAATGAAATTGTGTGAAATGAGACTGATATGTGTGAGGAATCATTAGAAAGTTATCTCTACTATGAAAATGTTCATTTTCTTCTCATGCAACAAAAAAAAACCCCTCAAGACTGTGCCTGTAATTTTTTTTTTACCTAACATATTAAGAAAATCAACTGCAATCACTTTCAAAATAGTTCTTTTCTGAGCTGACACACAACTTCATATAATGCTGCCAAAGTTCAAAGCAAATCCATATATCATTTTCAGAAGGGCTGTTCAAGTTCCTTTGAGCACTGGCTTGATCTTTGGAATATATTTACCGTAAGCCTCAGAAAATAACTGAAAGATTTCCATCACATATTTCTTCAGTTTCACTGGAAACTTGGTGTTTAGTTGTTGTTCACTCTTGCAATTGACATTTTCTGACAGAAGGTAAGAAAACATTTGTATTTGAACACGTGTCCCTTGTACTGTGTGAAGACATCAAGCTGAGCTTTTCTTCACTGTGACAAATTAGAACATGTTCTGTAACCATCTCTTTGTCTCTCCCTTCCTACTCTGTGTTCCTGAGCTACAGGAGAATTTTTGTGTTGGAATTCGTACATTTACACTGAACATTTGCAAGGGCTCGCACAAGTCTAGTAAGAGAAGACTATCTTGTCAAAGTTGGCCTTATGTTTTCAATTGCTCCATTGTCATTGTTTCCTACCTGTGCATTTTCAAGGCCTCACCACTTCAGTCTTCAGCGTGTTATGCATATAGCTGAACTAGTCATACACAGTAGCCTGAATACTGAAAGCAATGTAGAAGCAACAACACAGACTGTACGTTCTAATTCATCTACTTGTTGTCACAGCTAGGTCTCTTGTAAAAACTATGCCAGATATCTTTTCTCTCTGTCACTGCAGTCCTCTGGATATATACCTAAATGCCTCACAAAAATTAGTAGCTCAGGTAAAGTGCTTTAATTTCTAGTTTGAGTAAGAAAGTTGGAAACCTGTTAATTATTCTCCTGAGCACCTCCAAGCCATCAACGACTATTAAATATGAGTCCAGTCAAGACCTATGCCCTTCCATCTCTTTCTAGATGCACCTGCCCTCATTCCTTTTCTTTTTCTCTCTCATATTCTTTTGTTGTTTTCTTTTTCCTGCTTTATCTTTTGGATACAATAGCACTGTATTTTTCAACCATTTTCTATGCTCTTTCTCAGTGGTTTTGCCCAACACACTCTGATTTGATTAAATGGCTGTGAGGGAAAAGGGTGAAGTGACACACACTGAAATTCTTCTCTCTGATATCCGTGAAGCATATAAGGTGGAGGGATGAGAGAAGAATAGCTGCTGTAAAATAATATCCTGCTTTCCTATGTTTGTTTCCATTTCTGACTTCCATATCAAACTCACTGCTTCATAAGCTGAACCCAGATTTATGTATCTGTCAGAAATACCTTCTTGTCCTTTTTCTGAAGATCAGACTGAGGTCTTCTTGTCTCCTACCTTAACAAGTACAATAAAGATTCTGAAATTAGAAGTTACCAGATATCTTGTGGTAGTTATGAAAAAGCGTAACACATTGTACTGCCATTACCCTGTTGGTAGAAGTAAAGTTTTTGATGATAAATTAGCAGCTGCATTTTCTGAGATACATAGATGCAGTTATATATAGCAACAAAATAAAATATTTTCATGGTACTGACTTTCCACCCAGACTGGAGGACAGTGTGGAAAACATAAGTTTTGCCTTAAAGAAATCTTTCTCAGAAAATATTGACCCCAGATATTAATAGTCCAAATTCTTGCTTCACCCCCTCTTTCATGATCAACTGCCATTGTGAAAACCAAGATATATTGATGGAAATTATTGTGATTATATTTTTAATAATAATAGTAGTAATAATGAGAGTGCTAACAGTAATAGTTTTTTCTCTGGCCATAGATTTTTTTTTAATTACTTCAAATCTCAGTTTCATAGAAATTGTTTTTGAGTATCTGCAAAGGTTGTACAATTAGCTAGATCTTGTTATGCTGGTGGGAAAGAAAGAAGGAAAGCACAACAGTTTCTTTTGGAGCTAGTTTTTGGATAATTTTAGTGAGATTATTAAGTATATTTCTCAGTCCCAAGTGAGTGAAATAAGATCCAGGTAAGAATTATGAACAGGAGAAAGTACCCTAAATAAGAATATAATTTCTTTAAAATAGAAGACAGGAACTCTTGTACTAAAGATATCAGTAACTTATATGTGATAAAAAGGTTAAAGAGGAGGTGAACTTAAGCTGAAGGATATACTTATCATTGATCAGTGAGATAGTAGGTCAGAGGAGACGAAAGACTTATTAAATTCTTTTATGTGGAACTGAAGACTAATTTATTTAAATAATAAAAATATATTCTCTGGCTCTCAGACTTCATATTCATTAGTGTAATCCAAAGGTATTTATAATATGTATAGCAAACAAACCCTAAATTAAGTAAGTAATAGAGCTGTCATTGTGCAAACTCATTTATAGAGCTGCTGCTGCCATCCTGCTTTTTTTTGGGGGGGGGATATTTTCCAGGAATTTCTGGGGGTTTTGTGTTATTAGCAGAAGGATTACCTTCATGATGGGTGGTTACAGACCAGAAGACATTTTGTGAGCATCTCCAAGCACTAAACAACTTATGCTAAATGAAATAAAGACATAAGGCTTTCCAGCTTTGTATGCATACCTTCACATGTACCCACCACGAATACAAAGGCTTACACAGGCTCAAAGTTTCTTCTACAACATTAAGGGGTTTTCTGCTGTAATGATTCTCTTGT
>WAAB01005266.1:0-31501 GCA_013389865.1 Piaya cayana
TGAATCCCGTCTTTGATTCACTACCACCTTCCCAAGTATTGCAATGAGGATCCTATGATGAGCCTGTAAAGCCCTGAGTTCTCCTTCTTGAAGACAGAAGTGACATCTGCTTTCCTACAGTGTTCAGGCACATCCCACCTGCCATGATCCATCAAAAATTATTGAAAGGCTTCACAATGACATCTGGTAACTCCCTTGACAGTTGGGGACGCACGTCATCAAGGCCCACGGACTTACACATGCCTTGTTTGCTGAAATATTCTGTGAACTTCCACCAAGGGTATACCTTCTATACAACTTAATACTACAATGTTGCTGCATTATGGCATATAAATTTTGAATGTCTGGCTTTTTCAAAGATAGTAATGATTATGGGTTTTTTGTCCAGTTGAAAGCTTACCAAGAGAGCAAATTTTTATAAAGGGAATTATGACTATTTTGGAAGAACAGTGTGGGTTTCTTTCAGGAATCTTAAGGATGCGGGGTTTAGGGTTAAGAGAAAAAGGTGTGTGAGTGTAGCACTCTGAAAAAGTAGCTTCCAAAGAGTTACAGCATTTGTGTTTGCTGCTTTACATTCCCATCTATCCAGACTTTTTGTAGATTACATTTGTCTTTTTAGTGGTACTTTGTCAGTGTAAATGATATTACTTTCTCACTTACTACCTTTTTCTTGGTCTTTAATATTGAACATGTAACTCATACTAGCAATCTTGTCACTAGACAATTTAGTGTAGAGATATCTGTGAGCACTACATTTGCACCAGATCTGATCTGAGATTTTTTTCATGTGGGTGGGAAGCAGCAATTTGTTCTCCCAGCAAAATAATAAAAATGATCTGTGCTTCTGTATTTCAATAGTCTCAGGCCAATACTCACACTCAACAGGAGAGAAAAAAAAACACGTTTGAATAGAAATTACATATGAATGCTTTAACATATGTTATACACATTTTACTTTTTATATTCAGACTGTCATCCTCCAGTAAAAGATAGCAGAAACTGGAGCACAGCAAGCTATGCCTCTTCCTGGAAAAATTAGTACTGCTGAGCCAGGATACTATTTTACTGTACCTAGCTCATGTAGTGTGTATCCTTATCCTTTAGCAGAGTTTTTCACTGGCCTGTCTGCCCATTTACAACAGAATACTTGTGTTAGGGAAATAGGATCAGCCAGGAAACTAAAATGCACAGAAAACGACATTGCTCTTCTCAAGAAATGTGAATTAAAAGAATGAAAAATGGCTTGATTTTTTTTTTGTAAGCCAAAGACTACTCACATGTATAGCAAAAGAACTTGTAATGTAATGTGTGACAATGCCACCAGGTGCACTTTGCAGTAGCAACATATTCAGACAGATGTATCTTAATTGAAGTAATCCATCTCAATCAACTGAGCTGAACAAATTGAAGATGTGTTGTGAAATGATATGAAAATTTCTCAGCCTTTTTCCCCTGTATGCTTGAATTTTTTCAATGCTATGCAAACCACAACATTCATTTTATTTTATCAGTAAAGAATTCATCCATTTCTGGGAACCAAAACAGAGAAGTTCTTTGCAACGTAATGGCTATTATTAGGAGAATTAACATTTTCTTATGATAAAATTGTTCTGTGGAGTTACATAAAAAACATTAAATTACACTAATAAAATTCTTATGATATCTTGTTCTCATACTGTCATCATCTCTGTCGTGTTTTGGTTTGCCATCTGTATTACAACAATAGCAGTAAGCAAAGATATAATACATTTATTCCACAATAAAAACTTATTTAATTGAAAATAACTATTTTTACAGAATCATAGAATCACTAGATTGGAAAAGACCCTCAGGATCATTGAGTCCAACCATTCCTATCAAACACTAAACCATGTCCCTCAGCACCTCATTCTCCTGGCCCTTAAACACCTCCAGGGAAGGTGACTCAACCACCTCTCTGGGCAGCCTGTTCCAGGGCCCAGTGACTTTTTCTGTGAAAAAGTTTTTACTGACATCAAGCCTGAACCTCCCCTGGCAGAGTTTGAGGCCATTCCCTCTCGTCCTGTCCACTGTCCCTCGGCAGAAGAGGTCAGCTCCCTCCTCTCCANCTGGGCACACTGCTGGCTCATGCTCAGTCGCTGTCGACTAACATCCCCAGGTGTTTAGTGATGTGAAATCATAGAATCAAGAATATAGAATGTGTTTGGTTCAAGAGGTCCTTAGAGGTAATTTAGTTTCAACCACCCTGCTTTGGGCAGGGAACCTTTCCACTGAATCAGACTGCTCAAAGTCTAATCCAGCCTGTGCTTGCACACCTCCAGGAATGGGGCATCTATGACTTTTCTCAGCTTAAAACACATTACCCTTCATCCATCACTGACAAAGAGCCCCTTCCCAGTTTTTCTGTAAGCCCTCTTAAGGTGCTGGAAGTCTGCTCTAAGGTCTTCCAGGAACTTTCTCTTCTATAGGCTGAACAACCCCAACTCTGACAGTTTATCTTCATATTGGAGGAGCTCCATCACTCTGATTTTATATCAAGGCTATTATAACAATTTCGGCCTTCATGTCACTAGATTAATAATAATTTTACTGGACACATTCTAGCAATGATATTAGCAAGTATTATGCAAGTTGATTTTTAAGCCATCCTCACCAAGTGTTAAGGTCAGAACATATCCAAGAACAGACTGCTTGACTCCTGCAGAAGATGAAGACATTCCAAGCATGTCCTCTGCAAACAGATTATGCAGCTTTGTCAATGAAATCAGTTTGAATTTTATGAGTTTGATTATTGTATAGTGTTAAGGTGGAAGGATAGTTCTGTTTCTCTAGAAACTTTACCTGTTTTTTTACTGTTGAAGTTTTGTACGCTTTTACAATAATTGCAGAAGATATGTTATGTTCATATCTATGAATACTGTGTCTGCTTTTGCATGTTTAGATCATAAAGACTATGACCCTATTATTCTTTCTAAGGTGGTGACCACTATATGGTTGTTCCTTTGTGTTTTTGAGGAAGAAATCTTTGTGTTTGTGTTATTTGAGTTGGGCTATTTGGGTTCATCTGTTTTTTAATATGAACCTTCCCCCCCTTTTTTTTCCCAGCTTTTTATTTTCACAATTATTTTTGTCATAGGTAAATTAACATTTAAGCTGTTCCTACATTTGATTCTCTTGGTTTTGTGTCTGCTTGAAATGAAGAGTTTTAACAAGGTAAGTAATGTAAACTGTGCTCCAAAGCAATGTGATGTGCAGCCAGACCTCTTGAAGGTGGAGAATTTTTGTTGCTTTACTCTGAGACAGGTTTCCATGATTTCTAGTCCATGTGCATTACTTAATAGTCTGTTAACCAGAAATTTTTGTTCTGTGTTTAGAAGCTGTAGCAGAGTTTTAAGATTTACTTGCAATGAAGATTACCTAGGGAGCTCTGAATAAGACTGGGAAATGCTTTATGGACCTCTGTATCTCTTCAAAAATCTGTTTCTTTCTCCCTGTATTCTCTCCTATCATACCCACTTTCCACTACGTTTAACTGCTGAAATCTATGAAGGATTTTTATGTGTCTGATTATGTTATGTCCAAGGACATAATACAGGTTGACCTAATCAAAATCTGAAAATACTTGCTTTTTATAGTTTTACTCAAGCAATTCTAGTATGCCTGCTCTTACTTGCAGGACATCTTTAGTTTATCTGCTTTATAAGTGCAATTTGTTGCACATACAATTGATCTGATTGTATTCCGACTAGCAGAAGAGAAGTAAGTTCAAATGACTCCTGTCATACATGTTTTACAAATAAAAGATACCAGTTTTTTTTTATTTTCTAATTAGTTTTCATATTCTGTTAAGATATATAAGTTGGACATGAAATTTCTTTTGAGGCCAATAACGCTAATCTGTAAATACTAAAACAGGACAAAGATCTGCATCAAGAATATAGTTGATATGATTAACACTAAATTGATAAGGTTTATTTTTGTTGTGAAAACATTCTTCATTTCATTTAATTCTAAATTTAAAAGAGATATAAAGAATATTAAATATAACAAACAGAGAAAATAGGCAGTTTTAATTTAATATAATTTTCCATCTTTTTTGTTGTAAGTTTTTTGCTTTGCTTTTCATAATAAATACAGTATAATAAATGTTCCCCCTAACGGTTTAATTTGTCTCTTTGAAAATACTACTAATAAATTTTTTGATACGTTGTGGACTCATGTATACATCTTTTTAGGTTTGCAATGACTTTGGCTAAAATGTGCACTTTAGGAGACTTGGTGCCTCAAGTAAATGGAAGTAGCCAACAAATTTCCCTTAGTGAATGTCTGGAAATAATTTTGTTACTGTTCATCTTTGTACTGTTGTTTGTATTCTTAGAACTGTAGACAGATGTGAGATGCAGGCTGACACTAGAGAGAAATGATTTTTGTGGCTATGCCATTTAATGCCACTCTATCCATAGACAGTAGAGTTGACTTATGAAGTGGGAAATGGAAAATGAATCTGTGCTAATAAATGACTAGTATTTAATAGCTAATATCTTTGGAGTTACATCATGTGTCATGCACAAATATTTCTGGCCCTGTGACTGATTATGGATTTCCAAATTCAACCATGAAGTTTCAGAAACCATTTTTGATCAGAATGTATAGTTTCAGCAGCAGAGATCACAAACTTATGGCTTTCCTAATCAGTTAGCAGGATTAATTCTTTTTGTTCAAACACTCTTTATGCATTAAGTAGCAGAGATGATGCATTTTCAAAGCCTGTAGGAAAATTCAGTAATTTAAAGAAATATATTGATCTTATTAAAACCCCTTATGTCTTTTCATATAGATGGGTTCATTAGCAGAGATGAAAAATTCAGTTTACCTTAAGCTTATAATTTAAGTTTCTCCTAGAGCTTTCTTTTAATGACAGTTCTCTATACTGTCCTTAAAATACTTACTTTTCCGAGACAGACTTGGATTGTGCTGGATATGATTACAACTCCTCTTATGATGCTGATATCCCTTGGAAATTTCCACATACTAAGGACAAAACATTTTGCAGGAATGTCCACTCTGGAATGTCAGGAGGAAAAACCTTCATTTGAGTTACTCACTGTTTTGAGAGTTTACATTCCCATGTTCAAGCAGAGTTCAGTGTCTAAATGCTTTGGGGTCAGGCACCTCTCTGAAACACCTGTTTCAGCCATTTGATTCCTTCCCTGTGGTCTGACAAGTCTGGAACAATCAGGACTGAAAACCTGCTGCTGAAGGGACATCACACAGAATGAAACTTGCTGGGTAACCTGGCAAAGCTCCAGAACAAGAGTCCTGCTGATCTATCAACATCAAATGTCTTAGCTCATGCCTGGTGGTGGCTATGGGTACTGAACTTCCAGTCCTTGGCAGCACAGCGCTCCTGTGACCCAAGGAGAAGTCTCGTGTTTGTTGTTTGTCTGCTGCAGTTCCTTGTGAGCTCTGCCCAGATAGCCCCTGCTCATATATTAATGAGAAAAGTTGGTCTTTCTGTACTGAAACTGTGCTGTCGGTCATCTTGTTTCTGCAAAAAGGGAAAATCTACCCAGTGGTCCTATAGCAAATATGTGTGTGTATTTGAGTTCATCCTACAAAAATTACAGTGTTAGGTAATGGATCACTGATGTGTGACAGCAGATGAGTAATACTTTTGATGATGTTAATGGATGCCAAGAAATATTTCAAGGAATGCATTCATTTGATGCGGTTTTGCTCCCTGCTGACAAATTTCTTTAATTTCATGGGAGCTTCCTAGTGCCCAGGTAAAAATTCACAGTTGCAAGTACTGAGCTGTAAAACACTGGCTGGGAAGTTGTGACAGCTAATTTAGACAAGTACAGAGCTGTTTGGATGTTATGATTACTAAGGAAAATATTTTAAACTGGCATGACAAACCATTGAGAAACATTACAATGCGATGTCTTTAGGTTGCTGCACTTAGAGTGAACAAACTAGATTGATGTAATGTCACCATGTAGACATGCGTTTGCTCTACTTGCCTCCCTGCTTTGATCTGAGGTCAGGGAGCAAGATGAAAGCGGAACAGAAGAGTGCTCCCTATTGTACTTATGTAAGTGATCACATCCAGCTTCATGTGACACCATGGCAGCTGAGGCCAGTTCAGGTGGCAGAGCTGATTTCCCACAGCTATAAGTGCAAAGGGACTGTGGCAAGGAATTTCAATGAGGGGCACTTGATTTTGCAACTTCTTTCTAAGGCTAACTAGCAGGACCTGAGTCAGCCAACTGAACTGCTGGTGCTGCCTCTCTATTTTAGCTGCATTTTTGGGAGGGGGTTGCAAAAGAGACAATGGTGAAGATGTTGTTCTCCTGTTCATTTCATAGCAGATGTGTTGTTATTTAAGTGACATATGCAGATTAAGAGTAGTTTCTTAAATTAATAGGACCTGTTCTGTCATAAAAGAGAGTAGATGAACAGAGTGGCATTGAACACATTAGTTATTCATGTGGTGTATGGGAAAAGAAATACACATTATTAATAAACTTATGTATACAAAGAAATTATTACTTATGTTTTCTGCTAGTGGCAAGGAACAGGAGTGATGATTCCAAACATAGGGTTTCAGACACTATATGTTAAGGCTGTCTTCATCTCAAAGATCTTCCAACACAGACTATACATCTATAGTCACCCTGCTTGGCTAAGCTTGCAGGGATGTGGTGTGATTTGTTTTCATTCAGGATGAAGTTTTTTTATTCCCTGGTGAATGCAGTGTGGGGGAAGTACTAAAATCCTCTTCTTCTGAGATTCCATGAGCTGTTGGAAGCAGTAATGTGCTAGCTTTTGCTGGAAAACAGCACTGCTTGAGCACTAAATCACATCCTATTGCAGAAAATTTGGAAATTAACTTAATGTTTATAACTTCCATACAAAAGACCTTATTTTCCTGCTGTCCATGCAGCAGATTTTCTTTTTATACATTCACACAGAAGCTAGCTTTGTTCTACACTGAATGAGTTGGTGCTGTATTTTTTTCATTTTTTTTTATACAATATCAGGGACTTACTTTTTGCAATCTTTAAAGACAAGAATACTTCACAAGAATCTTTGCCTACTCCAGTAATGTAAATGGAAATAAGACAGCATATATAATTTTTAAATTAGATCTTTTACATAACTTAATAAGGATCAAAAGCTTCAAATGTGTAAATGAATGATTTGTTTGTGCAAGCAAAATGGTATCACATTCATTTGCCTTGTCCATAGATTCTCTATGAGAGTTATAGACTAAGATCTAGAAAAAGAGTTTATATTTAGAAATAATGTTAACTTATTAACGTTGCAAATGAATTCCTTCAACTAACTTATTTGTTTGCCCTCTTACCACCACTTTCCATTCCAAATCAGAAAGAATTGAAAGAGAATTCAGTAATCTGAATCCACCTGTTCAGACTTTTGTTAATTCTATGGCAGTGGTTAATGATGGTTGCGTAAAATTCGCAAGATCGTAGAATCATAGAATCACCAGGTTGAAAGAGACCCATCGGATCATCGAGTCCAACCATTCCCACCAAACACTAAATCATGTCTCTCAGGACCTCATCTGCTCATGACTTAAACACCTCCAGGGAAGGCGAATCAACCACCTCCCTGGGCAGCCTGTTCCAATGCCCAATGACCCTTTCTGTGAAAAAATATAACCCGAACAGAAGGAATTCCCTATTCTGTACTGAAATATTCTTTGAGTACTGTAGAGTAAAAGAAGATCTTAAACAGTCTAATTTTCTTATTTTCTATTTTGTCCATTGGAATGCACCAGAAATCTAGGGCCAACAACACAATAGGTAATTCTAAATAATAGCCTCACATATAATTTAATTATAGCTTGAAGGGCATCAGTTTGGCTTTGGCCATTAACTTATCCCATAAGACTTAAATATTAGGCTTTGTCTTCTGGATACCTCGTTCTGAAGCTGCAAGGTTTGTTAGTAGTTACTGTGGATGTGAAAGCTGATTCTGAGTTAGCATGAGAATGAATAGCTTTCTGCTCAGGCATTCCAGGATTTGTACTAATTGAGTTTTCCACTGATTTCTTAAAGTGGGCAGCACTAGTGAAAAAGTAAGCCCTTCTTTATTCACTAGAAGATGGATGGAATGGAGGCAGCAGACAAAATTAGCTACCTCCCTAGAGGCTAAGGAAAATAGTCTCCATTGTAGTTCAGACCTGGACTTTCATGAGCATAGACAGAAAATTGCATGAAATTGGGTTGAATTATGGATAGGCAGTTTAGTAAGATAGACTACTGCCCACTGGGGAGAGTTTTGTAGCTGTGAAAAAATTATCTCTGATAATGATAATGGATGTAAAGATAACAGTTTATCTTTGACTGAGATGATTTTCTAAGGTTTTGGCCTTGCTTCTTTCCTAAGCATTCGATTTGTCTACACAGAACAAAAGAAGAAATGGAAATTGAAAAGTGGGAGAAAACAAAATAAAAAATACATATACTTGAACTTTTAAACAACACAAACAAGTAAATTTTATGTAATGTACCTATTTCTAACCTCGATTATATTATTTAAAAAATTTAGAATTTGCAATTTTTGTGCAGGAATCTTGGGCTAACAACACAACAAGTAATTCTAAATAATACCCTAACATGTAATTCACTTACAAAGACACATTAAAAGAGTCAATCTGTCTTATGAAAATGCAACAAACATTTATTTAGCTGGAACAGGACTTATTTCAGCCTCACTCACACTGTATTTTCAGATAGATTACACGTACACAGGCTTTAATAAAATTAAATACAAAGTACAGTAAGAGCTACATCACTCAAATATTTGAGTAGCAAGTTGTGTGTATTTTTATGACATACTGTATCATTGCCTTTTCAAGTCTGAGTAATCTACAGTTTTGCAAACCATAATTATATTGGATCATACTTGATTGTTACACTTTATAATGCTAAATCAAGTTTATCTGAATTTATAAACAATTTCTCCTATCTCATGTTGGTACTTATGTCCTTTGGGTAATTACAGTCATCTATAACTTTATATGTGGTGGAATGCTACTCCTATAAATGTATAATTTTGGTATCCAAACTTTGACACTATGGTTCTTATCACAACTGTCTGAACTGAGAGATATTCATTCAATACCTTAGAAACAGATCAGATTCTCTGTTAAGCAGACATTTTCAGTTCGAAAGGGCTACAGAAAGAGGGGGGTACAATTGCCAAGGCCTCTACCAGCTGTACTGCTGAAGGCTAAAGCACTAAGATTAATATTATTTGTTCTGAGAACCATAAAAAAACCCAACAACAACTACAAAAGATAATTTTACCACTTTAGCATGTTTTTTGTCAGGTGTCAAAGCAGAGAACATCACCCTCTGTGATGAAACAAGCTTTATTAATAGCTTGAAACCTGTCTTTAGGAAATGTGTATCTATATATATATATGTATATGTCAGATGCTCTCTGAGCCCTGCCCCATGGAAGCTGTGTCTTTTAACTTGGGTTTGAGCTATGGGATGCTGTATAGTCTGTTTGAACCCTTGTGCCATACTTTACTAGATTTCCTGATGACTTTCTCACTCTCTAACCACAATTTCTTGAACTTTGAACTAATTTGTTGCTAGCTTCGTGTGAACCAAGAATTGGATTTTAATCAACTTCTGTTACTGGCAGATATTACAGTAGCTGGTGAAAATACAGCTCTTTCTGGACAACAGAATTGTTCCCTATTTTGTTTAGGGATTTCTTTCAGCATGTTGCCCACCTGGCAATTATTTCTGTCTTTTTTTCTTGATAGTTTATGTTGTATTTGTTTTGTAGGTGAAAGAAAACAAGGAACTGAGATCTCCATGCTCTCTATTGCAGTCGAGACTGAAGAGAGAAGAGCTGTGTTTGTTTTCAGTTTTACATTTCATCTAGTAGGGCACATATTTAAAATTTCTCTATAGCGTGCTGTCCAGCAAGTGAGAACAGCCTGCACATTACCCTAAGAGCCACGTTACTACCCAAATGCCAGTAATTGCATCTTTATCCTAGTCCTTCTGTTCCTGCAGGAGGACATATTTTTCACAGTCATCCTAGCAACTCTCTAAAATTTGCGAGGTGCCTGTTAGACTTTACTACCTCTTTTTCTATTCTTTACAAGTGTAAATTTAATTATCACAACTGGGATGCAACTTCTCTAACTATATTCTGTTGTGCCTAATAAATCAGAATTTTTGTCACTCAGCATCCTCTCTGACTCTGTTTCCATAGTTCTCTTTCTCCTTCTGGATATAAATATTTCTGTGAATCAAGAATTTTCTCACTGTTTTACTTTAATTTCAGAGCTTTTCTATTTCTTGTTTCCTGGATATGTTGAAGGTGGATGCAATTTGCACAATGTGAGAAAGTTTTTGTCATCTTCCATTTATTCTTCTCATATCCTTTTCATTTGTTTGTAAGAATGAGTGTGGAAATCTGTTTCAGAAACCTGTGTGTAACAACTAACAACCTGGGAAAGGAATTATTTACTTTGCATATGGCTTCCTGTTTGGAACATGTGGGTGAGTTTTCCGTTGCATTTATCCACAGGTGTGGATGGCCTTGAGATTAAAGGTGAGCAAGTCTTGCACACTGCTTAGATTTGAGAGCTGAGTTGGTCCTTGTGGGACCAAGATCTACTGTAAACAGAATCTCCAAGGAAGGGTGTGTATACTGATAACTACAATGGAGTAAAATGTGAAGGTTTCACGCACCTGTCTGTGATGATTTTCCTACCTTTCCCTCTTTGCCCCTTTGCTCTCTGAGGAGAAAATCCTGTTCAGAAGCCGTCTTCTCCCACAAGACAGCCTGGCAGAAAGGAGTTTGGACTTAAGGCTGTTTAGTGAAGGATATGTGGCATTGGCACCAAAATCACTTCTTGTGCAGAAGTAGCAATTGGAGCTAAATTTTCTAACAACACAGTCAGGCATTCCTGCATAGAAAGAAGAGCTTATAAAGAAGCCTGTATTTTAAAAATTATTATAATTTTTTATTTTTTATTCCACCCCCAAAAGTTATTTTAGAATGATTTACTGTATATTGCTAAGATGGGAGTAATTTATTTGCCTAATTAAGCTATTTTGCTATGAAAGGAGATATTTGTGCTTACTTGCAGTGCTCTTGGGAGAAAAAAACCAAAAAGAGCTAAAACACACCTGACTTTTATGTCATTTGCCTTGCCCACAGGAGCTGATTTGTCATGTTGCTAGCATTGTATAGATCATTTGTATCAGAGATGAAAGGCCTGAGAATTGCATCTACTTTTAAAAAGGAGCTGAAAATCAATAACAGATTATTATTTTCTATAGCTTTTTAGGTTTCTCATGCATCCCCTCTGACACATGGATATAGCTATAAATTAATTTAGTTTGAGGCTGTAAAGAACCTAACTTTCTCTGGACTGACTAACTGATGTGCATTAGGGATATATAAATAACACACCTTGGCAGGATAGCTTTTGAAGACTACTGAACACTGTAAGTTATTTTTATAGTTTAATGAGATACAGGGCCATACTTCCAGAGGGAGACACAGTGAGCAGAGCACTCTATATTTACTGCTGTAAAATGATCAGTATTCATACTGTCTATAAAACATGAAAAACATTCCTCGTTCCTTACCAATTAGATCATAGTTACAACTCAGCTTCTTTGAGCTTAAAAGAAAATTCTAACCGCTAGACATAAATGAATGCTGCGGTTAAATTAAACCCTTCAACAGCCCAAACAGGCTTGAAAGAAATGCCTTCTGGATATTATTAACATGCATATTTAAGTACTATTTTTAAAACGTAACTGCAAGCCATAGCAAGCACAAATGTTTATAATAGCTATTTAAAAACTGAAACATTACTTTGAAAAGCTTTTTCATTGCTGCTAACTTCTTCCCAATAATTTCATTTCAGCTGCTGCTCTTGCTAATTTTTTACATATTTCTCTTTTTTTTGCATGTGATGGCAGAAAATTTGCATAGAAGGCCCAAGATATCATATTTTTTCCAACCTTGAAATGATATTCCCTTAAAAAATGTCACATATCAATATGAGGCTCAATTCCTCAAACATACTTGATTTGTTAAGGGAGCAATCCTATTTATTTCAGTGGGACCTCAGTGTAGGGAAGGTAGATGTACACATTTGCAGAGTCAGTGCTTCAGTCTTATGTTTCACTTTACAGATGTATATGCTCACAGCACAAAATTACCTGTGGCTTGTCCTGCAGCGTAGCGAGCATAAAGCAGTGTGGGGGAGCAGGGGTGAGGACAAGAACAGTTAGTGAAGGTTTTTGGTTTTCTTTCACAGATTGCTGGTGTAGTTAATCTTCTCTGCTTCAGTACTTCACTTTTTCAATTCTTTTGCAATTTGGTTGCATTGACAAGCCACAAACATTGCTTGTCCCTTTCAAGAAACTTTGACTGTTAGACAGAAATGAATTCAGGGATGGCTGAGAGGTGACCTTACAAGACTTCTAAATATTGAAATGTGTCATTCTGATATTCCTGATAGAAGTGTCATTTAAATATCCATGGAAACTAGCTTTCACATTCAGCTCAAAGGCTTTGGTCATAAACAAAATAGCATACTGTGCAGGAATTTCAAAGATATACCTGATCCTTTTGATCTCTGCGGCTAATTCTTTCCCTCAACTCAGTCCTTAGGAAGGCTATTGAAGGCACAGCTAAGCTATATGTTCAATGGGAGTGCTGTGATCTGTTTAGTGCTTTGATGTTCTCTACACTAGTGCTTCCTGTGAACAGGGAGTGTGTAGCAAAACACACATGAATCCACTCCCCTTTGTTTAAAAGTTAAAAATGCATTAATTTCTGCATGTATCTATATTTGCGTGTGATAGGTGGGAAGCAAAGTAAAAAAAAAACAATATAAGGGAGGTATTCAAAACCAGACAACAAATTGAGTAAGAATTAGTGCCCCATTTTCACAGTAAATTTTGAAATGCAGGTTGTTTTGCAATGCACTGTCATCGGGATCCTCTCCAATGTTTTAATTATGTAAACAGTATTTAAGTATAGGTGGTCATTTAACTCACATAATAAACTACTGCATTGTTGATGCAATCAGTGACTTAAGAGAGATGAACAGTTCATATTCTTTGTTTTTTTATTTTGTACCAGCTGAGTGAGACAGGCATTTTTCCAGCCTGTGGACAAAAGTTACAGTACCATTTAATACAGTGTTTCAAAGACCATCACTGTAGAAGTGAGAGTTATTATGTTATCGTCTTCTTTAGCAACAGAATATTTGTAAAAATACAATTTCTTTATCTCATTGTTTTTACTGCCATTTAAAATCTCACCAAAAAACTTTTTCAACTGCTATATCTAGGTATGCAACACTATGAGGAAATTCCTGTTATTTAAATGTTTTTCCTATGCTTCATAATTATTGAGTAGATTAGCATGAAAACAAAAGGACAACAAAAAAAATCTAAAACTTAAAATCAAATCTAGTATTTTTAAAGTACTTGACACCTCTTGTTGATTAAATCAGGACTTTCAGATTTCATGAAGCTTGATTCTTCCTTTTTTTTGTGTCTATATTTGATACTTCATTTATTTTATTTGTATTATTTTTAGGCTTTATGCAATCCATGACGTACAGATCTTCAGTAATTTTCTTGAGACTGTAAAAATAACAGGATCCTTTTCATTAGTTGCTTTCTTATAAAAGAAAACCATAAGAATAAGAATGTCATTAAATTGGAGTAACTGATTTGGAATCACTAATGAAGGACATCATTACTTTTATGTGAGAGTTTCAAAGCATTTTAAAGTGCAAGTTAATTGAGCCTAGTCACACTCTTTCAGATGAAGAGTTAATTAATATTATCCCCATCATCACAGGTTCTAGCTGTGAACAGTCTTGGGTTTCTCCTGAACAGTAAAACCAAGCAATAAACAGCTGTGTCTTTTGCGACTAGATGGGATTGATGTTTCCTTTGAAGATGTGATCCTGCTGACCTTATTAAAAATACAGTGAAAGGAACTACCTTCGAACAGGTGAGGAAGTCCTCAGAAGACAACTTAAGCTATACAGCTTTGTGCAATTTCTGTTCATTTCCTCTAGGGCTCAGGCAATTTTTCCTCTGGGTGCCAAAGTCATCCCTCCCTGTTATGTCAGCCCTGGCTGCATAGCAGGACTTGTCACAGCAGAAACAGCAGTGAAAAGAATGACAACACATGCTCCTGCTCCAGGTGCTCAGTCCCAGGTCATAAACTCATCTTTGAGGACATCATGGCTTTGCAAAGTACAGGAATGGTCATAGTGTGGGCACAAATTTCCCTCTGCAGGAAATGAACTACTGTAAGGACAAAATAATCCCATTTCCAAGAGCTTCTGTCTTTTGTTTTATCCTGTGTGCAAGCATCAGGGAGGCAGGAGAAAAGATGGAAACACTCAAGAAGTACAATGGATGTAAATTAAATTTCTTCCTCTGACAAGACCAACACAACAGATGAGAATAAGAAGGTTTTACTTAAGGAAAGTATCTAGTCATAGGCTGAAATGAAAAATACCTAAAGTTTGTTGTCTTTCACTTAGCCTTTTTTTTTTTTTTTCTGTTTTGTTTAGGTGTCTGAGCCATCCTGCAGTAATCTGCAAAAAGGTCTGGTACCGGGGTCTGAACTGCATGACAGCTGTGTGCAACATTAAGTCTGGCTTCTCTCTGTAAAGTAAAAACATCATGTCCTAACACTTAGAGCAGAGGCAAAGAAGGTCAGTAACTGGTAAATGCCAGGGGATGTTTGTGACATTAGGGTTGATGGCAACTGGAAATGAGAATCAAGTCTTTTAAAGATTTAACATGCAGAAATGGTGGGTGGAATATGGAGGTGTTTGTCCATACTTTTGCATTTTGGAGAGCAGTCATAGTTCATGAAAAGATATAGAGTAAAAAAGAAGCTTTTACTTACTTTGGCTGTAAGAATGGTTTCTTTGATCTTCCACTTACTCAAGCACTTCCTTCTACTCTACTTCAAAGAAGAGTTTTGGAACTCCAGGGCATTTTAATAAAGTGTCTTCAAAACAGCTGTGCGTGCTGGTTGTGGTAGTGGTGGTTCACAGATCATCAGATGATTCAATGCCACAGCAACAATGAGGTTATGCAAGACTGGAAATGGAGCACTCTGAGTATTAAGTCTTGTAAATGTGTGTAGTCTGTTGTATCTACGTTATCTCTGCTTGCTTTACACTTACTCTCTCCTTGGGAGAGGGAAAACTAATCAATGTTGCCTGAAACACTGCAAATTGTGTGTTTGGGGACACGGAGTATGGGGGAGGAGTGTTTTTGATGTCCTAAGCTAAAATAAATATGTAGGCAGAGAAGGGGAAAAAAGACCATGAGATAATCCAAACATTAGACAAAGAAGCTATAAATTCATTGATTAATCTCCTTTTAAATGACGTTGTGGGCACACAGTAACAAAATGTAGTGGAGAGAGAATTTTGAAAGTGATGGAAAGAAAGTGTTTTAATGTTTCAGAACTCAGCAATTTCAAATTAAAGATGATTCTCTTTTCTACTGACTGAGGCTGTAACTGAGCTGCACAGCTAGACTAGAGATCTTGAGATATGAAGACTGCATGCAAACAAAAATGGGGATTTTATATTTTCAGAAGACTGTGGATTTGGAGCAAACCCAATCCATCTCTTCAGCTAGCTAAAAATTAAATCCTACCTGTAGGTGAAAAAACACTGAACCTACTGCATTTGTATTCACAAGAAGGGAGATGTGCATGGGAATTCAGTCATCTTTACATCCTGAAGTGGCCCTCCAGGGTCTCTGATGTTGTCTCAAAAGGAAAGGCCAGTGTATGTCTGCTGTATAATGTCCCAGTATATAAGTGAATATGCATCTTATCTTCTCGTAAGTCTTCATATTTTAAAGTACAGCATCCTTTGTTGCCAATGTAGTCTGACATAAATTCTGCATAGCTGTTAAAACTGGAGTGCTGATGCTATGGGGCTCCCCGAGCATTGTGGAGAATTTAGTTCCTCTTTTTTTTTCTCCATTCAGAGAGGACTTTCCTCAAGAAGGTGTATTGTAGGGACCTAGAGCTTGATCAGAAAATGACTGGAAGAAATGATCTACTATGAAGTTTGCAAGAGGCTGTTCCTACTCTTCCACCTTTCTTTGAATTTGTTTTTACTCCTGCCTGTTTATTCTACCATTCATCATACTCTCTGTTTCCCTGTTCTTTACTCCTTAGTCCCTTTTCCATCTTTTTCATTCAGTCTTCTGCTGCTTACATGCTCTTTCCTATTCCTCCCTCTCCCCTCCAAACTTTTTTACATCCTTCATTTATCTTTCATACCCAGAGGCATTATTCAATCTACTACCGTTATTTTTTTCATTCACATAACCTACACTTTGACCTTTTCCTTCCTATCTCTCTTTAGCAATGACAGTGATCTCTTCATGTGAGGCATTTGGAGATATGCAGTTCAAGAGCATGCTATGTTACTCCCCTTTGTGCACTCTGTCCTTGCTCTGTTCACTCATCAGTTTTTTCCAGTCTTCTCATCCTACTCCTGGGCTGCACATTCTGAAGATCGTTCCTTTGCCTGTTTTCTCCAGAAGGTTGTGGCAATTATGGTTTGGCACATTGTGGGAGTTTTTACTTTATTTGCTTAGCTTTTCTAGCTTCATCTCCTATATTTCTCTTCTTTCCCACTATTATTCTTCCATTTTTAACTCTTTCAGATGAAGTTTGCTTCAAAAAAAGAGAACTGCAAAAGTTGGCTAAAATGTATAGTCCCTTACCCACTTTTTATACACATTTAAGCTAACTGTACAAACCCAGAGAAGGTGAAAACTAGCAGGAATCTAGACTTCCTCTGTCTGTCTAGAAGTCCCCTGTTTGCCAGAACTCTGACTTCTGGTAAACAGGGGGTTTAGTCTCTAAGTACAAATTTACTCACAATGTATGAATATCTGAACTAGTTGAAGGATGCATTACAATGGGGTTGGGGTTTGGACACAATAGCTGAAGTTCAGCATGGCCTTGGACCACTTCTAAATCATGAGTCTCATTTGACCGAAGGCTGATTTTTGATTTGTGATTCTATTTCATTCTTGTGCTGCATCTTTTGTATTGTCTGTGAAGTGGTGAAAATCGAAGAAACTGGAGGGAAAGCAGTAGGTACCTCATTTTTTAAAATGTGTAATTGTATTTTATACGTTTCTCTGTTATTGATTTTAATTTGGATTTTGTTTTTTGTTTGATTTGGGGCTTTTTTGCTTGTTTCCTAATCTTTAAAAATGGAGAATGAGAAATATTATAGGAAGGACAAGAGAGGAGTCTGTAGCAGTATAACATGCTTGCGAAGTTCTAGTAATTTATAGAAATGTCACCGTGACTGAGTTGGAAAATTCTACAAGTTAGAACATTGGCCCTCTGTGGAATCACCAGTAAATTGAGTTCTTCTTTAGTATGGAAGTGAAGTAAAGTGTAAAAGAGAAGGAAGATGGAAACAGTAAAACCACAAAATGTGTGATGGAGCTGCCTCCTGGTGAAACGTTGATATCAGTACTGACTTAGTCTCCATTTTCTAACACAATATGTAAATTAGGGCTTACATACGATACTAGTTTGTAAAACCAGAATATTCTTTTATGAAGTGAATCTTTTGTTTTAGCTATACTTCCAGGGCAAATAGTAACCAACCGTGTTATGCTTTTATCCCTTTTCCCTACCATTTGGTAGGAGAAAAAAACTCTCAACAATTTACACCTCATTTTTCTTCCTTGGAGTGAGTTGGAGGAGGGTGAGGTGTAAGGAGTCTTGGTACTGTATTCCTACAACTAAATGAACATGGTTAGTAGGACTCTTTCCCTCCCTGTGCAAGGCAGAGGCTAGGAAGGAACCATTACCTTCTGGTCCAGCATAAAATGCTATCTTTGACCACGGAGAGACAGATAAGCAAATTGATCCTTCATGTGCATGATAAGTGTCAGATAAACTGTTCATTGACTTCTATCCTGACTTTAAACGCAATGTCAAGTTGTTGCACATCAGCTGAACTCCAGTAGCTGACTCTGCTTCTAGCTGTTTCCTTATACTTAAATAAAAGAGGTTTAAATTACCTCACATTTGCAGATGGCTAAGAACCAACACACAGCTTAGTATACTGGCCCAGCTGATAGGGAATTCATCATGCTATTGTAAGTCGATCGTGTAGCTTCACCCTTCCATAATGTCATACAGTGATAAGATAGCTCGTAATAGGATTTGAAGTAAGCAGTATCCAGGGTGGCCTGATAAAATTACCTAAAACCTGAAGGTAGATCATGGCGCAAAGGGCAGCTTCATTAATAATTATCCACAGTAAGGAAGGAAAGTATTTCCTATAACAAAGAATGAACTAAACTGTATTTAATCAGAGAAAACCTCCCCTTTAACTTGGCTAACAAAGTCCCACATCATCATTGTTTGGTTTCTTGAGACCTCTTCAGCCCTGGTTACAGATCTATAGGTGTCTTCAGAACTCCCCTAAAAAATGGTGGTACCAGAAGCTCACTGGTTTCTAGAAGCGAGTTTCTGAGGACCTTCAAAATTGTGAGATATTTTTGCTATTCTCCATGATTCATTCTGTTTAAACTAATCTGAGACAGCACTGATTTTAACTTGATTTTAAATCAATGAGGTTTTCGAGCATAAGTGTCTTACTCAAGCTTGTGAAGGTGCCAACAATAACTGAAATTTGTTTTGTTTTCCTTCATCTTGGCCATCTTTCTACTCCCAGTGGTGGAGATTAGGAGTAATGATGCACTGGAATTTTCATTGGCATCCACTGTACTCAATGTCTCTAATCAATGTTGCTCTGATGGCATGTTGCATGGAACAGAGCGGAATGCCTTGTCAGCGCAACACAGAAACTGGAGGAAAATGAGGTAGACAAAGGGAAAGAGGTAGGGAAAGTCCTTGAAACAAATTAAGGAGTCAAGCTGGAGAAAGCAGAAAAAGTAATCTTCAGGTATTTGTTGCAATTCAAAAGGAAAGTGGTTAGATTGTGCACTTAACTTCTTGCCTTCTGTCTCTGTGAGCACTTCATCATATTGGCGTCAGTGTCTGCAACTGCATGTGCTTGAATTTAATATGTTCAGCTGTTCAGTGGAAGTAAATTCTGAATCAGACTAGTGGTGCAGATGGTAATTAGCAAAGACAGCCACTCGCAGAAAACCACTTGACATGTGGTACTATATTCTGTATTGGAGGTTGATTTGAAACCACCATGCAATTTTCAAAATACCCTAGCAGTGAAAATAATCACAAGTTTCAAATAACGAAGTAAGCTTGAAAATACTGTGTTTTACAGAATAAAATTGTACCAGAAAAAGTGTAGCTCAGTAACTAAATGGACTAATCATAGGGGATTGCTTTAAGGGGGGAGCAAGTGAGTGGAAACACAAGGAAAAATATATACAAATGAGAAATCTGAAAGTTGAAAATGTTGGAGTCAAATATTTATCTTAAATTTATGTAACCAAACAATGCTTCAGTGCCATTTATATGACTGGAAGAATGTGAATGACTAAATGTTCACTGTGCATGATCTGTTATAGACCTCATAGTATATCATTAAATATACAATTCTACCAGTTCTACCATGCCAGATTTAATAAGCAAAACCCCTTCCTGTCTGATCAGCAGCTCAGTTCCTCAAATTTCTACTTCAAGTCTTCTGTCAGGCATCTGCTACTCAAAGAAAACAAGCATTCTAAAAGTCCATTTGACAAAACACTTCATGTAAACTAAGTTTTTTATTAGTCCTTCCCAGACCACAAGTGGCATATTGATATTCAGTTCTTATTGTTGGTCAGAGAATTTTTTGGTTTGGCCATATTAATATTTCTTGCTTAAATTATATATTTGTAACCTTTTTTCTTTTAAAAAAGTGAAACTCACTTTTTTTATTTTAGTAATCAGTGAATGATTTTGTGAACTAACACCAATGCACTGCAATTACTTTAGCTCAGCAGCAAATGGGAAAAGAATCTCTATTGATTCTATGTGCCAAGTAGATTATACTTCTTTTTTAAGATATATTGTCTTGTTCTTGTGTGTGGAAGGATAACTCTAAAATATTTCATTATATATCAAAGACTTTCCTCTGTCTTTAGATCTTTATCAAATACTTTTGTGAGACATTTTTAGAAGTTCCTAACATAAGGAAGGTAATAAGGCGATTCCCTTTGAAGAAAATCTAAACCCATAAATGGAAGATGATGTGCTTTTGAAATGCTGCAAGAAGAGTTTTTATACTGATACAGAAAACTGTTATGAAGAACATTATCTGATTTTATAATTAAACATTAAAAACATTAAAGTTATTTTATAATAACATTAAAATTAATGTTATTTGCAATTATAATTCAACAGTTTAAACAACAGCATTTACAGAACATTTTTTAAAATAGTTCTGTTATACAGATATAAGGCTGCAAAACTCTTTGACGTGGCAGACGACTCACTTCTCAGCATCAGAGACCACACCTGCAGTAGTCACACTTTGTTTATTGAATGCAAGGTGTTTCACTTAGGAAAACAAATGTTACCATGACATGCTTTCCTTTGGGAAATAATAATGCATAAAGAACTAAACTGTTGTTTTCAGCCATTGGATAGGAGATTAAAAGAAGGGCTAGAGCTTACAGTACCATCTTGAATTTATTTTATTCCCATGAGTTCCAGATTAGCTTGTAAATAGTTTGGATTTATAGAACAATGGTTAAAATGACAATGAAGAAGTATGATCCAGTTGTCTGTGTGTGAGTTCCTGGACAGCTGTTGGATGAGTAAGCACACTCTTGTTTACATTTGTAGCATTATTAGCCTCAAAAAGACTTCAGTGAAGTAGAACAGGATCATTGATATTTATTTGTCATTTGCATTTGGTGGACACGTTTCAGATTTTGTTGAATATTTAGCTTGCATTTTTTTTCATGGATCCTTAATTCTTGTTTAGGGGGTGCCTGCATTATCAATTTGGTTTGAAGCAGCAGCATGATTTTGAAGTAATTTCTTTAATTTTTCTCCATTTTCTCCATTCTCTCTTGTGTTTTCTTCGCTCTGAGTTTCTGAGAGCACAAATTTTACTCCTGTCAGAAAAAGCTGATGAACTTTCATATGCACAGGGGACAGAAAATCTCAAACCCATGTGTGTGTCCTGCCTCTCCTTGCTGCACCATTTCCTTTTCTTCCATTTTTAATTCCATTTTATTCCTGCCCAATGTCTAAAACAGATTTTGCCATTTTGATAGATATTCCTTCCTCATTGCATGAAGTTCAAAGAGGAGAAATCTAATGGGAGACTTATTGCTGTCTTTTAAAAATTTCACTGCAGTCTGCAGATAAGACAGAGCCAGACTCTTCTCATGGATGAACAGTGGTAGGAAGTGTGGCAAAAGTCACATGTTAAGCAAGAACAATTCCAGATAGATACATATAAAATATATATAAAATTCCAGACAGATATAATAAGATATCAGGAAAAATGTCACCAAGGCATTAAAACAGTGAAGGAGGTTGCCCAGAGATGTGGTTGAGTTTTCACCCTTGGTGTGAGTCAAAGCATGACTGGTCGGACTTCAGAGGAGCTTCACATTTGTTGGTCTTATGTTGGCTGGGGAGCTGGACAAGATGTCCTCCAAAAGTCTCTTCAGAACAGTTGGAGGTATGTAAAAACAAACAAATAAACAACCACAATAAAACATCAGAACCAAACCAAAAAGAAACCCAACCAACACTCCTTCCAAAACAAAACAAAACAAGAGCCCTAAGAGCCCAGTCTTCTACTTAGGAGAACTCTAAAATACATGTGGACAGCATAATGATAAAATTACTTGTAAATCCCTTTAAATCTGTTAGGTTTTCTTCTTCTAGATGGCTGAGGATTTTTTTGAAGGCTTAGATTCAAGGAATATGTCTTCAATGATTTGAAGTTTATATGAGCTACAGGTTTTAGATATGAAAATACAGGATACATACTGTCACTCCTATCAGGAATATAGCTTAAAGAGCGTTCTTGGAGATACTGTGGGAAGATAATTTGTTTGTATGAATTTTTATTTTGTTTAAGCTGGTATTTGGCATTAGCTTAAACTCTACTGCAGTAAACCATCTTTGAGAGAAATGTGTCTATACAGAGATTTCCAGTCATTTAAATACATCCATTTAAAAATCTCCTGTAGTGAAAGATTTGGTAGCTCTAGAAGACTCTGTATCAGAGACATAGCCATCAGATAAAAAGGCAGCTTCTCAGATGGAGATGAAGAGCAGTGTAAAAGGATACAGAGTAATAAAATACACCACTAGATGAAAAACCGTTTACCTGCCTCAAAAGGTGATTGTTAGCAGGAAGAAAAAAGGACTTACTTTTGAAGTAGAGTGGAAAGTTTTTGCTACTGTCATTGAGATTTAGTTCTACCTTAAAAGGTTTCTCCCAATGAAGCTGTTAATTATTTGTTTCACTACAAATCAGTGAATAATTGTATTCACTTTTATGGACTAGGACAAAGAGCAATCATGTTTAATTCATTATAAATGCAACGGATACTACGACATAATTCCCACAATTGCACACACTGAAAATGATGAACTAGTTCTTCCTTCCTCTGCTGATTTATCCTCCTGAAATGTTGCTGCTATGTTTTTGCTTTCATCTTGTCTCCATTTTATACAGTGTTAGTTTTTTGCTGTTTATATTCTGACAAGTCTGTTTTAAGACTGGGTGCCACACAATCACTTTTATTATTTTCTTTTAAACTTTGTTGATATCTGTCTGAAGTCTTTACTCTGAAATGTGTCATAACTGTACTTTGATTTCACTGTATTTGTATTGCAATTAGTACTCAATGTTTCGGTTTTGCCTTCTGACATTACAAAAAGGTACTTTGGAAAATAAAACTACTCCAATTCTAAAGGAATAAAAACATTTCTATGGTGCTTCCCACAAGTATATATAAATGACATTTTTTAGGATATTAACAAATACTTCACTTACAATTAAAAATAATTTTTAAAAAATCAGTTTTGTGAGTAGTGTCCAGCTCATGTTTTTTGAATTTTTTATGGATAATAGACTTTAATTATTTTGAGGACCTTACCATCTGCACTATGGGAAAAATACTTTAATATCTCTTAATTATTCCAGTGATTTGTGATCTTTCTCAGGAACAAAAATAAATGGCAGTTCTTCCAAGAACAAATTGTGCACAGTGGAAATACAGAACCCACACAGCGGTGTTAAAGCAACTGATGTGCTAAGTACATCAAGTATTCCTGGGCTATCACAGGAACCGTAAAAGGTAACCAGAAAGGTGATGCATGCTTTTTGGGGTAAAGCACCGGGGACTATCTGACATTTTCTTCCAGTGTGCCAGTGCCTACCTTTAGGAACATCTTCTTCATGGCAGGATGAAATCAACAGCAAAGACAAAGCAGAGTGTCTGTGTCAAATACCTTTTGTCTGGGAGAGAGAGATAAGGAAGAGCTGACCAAGACACACAGCAGTATCAAAGCAAGGGAAGAAGCTGGTCAGATGTTGGTTCCTGCTATGAAATGTGTGTTGTATCATATGAAAACACAGCAGTAGTGTAGGTAGATTTAGGACATCTCCTCCTCCCTAACTTTTGTGTTCCCTTTGATTTGCTAGTACTGAAACAAGCCTGATGACATTCCTCCCACCCTCAGGGCATTGCTAGAGAGTTGGGAGGAGAAATGAGCTCTGCACCCCACAACGCTCAGCCAATGCCCAGGAATAACTGCTGTAGCCTCAGCAAAGCCAGGAAGAACTGAGCAGAACTGAGAATAAACTTATGCTCTGCAAGTGACCGGTCTTTGGAAAGAGGTTTGTGTCAGTGTCCAGGGCACATTTCTATCTGTTGTCTGTAACAATAGGTGTTATCCAGATTTACTTTTCCTGCTCTACTGTCTTTTCAAAAATAACACCTCATTCTTCATGGTACATCCTTTCTGGTTATTTCCAGCTTCTGGTTAAAAGTTTTGTGTGACTTTGCTCTCAATATAATCTTTGACTTCTCCTAGAAATGTGCTTTTGGATTCCCTATATGCAGACAGGCTTAGAAAGATAAGTTTTAAAGAATACAGTAACAGAAGTTAAATAATTAACTGCTGTAATTTTTAAAAGTATCAAGACTTGTTAAAAAAATGACACTTCTCATGGTTCAATTTACAATCCTTTAAATATTTGGCCATATTATACTTCACAGGTAACTCCATCTTTGTTTGTATTAATTGTCTAGTAGTAGGGAGAATTCTTACCCTTTCACTGTATTTTAATTTCCTTCTCTACTCCTTTGTTCACAATACTGTATTCCCCTTTTGTCCGTTGTGACACTACCTAATGTTCTATTTTTGAGGCAGGTTTCTAATGCCTTCAGAGAAGCTAAGTAAGTTCTTTCCAACTGGTTAAGGCCAGCAACTCCTTCAAAGTACAAACAACTGACCTCAAAAGGACTCTGATACGATTTCACATTTTAACACTGCTTAACGTTGCTCTTTTCTGAAACGTTAAACAACTTCATTTTCTCAAATTCATCAGTGTCATCCCTGTAATTTTTAAATTCTTTCCAGAGAAAGATTCCCTAATTTGACCTGTGCGTTGCTATTCAGAATTTCCTTTACTTTCATGATAAAATGTATTATGGGAAGGAAAAAGTTTATTTCTAAATTTAATTTCTGCTTTAATTAATGTTCTTGCCATTGCTAGCAGCTTTTAAACCTTCTCTTTTCAAAAATATTTCTTGAAAATTGCTCTGATATGAACCTCTTTCTACCTGAATTCCACTTATTAATTACTTTATCATAGTACTTCAGATCAGCCTGTAGTTCTAGTATTACCTGTAATGAAAAAAAAACCCCATGATTACTATGGTTTCAGTGAAGCTCATAGAACAACATTTAAAATAACTTTTTTATATGGCTATTTTAAAGTTTCAGACCAACTGTGGCACCACTCCTCACCCCACCCAAACTGATGACTGGACATTATTAAATCTGATTTGGAGGTTTGCCACACATTTTGTGCCAGATATATATGTTTTGACTCTTTATTAAGGTTTCTTATCACTTTACCTGAAAAGAGGAATAGAGAAATTTTCTAAAGTGCTGAAATGTCCGTTTGCATGTTCAGACCCCCAAACTGGAGACTGAATACTAAATGATTTAATATGTCTTCCAAAAATGTTAGAGCTATGGCAGAAGTACATTCATGTGAAGTTTTCCTTTGAAAGTAAGATGAAAGCCTTACTTGTCATTCTTATCATTCTTGTCATTCTTCTGTTGTAGCTTTTTCTTGTCCATGAAATGTAATTTGAACTCTGTCATATGCTGCCCTTTAATCCTCCATTCTTTTTATTAAGAAGAGTTTTTCATCATCACTATGATCTCAAAATAAAGGGCCTCAAAAGATTATTTTAGTTTTGACTTAGAAAACATTGCAGTTTCTAATTTGGAGGAAAACAACACATAAAAGTTATTTATAGAGTTTTTGTCACTTTAGAAAATGTGTGAACTTCATTTTGAAAATTTTCCTCTGTAATAACAGTTCCAAATCAAGCCTCTTCAATATGCTTTAAATCCAGGATAAATTTTAAATTTGAAGTACAAAGCTGTCATGTTGATTCCCAGAAATGTTTTAACAACTTTGAGGACCAAAGCTCTGTTAGGATTAAGGACCTAGAACTCAAAACTGGTATGCATATGGTAGAACAAACAATTTAATTTGATGATGCTTTTAAGTGTATTTTCAGACTGCTTCTAGTATCTGAGAAGAAGTCTGATAGAGGCTTCTTATGGACAATATAGAATTAAAATATTTAACATATAAAATCAGATGAGGTTAAAAAATCAAACTAGATTAAAAAATTTAGATCTTTTTCAACAATTCCCAAACTATACTACAATGCACTCAGGTTAGCTTGATTAGTGGGTGATGTATCAATTCATGAGGACATGACAAATTCAAGGAAAGAGCTAAATTTGGATGGGAGCAGCACAGCGTACTTCTCATAGGAGGTTTTAAAAATTAT
Organism: Piaya cayana; assembly: GCA_013389865.1. Taxonomy (NCBI): domain Eukaryota; kingdom Metazoa; phylum Chordata; class Aves; order Cuculiformes; family Coccyzidae; genus Piaya; species Piaya cayana. The sequence continues at coordinate 26,082 of WAAB01005266.1, forward strand.
GCTTTCCTCATCTCTTCTTTTCCTTTGCAGTTTGATAGGGAAGAAAGGAAAACTATGCCTTTCCCATTTCTGCTGCTGTCTCAGGAAGGAGAAATGCTTGCTTCTGTTCATAGAGTTATGAGGAATCTGTGATGAGAATATTTTTCACTGTAAACACAAATAAGACCAATAGCCTCTAATTATCAGTAAGTCTTTATTTTCTAACAATTCTTGTGTTAAAACTTATCATTCTTGTCATTATTGTTGTTATTATTCCTTTTAAGGCACATTGAGATGTTGTTAGTCCTGCTAAGTATGGGGAATGAAATAAACATCAGCTAGATCTATTATGTGGGTTAGGAAAACTCAAGTGATAAATATGTTCAGATTTTTTTCAGAGGAAAATTTATCTTTTAAGAATAAGCTGTGAAAATCTTGAAACAAATTCTAGGACAGTAACTATTCCATGTATCATGTCTGAATCTTTGCTATGTGTGTCCACTGTCCACTTACTACCTAGCATGGTACATAGTTAGAAAGCTGTCCATCATGCAGAAAAGTAGTTTTACTGTGATTTAACAAATATTAATTTCCAGTCTGAATTCATTTACTGGTACCCACTTTGTTCCAGCTGTCAGGTCTGGAGATGAAGTGCCTGTTGCCCCATTGTCAGAATGAGGAGGATGAAGGTTGTAATGAGGAGGATGTAGGTTGTAGTAATAATGTGGTACATGTGTAGAAGGTCAGAGAAGCAACAGATTAACATTCGAGCAAATGATTTCCCTAGGGACACATCTTGAAAGTATCACAACACTGATAATTTGTCTAATGCTAGTAAAACAGTTGTTTGAATTTGTCAGTTGTGGGGGTAATTATTTTGCTCTTTTTTTCAGTCAGGTAGTGACACCTGCTCTAAACACTGAAAAATTAATTCCATAAATATTTGTCTAATTACGTATGTAGTAATGATGTTTAAATCAACCAATTGTCCAGTCTATATTATGTCACATATTGAAATGAAGGAAAGTAAAACTAATGGATCAACTGAAGAAATTTTCTTAGTGCTTACAAGCAAGACTGTCTCTGTACCAGGGAGTGTGGTCATAGGATGGTAGATAATGGTTTTAAGGTAAAAGAAGGTAGATTCACATTACATATCAGGAAGAAATTTTTTACTCAGTGGAAAAGGATCAGGTCAGAGAATACTTCAGCAAACTTGGCATATGTAAGTCCATGAGTCCTGATGGGATGCACTTATGAGAGCTGAGGGAGCTGGCAGATGTCATTATGAGGCTGCTCTCAATGACTGGTTGCTCATTGCAACTCGGAGAAACACCCGAAGACGGGATGAAAGCAAATGTTATCCCTATCTTCAAGAAGGGTAAGAAGGAGGACCCAGGGAATTACAGGCTGGTTGTCCAAACACCTTGGAAGGTGGTGGAGCAGCTAATCATGAAAGGTATTTCCAAGCACATGAAGAACAAGAAAATAATCTCCTGATGAAGCATGGCTTCACCAAGAGGAAGTGCCACAAAGATGATCAAGGGACTGGAGCACTGGCAGTGAACTTGGCAGTGTTAGGTTTACAGATGAACTTGATGATTCTAAATGTCTTTTCCAACCTAAATGATTCTGTGATTCTGTGAAAAACCAAGAGAGATGGGACTGTTCAGCCTGGAGTAAAAAAGACTCGAGGGGGGTTTCATCAGTTTGTACAAGGATATGAGTGAAGAATGTGAACAGGATCAAGCCATGCCCTTTTCAGTGGTGTCCAGTGCCACGCATAGATGCAGTGGGCAAAATGCAAAACACAGGAGGCTCTCTCTGAACATCAGGAAACACTTTTCACTGTAAAGATGACCAAGCGTTGACACAGGTTGCCCAGAATGATTGTGGAATGTCCGTTCTTGGAGATACTCAAAAGGCATCTAGACGTGGTCTTGTGCAACCAAGTCTAGGTAGCCCTGCTTGAGTAGGGGTTTGGACCAGAAGACCTACAAACTCAACCATTCTGTGATTCTGTGCTTCTGCGAAAATACAGTATTTGAGCAAAAATTCATTCTAAGAGTACTCTATTGTCAAAAGCCACGGTAAAAAAAAAAACCAGCTTTCTGGGTTTTGAATTGTGTGGACCTTCTTGGGAAGTAAAAAGACATTTCCTCTATCTGCCAGGCTGACCAAACCCAAGTAGAGGTTTGAAATTCAACATGAATGCTTTAGTACTAATGCAGGTTTTTGAAAATTACTGAGACTAGAAACTGCTAATGGACGCTATTAATTAGCTCAAGGTACCAAGATGAAAGAGTCAGTCCTTCATGCTACCAGCTGTTTTTACTGTTTGTGGTATTTCCTTCACCCACAGATGGGATGTAGGTGTGCCTAACCAAGACTTCATTATACAGAAATAGAAAAAGTGGTTTTCAGTTCATTGCAATATATGACATACAGGTTTCAGTGAGCAGCACTAACATGCTCATACAGCCTGGAGCAAGTAGTTTAATAGATTCCATGACTACTTGGTGAGTCTGAAAACAAAAGAAGGGTCAGGAGGACTCTGGCAAGAAGTAGAAGGAAAATTAAGCAGGGACATACAATGAACCAGAGATTTTCTCCCATTTCTTAAAATATTGGTATGTCTTCTCTGCTGAATGTACTGTTTCTTTTAAAAGCTTCTGGAAATATGCTTATGAAAATTCAGAACACAGCATCAAATCATTTATTGGGGACAAAAAACAATAAGTAGTGTCAGCACAGAGGGATATATTTTACTTGACTGTGCCAGGAGGAATTATGGTGGGCCGTGATGAGTGGAATATAAAGTAACATAAGTTGCCTGTTGACATCAGGGTTTGAAATTATTAAAATGTAAAACCCAATATAATTCCTTCATAGTATCAAACAGCTGGGATTTTTTCATATCTACCAGCAGAACAGTGTGTTATTTTTCAGAGCCTCATAATTCGAGAAGCATGTTTAAATGCATGCTGTTATTTATTTTGTTTGTTTGGTTTCAAATGTTACGTAGATTGTGATGAACTGAGATGCAAATTCAACAACAGTGGTCAGCATTTTATTGAAAACTATAATCATACATGATTTTCTGGTCTTAACTTTGGTTTTGGTCCTTATGGGGATTGCATTTAGTATTCTAAAACAGCTAGCTATAGTACCTTCTCTTTATGAATCATCACCAAGACAAAAATCCTGAAGCTATATTTTTTTCATGCTATTAAAAAATCTAATTATAAAACCAAATCTTTATGGTGAACCAGCAGCAGCCGAGATCAAATAAGAGCTTTTCAAGTGACAGATGGTAATATGCAAGTCAGTTAGGTGATGGTTTATGTGCTAGACACTAGGTGTTGTAACTGCTGACCCATGTTAATGGGGTTACTCTGGCAGATAAAATGAAGGAAACAAAGATACCTTGAATTACTCTTATCTCAGCTGCTGATTAGTAGAATATCTGTCAGTCAGCTGCAGGATCTAGTCAACTGCCAGATCGTAAACCTTCATCACCTTGTCTTTTCCATCTCAGTTCCTCTTTTACCTGCTTTACCATTCCTATTGCTTTTCTCTCAATATGCCTGTTTATTACCACTTTGGAGTTTTTGATGGCTAACCTGATTCTGACAAGTAATGCTATTAGGGTCAAGAGGAAGCAGAGGTGGTAAGGGAGGTATTTCTTCCTGCAGGAGGTAAATAAGTCTTTTGTCTAGAAGGAACTCTAAAGGCCTTGTACAGAATGGTGATAAAAGAAAATAAGGTGCAGTGATGGAAAAGGCAGCAGGGATGGTTGTAGAGCTTGTGTTCAGTATGAGTTGAACCCATTGACGTGTGGGCATAAACGTTAGTTAGAAAAACTGCAGAAATGTTAAGTAAACTTAGACAGCTTAGCTTACTGAAATACACACTGTCTGCTAGCAAAGGCCTTGAAGAACTTGGATGCTGATAAGAGAAGCTGGAACGCAGAAAACAACTACGGTTCGACCAGGATGAGACTGCACCTGCACACAGTTTGAATTCAGGGGCAGTTCATGAGGAAGGTGAAGGTGACTTCAGCCCTGAGTCCCAGACCACAACATCATGCCTGTGCAAGTATAGAAGAAGCTTCTCGAATCTAAATATAATAAGGAATGGCGAAAGGTCATGAATATGTAGTAGGCACTTATGAATAGGCATGTCTTCACACTATATCTATCTGCTTGTTAGACTGTTTGCTGTGTGAGTTAGGCGGATTACCCCCTCGCACCCACTGGCGAATAAACACATACCTGTTTTTTAACCCTTAATAGAGTTATAGAGTTTGATTTCCCAAAACACCATCACTCATAATTATAACACTAGAGGACAGCTAATAATCTGTAATCTGAAAAACTCTGATTCAAGTACAGAGGTAATATGTGGGAATGGCAAATACACTTGAAAATAATTCAAACTTGGTTTGTGAAATATTTGCCTTCAAAAATGTTTCAAAAAGTAAACAGTAAATATTTTCCACATTGTGTAGCAATTGCACTAGGATCTGCAGTTAAGATGCAGCAGTTACTGTTTTCTACACACTATTGCTTTCTTTCATGTTCTCTCATGTTGAATAGAGCTGGCATGTCTTTTGGGTCATTGCCAACTATGGGAAGTACGCCTGCACTGGAGAAACGGGCTGTTAGTAAGTGAACCAGCAGGATTACAGCATTTCCTTGGTAATTATGACAAGGTGATTATGATACTTTCTGGCTGCATCTCTCCTAGTTAATCTGTGTTATTCTCAAAATCAGACCATAGGAATGGCAATTATAATCTTTCTAAGAGAGAAAGTGAATGCTGTTTGTCTGTCAAAGTTATGCTTTTTTAATCGGCTGCCTGTGTAGGGTCAGGGAGTTATAAGGTGTATGATGGTGTGGTGAATATGGCACTCATGGATGTCATTACATGGCACACATTTAGGATGACAACACTGATAAGCTTTAGAGCAGATTCAACACTTGTGCTGCCTAAAAGGGGCCTGAGCTGTTAAAGGAAGGCATTCCCATTTCTAAAGCAAGCTCAAGATGTTCATAATTCAGGGCATACTGCCTTGGGCCTGTGGCATAACTTATGACTTTGTATAACATGTCCAGGTATGTGCTTGTGAATTTATTTTTTGGCCTTTTAGAATTCCTTCAATATCTGAAGAGTAGAATTTATTCACCCTGTATTACCACAATGATACACCCCCCTCATTATTATCCCTCCCTGTTGATTACTCTTGCTGCACGTGACTTTCACCTTACTTCCTAACTATTCCTATATTAAGATTAAGAAACTGAATTAGCTGCAGTCACACAAGATTCAGTGTGAGTATTCATGATCTGCTTTTTTGTGATCAAAATTGAGCTGGTGATTCATGTTAGTCTTCATAACAATCCAGTGACGTTAATGATGCTTATAATTGCTGCTACTAC
>WAAB01005266.1:31666-42015 GCA_013389865.1 Piaya cayana
AAAAAAAAAGCAATTATTTTGTAATATATTTATATGTAAATTATATACATATATATCATAGATACTGTTTTCATTCAGTGGTGGTGGGATTTCTTCCCACTCCACTAACCACACAGATCACTCTGTGCTGGGTTGCACAATCTTTTTGTTGTACTTGGATAAACACCTTCTCTCCCCTGTCTGGGTTACAATATAATCCAGTGGAATGCAGGCTTCATAAGGAGAAAAATTCCCATTGTACAGAGGAAGTCATCTGGAGTGCCATTACACCTCCCTCAGCCTACCTGAAACTGCTGTAATTGGGAAAGAGATTGTCTTATTATCTGAAGAAGGGGGCTGATAACTGGTAATCTCAACCAGGCACAGTGGGGAAAGAATATCCATTGTTACAATGCAATGATCCAGAGCACTTGGGCATTCCTTCAGTGCTGTTGGGGTCCTGCGTCCCTGGGAAGAGGCCCCATTCTTGCCTGAGAAAGAGATTGGCCATCAATCACCCCTCTGGACATGTGATACCTGGATTGTGTCCAGATGAGGTGGTCTGATGCAGTTAGTGGAAAACTCCACCAGTATGACATCTTCTAAGTACAGTCATACAGTCAGTGTGAATATTAAAATGTCCAAAAGAATATACAGACTTAGGATGGAAATCAAACATCTCAAATTCCTGTAAGTATGTGATTACAGAATCACTGAATCACTAGGTTGAAAGAGACCCACTGGATCATCAAGTCCAACCATTCCTACCAATCTCTAAACCATGCCCCTCAGTACCTCATCCACCCGCAACATAAACACCTCCAGGGAAGGTGAAACAACCACCTCCCTGGGCAGCCTGTTCCAGTCCTGAGACCAGTAACATTCTCCTGAGTCAGGATGCTTCTTAAATGTAGTGTGCAACCTCATTTGCTTACACAGTTAATGAAAAGGTCTTGTGTGAAGCCATCCTCCTTGAGAGCTGACCATTGCCTGTCAGGAATCCTGGTGCATTATATGTGTGCATTCTTAACAATCTTAAGAGGAAAATTTTATGGCTTCTTTTCTCCATTTGCTATCACCTGTACTTCTCAAGTTTAAATATCGATACATCTTTTCATGTACAAGCACCTCTGTATCTCTGTGCTTGCATATATAGTTATTACATTATGTAGTAAATAGAAGTGAATCTTGTTATTTCAAATATGACTAAAATGTGAATTAATTTTATTATAACATACACAGAAGATTTTAACTAATTTGTTAATCAATTGATAATTGTTAATAGAATTTTGCTGTCGTACTCTAATAAATTCTAAACTGCTGATAAACTGAATTTTTGTAAGCTCTTATCCATGATACATCCTGATGTGAAACAGACTAGTGTTTCATCAGATGGAAAAAAACTTCCTGTGAATAATACTTAAAAGACAAACTGATTTCTCCATTATTTTCCTTTGTTGGACTACTGTTTTCAGGTAGATTTGTCAGCAAGCTGACGCCCACACTGAGCTCAAGACTTTCACTCTCCTTGAGAAAACTATAGCCAAAATGAGAGGGGAAAGCTATGTTAACAGATATTAAACCTAGAGAAATACTGATCACGTAAAATTAGGTTAGAGGAACAAGGACTCTCCACTTCTTTTCACACTATTTTGTCAGATATGTGTATGTATTGAGATATACTTGTGTTAAAGTCCTAGATTTTGCCTATCCAGCTGTTTATCCATTTTGCTGAGTCTCACTCAGATGAAGCCAATGTTCTTGGATCAAACCACTCAAAGACAAAGTTGTTTTATTTCCTGTAGTCACAGAAGGTTACATGGAAGACCAAGTAAAAAAGAATGTACTTCAAAAAGCATTATCTTCATTCACCACATCAGATCTGCTGTTAGTCTTATCTGGGCTTTGTGTATAAGACTTAGATACCTCTGAAACAGACAACCTGGATGTTCTTGGTTTTTCCTAAACTCATTCACTTGTGCCTAGGTTACTTGTGCTTCATGCCCTGAATATCTTATTAGCTGTAGCCCTGTTCCTACTCTCCTGGTAGCTCAGATTCCTCATCTCCCAGTGTTTCTGACTGCTGAATCTATCTTCTACTGGCTTTATTTACCTCTGTTAATATTGCTGAGTGCCCATGTGCCATCTGGCAATAAGCATTTAGAAGCAGACACAGGTTAAAGATTGGTGTAAAATGGAGCTAATTGCTCTTAAGGGAAAACATCATATTTTCTGGGACCTGTGACTTCAATAGTACCTAAGGAGAGAGGAGGCATCATTTTTACCAGTGAAAGCCTGCAGCAAACAGACTTCACAGACCATCTAAATAGCGACTGGAGTAGAAGGTCTGTTTGTACTATGTGAGCCTTCATGTTANGTGGGGAAAGAATATCCATTGTTACAATGCAATGATCCAGAGCACTTGGGCATTCCTTCAGTGCTGTTGGGGTCCTGCGTCCCTGGGAAGAGGCCCCATTCTTGCCTGAGAAAGAGATTGGCCATCAATCACCCCTCTGGACATGTGATACCTGGATTGTGTCCAGATGAGGTGGTCTGATGCAGTTAGTGGAAAACTCCACCAGTATGACATCTTCTAAGTACAGTCATACAGTCAGTGTGAATATTAAAATGTCCAAAAGAATATACAGACTTAGGATGGAAATCAAACATCTCAAATTCCTGTAAGTATGTGATTACAGAATCACTGAATCACTAGNTCCCAAAACACCATCACTCATAATTATAACACTAGAGGACAGCTAATAATCTGTAATCTGAAAAACTCTGATTCAAGTACAGAGGTAATATGTGGGAATGGCAAATACACTTGAAAATAATTCAAACTTGGTTTGTGAAATATTTGCCTTCAAAAATGTTTCAAAAAGTAAACAGTAAATATTTTCCACATTGTGTAGCAATTGCACTAGGATCTGCAGTTAAGATGCAGCAGTTACTGTTTTCTACACACTATTGCTTTCTTTCATGTTCTCTCATGTTGAATAGAGCTGGCATGTCTTTTGGGTCATTGCCAACTATGGGAAGTACGCCTGCACTGGAGAAACGGGCTGTTAGTAAGTGAACCAGCAGGATTACAGCATTTCCTTGGTAATTATGACAAGGTGATTATGATACTTTCTGGCTGCATCTCTCCTAGTTAATCTGTGTTATTCTCAAAATCAGACCATAGGAATGGCAATTATAATCTTTCTAAGAGAGAAAGTGAATGCTGTTTGTCTGTCAAAGTTATGCTTTTTTAATCGGCTGCCTGTGTAGGGTCAGGGAGTTATAAGGTGTATGATGGTGTGGTGAATATGGCACTCATGGATGTCATTACATGGCACACATTTAGGATGACAACACTGATAAGCTTTAGAGCAGATTCAACACTTGTGCTGCCTAAAAGGGGCCTGAGCTGTTAAAGGAAGGCATTCCCATTTCTAAAGCAAGCTCAAGATGTTCATAATTCAGGGCATACTGCCTTGGGCCTGTGGCATAACTTATGACTTTGTATAACATGTCCAGGTATGTGCTTGTGAATTTATTTTTTGGCCTTTTAGAATTCCTTCAATATCTGAAGAGTAGAATTTATTCACCCTGTATTACCACAATGATACACCCCCCTCATTATTATCCCTCCCTGTTGATTACTCTTGCTGCACGTGACTTTCACCTTACTTCCTAACTATTCCTATATTAAGATTAAGAAACTGAATTAGCTGCAGTCACACAAGATTCAGTGTGAGTATTCATGATCTGCTTTTTTGTGATCAAAATTGAGCTGGTGATTCATGTTAGTCTTCATAACAATCCAGTGACGTTAATGATGCTTATAATTGCTGCTACTACCTTTAATGTGAAGTAAGTTTAAAATAAAATAAGAGGATAACTCTTTAGTGTATACTGAATTAGAAGAATTTGGTCTTGTTGTAATCCAGACTGTTACAAACAAACTGTTATTTAGAGCATAGTCCTTAAGCATCATGTTGTTAAACAAGAAAGTTCCTTGTAGAGGTAAGGGGATATCATACACACAGGCATAGTTCATAGAGAAATCACATTTACTTCAAAATAGATAACAGCACAGTTTTTAGAGCTCTCATCTAGGACACGAAAATTGAATACCTAGTTGGGAGGGGACAGAACTTCAAATCTCTGGTGAGGATAATGAAATACAACAATAATTATGTGGGAGACATGTTGAGAAAGCTATTTAACAAAATATGTTTCCTTTCAGAACAGTTTGAGTATATTTCTTGCTGCAAAAGGCACTTGGTCTTATGATCAAATTGTGGAAAGGAAAACAATTTTCATCCTACTGCATGTTTAATTCAGTGCCCAGGCTGTTTCTGTGGTTCTGATATAATCAGGCTGGGGATACAGTAATAGCAAGGTCACCTGGCTCCTAGGTGAGGAATCTAATCACTGATGTTTGGACTAGATGAGTCTTTGCAGAAATGAAGTATGATTTCCCATTTTCCCTGAAAAAAAAAGCAATTATTTTGTAATATATTTATATGTAAATTATATACATATATATCATAGATACTGTTTTCATTCAGTGGTGGTGGGATTTCTTCCCACTCCACTAACCACACAGATCACTCTGTGCTGGGTTGCACAATCTTTTTGTTGTACTTGGATAAACACCTTCTCTCCCCTGTCTGGGTTACAATATAATCCAGTGGAATGCAGGCTTCATAAGGAGAAAAATTCCCATTGTACAGAGGAAGTCATCTGGAGTGCCATTACACCTCCCTCAGCCTACCTGAAACTGCTGTAATTGGGAAAGAGATTGTCTTATTATCTGAAGAAGGGGGCTGATAACTGGTAATCTCAACCAGGCACAGTGGGGAAAGAATATCCATTGTTACAATGCAATGATCCAGAGCACTTGGGCATTCCTTCAGTGCTGTTGGGGTCCTGCGTCCCTGGGAAGAGGCCCCATTCTTGCCTGAGAAAGAGATTGGCCATCAATCACCCCTCTGGACATGTGATACCTGGATTGTGTCCAGATGAGGTGGTCTGATGCAGTTAGTGGAAAACTCCACCAGTATGACATCTTCTAAGTACAGTCATACAGTCAGTGTGAATATTAAAATGTCCAAAAGAATATACAGACTTAGGATGGAAATCAAACATCTCAAATTCCTGTAAGTATGTGATTACAGAATCACTGAATCACTAGGTTGAAAGAGACCCACTGGATCATCAAGTCCAACCATTCCTACCAATCTCTAAACCATGCCCCTCAGTACCTCATCCACCCGCAACATAAACACCTCCAGGGAAGGTGAAACAACCACCTCCCTGGGCAGCCTGTTCCAGTCCTGAGACCAGTAACATTCTCCTGAGTCAGGATGCTTCTTAAATGTAGTGTGCAACCTCATTTGCTTACACAGTTAATGAAAAGGTCTTGTGTGAAGCCATCCTCCTTGAGAGCTGACCATTGCCTGTCAGGAATCCTGGTGCATTATATGTGTGCATTCTTAACAATCTTAAGAGGAAAATTTTATGGCTTCTTTTCTCCATTTGCTATCACCTGTACTTCTCAAGTTTAAATATCGATACATCTTTTCATGTACAAGCACCTCTGTATCTCTGTGCTTGCATATATAGTTATTACATTATGTAGTAAATAGAAGTGAATCTTGTTATTTCAAATATGACTAAAATGTGAATTAATTTTATTATAACATACACAGAAGATTTTAACTAATTTGTTAATCAATTGATAATTGTTAATAGAATTTTGCTGTCGTACTCTAATAAATTCTAAACTGCTGATAAACTGAATTTTTGTAAGCTCTTATCCATGATACATCCTGATGTGAAACAGACTAGTGTTTCATCAGATGGAAAAAAACTTCCTGTGAATAATACTTAAAAGACAAACTGATTTCTCCATTATTTTCCTTTGTTGGACTACTGTTTTCAGGTAGATTTGTCAGCAAGCTGACGCCCACACTGAGCTCAAGACTTTCACTCTCCTTGAGAAAACTATAGCCAAAATGAGAGGGGAAAGCTATGTTAACAGATATTAAACCTAGAGAAATACTGATCACGTAAAATTAGGTTAGAGGAACAAGGACTCTCCACTTCTTTTCACACTATTTTGTCAGATATGTGTATGTATTGAGATATACTTGTGTTAAAGTCCTAGATTTTGCCTATCCAGCTGTTTATCCATTTTGCTGAGTCTCACTCAGATGAAGCCAATGTTCTTGGATCAAACCACTCAAAGACAAAGTTGTTTTATTTCCTGTAGTCACAGAAGGTTACATGGAAGACCAAGTAAAAAAGAATGTACTTCAAAAAGCATTATCTTCATTCACCACATCAGATCTGCTGTTAGTCTTATCTGGGCTTTGTGTATAAGACTTAGATACCTCTGAAACAGACAACCTGGATGTTCTTGGTTTTTCCTAAACTCATTCACTTGTGCCTAGGTTACTTGTGCTTCATGCCCTGAATATCTTATTAGCTGTAGCCCTGTTCCTACTCTCCTGGTAGCTCAGATTCCTCATCTCCCAGTGTTTCTGACTGCTGAATCTATCTTCTACTGGCTTTATTTACCTCTGTTAATATTGCTGAGTGCCCATGTGCCATCTGGCAATAAGCATTTAGAAGCAGACACAGGTTAAAGATTGGTGTAAAATGGAGCTAATTGCTCTTAAGGGAAAACATCATATTTTCTGGGACCTGTGACTTCAATAGTACCTAAGGAGAGAGGAGGCATCATTTTTACCAGTGAAAGCCTGCAGCAAACAGACTTCACAGACCATCTAAATAGCGACTGGAGTAGAAGGTCTGTTTGTACTATGTGAGCCTTCATGTTAACAAGAGTTACCAGGGAAGACTGGCAGTGTGGAGGACTTTTTGCTGAAAGCAGATCTGAACTATTAAGCTGAGTTTCGAAGAGTTTGCAGTGTTTGGAGTCTGGTCAAAGAAATAATTAATTGAATCAACCAACAGACAATGTAACATTTCAGTAATATGTTACATTTCCCTGGCAAACCTTGAAAATACAGCACCTGCATTTCTCCTGAACAGACTGTCTCTTAGAAATGACTTTCTTCTCTTGTATGTCAGATACACTGTGTGCTATATTTTGGCAATCAGTAATAGAGTGCACAGAAATCAGAAAAGAGCTAGTCAAAGGATGAGACAAGACCTGAAGATCTACACTCTAATTTTGCATTTGTCCCTGGTGACTAAAGCCACTACAGGTGGCTATAAACAGGAGCCATATCAGGTAAGTTGTTTTTTCTCTTCTCCAGCTTGGACAGGTGAAAGGAAGATCTTAAGGAACTTTCTCAAGTTGAAAACCAGTAATTTATACTCTTCAAATATGTACCTTACTAAACTACTAAGCACCAACATGAAATATGGTGTGATTCCTATATATATTGTGCAGTTTTTCTTCCCATTAACATTACCTGTAACCATGCTTCTTTCCTGCCACTGGAAAAATCATCATCCCATTATTTAGAAGCTTGGATATAGACTTAGATGTCAACATACAAGGTTTCATTGTTGAAATATTTGATTGAGAATTGGTGCTTGGAAATCAATCAAAACTATTTGAGAACATTAAATAAATGCAAGTAAATTATTCTGTTTGGATTTACTTGGATCAGTTCAGTTTCAGATAACAAGCTTTTTTTACTATCTTCCATATCCATTTAGGTGCCATGCTTGTAACACAGAAATTGTCTTAGACTTGTTCACAACCAGGGAAAGGAGGTAAAAATTATTGGGAGTTTACATGGAACTGGCAAGGAGAGTAAGGAGGGAAAAGATTTAACTACCAGATAGTAAATGCCTTCGAATAGGAGAAAATTACACAGAAATGAAGCAGCTTACCCTCAAGACAAAAGATACTGAGCTAGCCTGAATATAAATTCTGTGCCTCAAGATGTGGTATCTTTCTTTTTCTTTTGCCTTAGGAAATTGGTAAGGATAAGTGCTGCTTGCCAAGTAGCAGTTTGTTAGCAGTCAGCAGCTCCTGGAGGTGACAAAACCAAAACTGTTTGCAGATCCTCAACAGTGGCCAGTTGTTGAGTTGAAAAGAGAGGATCATCAGACGCTGCTTATCAAACAAAGACATAGTTTTCATGCTCAGAACCTCAAAGCAAACTTAGAATTTCAGTTCTTAAGTCTCAAAAAAGAGATCTTTGTTCCTTTGAAGTAATATCAGGCAATGTGATATGAATTTTAATCAGGGCCTGCCATTATCTATCACTGCAGAGCATTTCATATCACAGATAGTAAGTCTGGAGAAAACGACAGATTGAAGAAAGTAAAATATGGAGGTAAAGCACAGACTTTTGTACATCCAGGTCAGATAAAGGCACCAAATGTCTTTTCGGGATTGACAGCAAAAGACAAAAAGAATGAAGCAACTCATTTTATACTTATCCTTAATATGATCCTGGGTTTTTTTAAAATTTGTTTTAAAAAATGGAACAAAAATGTTGTACTAGAATTTTTAACAAAACAGGTAGAACCACAGTCTTTAATATAGCTGCAAATATTAAGTGTTTACTAATAAAATGACAATGTAATAATTGAAAGTACAGTGTAGAAGTAAATCTTAGAAATANTATCACCTGTACTTCTCAAGTTTAAATATCGATACATCTTTTCATGTACAAGCACCTCTGTATCTCTGTGCTTGCATATATAGTTATTACATTATGTAGTAAATAGAAGTGAATCTTGTTATTTCAAATATGACTAAAATGTGAATTAATTTTATTATAACATACACAGAAGATTTTAACTAATTTGTTAATCAATTGATAATTGTTAATAGAATTTTGCTGTCGTACTCTAATAAATTCTAAACTGCTGATAAACTGAATTTTTGTAAGCTCTTATCCATGATACATCCTGATGTGAAACAGACTAGTGTTTCATCAGATGGAAAAAAACTTCCTGTGAATAATACTTAAAAGACAAACTGATTTCTCCATTATTTTCCTTTGTTGGACTACTGTTTTCAGGTAGATTTGTCAGCAAGCTGACGCCCACACTGAGCTCAAGACTTTCNAAAAAATGGAACAAAAATGTTGTACTAGAATTTTTAACAAAACAGGTAGAACCACAGTCTTTAATATAGCTGCAAATATTAAGTGTTTACTAATAAAATGACAATGTAATAATTGAAAGTACAGTGTAGAAGTAAATCTTAGAAATACATCAACCATTTTCATGAATAATAACTGTGAGTGTAGAAGCAGTTAAAATCATGATAGCAAGAGGGATGGATTAAAGAAATAAGCAGTCATTTTCTTCTTGTTTGCTCATGTTCTAGGTGATGTTTTGCCCTAGCTTTCGCCTTCTGTAACATAAAGTTATGATGAATCTGGTAGGAAAAGGTGCTTCTCCAGTGCTGAATAAAGTGTACCTGCCTTAATGGTTAAATATGTTTGTGATATGATTCAAAGCCCCTGACGGTAAAAGCAAAAAGAATATTTATCCTCCAAATACAAAACAATATTTTAGTTGGCATGGAAAATGCCCATTTCATATCTGCCTACAAATTCCATCTCAAATACTGTCACAATCATCATGTTACCCAGAGATTCCCATTGCAACTCTGGCTGCACACAGGAAATCTAAAGTATAGGCATGGCTAGAATACTGTAAAGTGCTTGAAGGAAATGTGAAAAATAACCTATATTATTGTAGAGAGTTTATAAGCACCTAGGCTCTCTCTTTAATCGACCAGGAAGAAAGATATGTAGTCTGCAAAAAAAACCACTAAGAAGCTAGACAGATTTACTCCTAGATAAGGGACACACATCACACTGACTATAAAAATCTTGTCAAATTCATCATCCTTCTGTTCAAACGAATTGTGCCACTTTAACATCCTGAATTACTCTTCTTACAGCTCCAATTTGATCTTGCTTCCTGGGCCAGTAACAAAACAGAAATACTACTGAAACAAAATCTAAGGGAAGAATTTCCTCTCTAAACATCTGTTTAGCTGTCCTCATATCTATTCTTGGTATTTCTACAGTGACTATCTACTTATTCCTTCAGTTCTGAGAGCTGAGTCTAAGAGGCAGTGGCAGAGGTAAGGCAGTGTTAGACGATGATATCTGGAGTGAACTGCAGAGTCCTGCCTCCTGAAGTGCTGCAAAAGCTGTTCTTGTATTTCTTACTACAGTTGTGCTTTCTGTTCCCTGTAATCATAACTCCCTGCATGTCCAGTTCCTATAGGTACAGAGAAGAGTGTAGGTAAGAGCTTGTGATTGAACCTCTGATTTCACAGTATCAATTCCTGATTATGACTGCTCTTTCTAGATTTATTATGATTTACTTAGAGATATTATTTTGTGTAACGGTTTGACGGTGCTGGC
>WAAB01005267.1:0-10660 GCA_013389865.1 Piaya cayana
AACTGGTCTACCTAGGCCTGGCAGTTGCACCACGGCTCTGCAGTGGCACACAGGCTAATTAAAAAGTGAGTTCTTGTTAAGTAGTAATAGAAAAAGCAAGGCAGGATGAGATGTAAACTCATTCAACACACTGCTTGGCCACTCATTTCATTCTAGGTTTACTTGATGGCAGCTAAGCATNCCACAGCTCTGCAGAGGCACACAGGCTAATTAAGAAGTGAGCTAATTAAGAAAAAGCAAGGCAGGATGAGATGTAAACTCATTCAACAGACTGCTTGGCCACTCATTTCATTCTAGGCTTACTTGATGGTACCTAAGCATCTATAAAACAGACTTGGGACTCTTAAATACTTGGCAATGCATGCTTAATATTAAAAGAGGTGGAGCAGGGAGACTTGAAGTTCTCCAGGTCTTAATTTCTCTGCCCTCCAACTGAACAAGCCAAAATGTGACACTGTTCAACACCAGAAAGATAAGCAGATCTTCTCAACAGATTAATGGCACCGATGCCCCAAGATAAGTTACCCAGTAGGCAGTGAAGGGTCTGGGGTACAAGTCTTATGAGGAGAAGCTGAGGGAGCTGGGGTTGATTAGGGTGGAGAAGAGAAGGCTGAGGGGAGACCTTATCCCCCTCGACAATTACTTGAAAGGAGGTTGCACTGAGGTGGGTGCAGGTCTCTTCTCCCAAGTAAGAAGTGTTAGGACAAAATGAAATGGCCTGAAGTTGCGCCAGTGGAGGTTCAGGTTGGATACTGGGAAAACTGCTTTACTGGAAGATTGGTGAAGCATCGGAGCAGGCTGCCCTGGGAAGTGGTGGTCACCACCCTTGAACATGTTCAAAAAACTGTGCAGATGTTACACTTCTGGACATGGTTTAGTGAGCACAGTGGTGCTGGGCTGACAGTTGGACTTGATGATCTTAGAGGTTTTATCCAACCTCAAGGATTCTTTTGATTCCAGTAACCCCCAATAAACTCCCACTCACTGTAACTGTTCCCTCAATACAGGAAGGGACTGGGGCTTATAACATGCATGAAGTGCGAGGTGGCTACCTCCCTCATTTGCTCAAGTACCAGCTAGATAGTGATAGCACAGCCGGTCCGAACAATACCTACCTCTGGATGGCTTCAAACAGAGGTTGTGGTCAGAAATGAAACCTTTAGATCCACCTCTTCCCACCACCAGCACTACTACTACTGACAGGAGAGATCCCACTATTTCTGTCTGTCTGCGTGCAAGAGCTGACAAAGGTTCAGTGTTGATTATACGCACTCACAGAAAGAAATAAGCACCCAGGGCTATTTAATATAAAGACAGGATCTTTAGTTGCAGCTTCATGAGCTCAGTAAGCTTCAGCGGTGAACAAATTAAGTTTGGTTTTTTTCTAATAGCTTCTCTAAGCAGCCACAGCCATTGTTAGACACATACCATTGCACAAGGTTTGCTGTCACTGGTTTTACGTCCTTCAAGTCAACTGAAGTTCACCGAGAAACAGTTCTGCTCTTCAGAACCTCACGTTGACAGGGAAATACTGAAAGTCAAGAAAATCTCAGCCCTGAAAGAATACGGCAATTGTTAAACTACCTGATCATTTCCATGCACGCTGAATTTTCTCTCAAGTTATGTTCTGCCTCTTCTCTCTATCCTGCTCCAAAACTGGCTGTGAAATGCTGCTGGTTGCACAGACTGACCTGCAGTTTACATCTGTGCCTACTACAAATAACCTTTACAGGCGCAGAGAAAGCAGATAGGAACGTGTCCACTTGTAGAATTCACTCTCATCAGCTTCGTTGCAGGGAAACAGCAAACGGTTGAGAGGAGGAAACGGCAACTTCTTGTCTTTGCTGAATGACAAGAGTTGTTAGCGATCGATTAAAAAGCAAAGCAAGAATCACATCCAACACGAGCATCAGATTCAAACCTTTCCTGCTCAAGCCATATAATTCACTTAATCCTCTCCCTGCCAGCCACCTGAATTAAATGTTTCCTTCTACTCTCAGCAGCTGAACGGAGCCTCCAGCTGGGCTCCTCACCAAGGCCAGGGTGAAGCAGCACAGCTGCTCTCCAGCAGCGTCTCTTCTTCCATCGGTCCCTAGAAAAGCTCCACAGCAGGGAGCCCAGGAAGAACTGGAGCTGTTCTCTGATGCATTCTCCTTGACGTATTCCCCTCAGCACACCAGCAGAAGGGCTGCCTGCAGTAACCCACATCCGCTCCTCTCCAGCGGAACGAGCACACATCCCCCAGGAGCTCTGCAAGGCCAGCAAAGCTCTTGGCAGCGCAGTACCTGCGGGTGCTATGCTGTCAGACAGCCAAGAAACAGCCTGTCACGAGGCTACCCCAACCCCCCACATGCAATTTTCGTTCACGGAACAAATCTGCAGGCGTATCACGCAAAGTCTTCCGTATCTCAGTGGCAAATTCCCTCTCATCTTCCACTCCTCTACTCTCTTCACACAAAAGAAGTCTCCACACTGGACCTCCCCAAGACCCTTCCCTTCACATGAACTTCCCCGAAAGGATCAGCGGAGGTGACTTTTGTTAGCCAAGCAGCCTGGAAAATTACATTGTTTTTCCAATAAGGTGTTTTACTTTGATATTCCCAGAAGAGATTTATGTAGTTTCTTCCAGTTTCTCCTAACGCTGCAGTCAAAGCCTTACACAGAAAAATGGCTCAGGAGATGGACAACCTTTAACTAGAAAGCGAGTATTCGGATCCAATAAATAAAGGTTATTGATGGGAAGCCTGGACTCTGATTCAGCTATAAAACCTGAAAGAGAATGGGAAAAAAGGCACCTACAAGCCTGTGTTAGAGCTGTTCCAGGCAGGTAAGTGACCTAGTAACAGAAAAATTCCTCAGACCAACAAGAGTTAATGCAGAACTTCAGATCTCTGGGCTACCAATCACTTGCTGTCCTACCTGCTTCCAAAAAGAGGATCTATGCACTCATACGAGGAGCAAGTAGGTCTAGGTATCCTTCTCTGCTCCCTCAAAACTAAGGGGTTTAGGCTTCAGGATGCTGGGTACTGGTTTTCTCTGGAGAAGAAAGAAGAATTAGAAAAAAAATGGACACAGTTTTTCCTCCAGGTCCTACGCCCACACTAAATACAGACACCAAACACATACAGTATCAAAAACAGACTGAGACAAAGAGGGTAAAGAGATCACCAAGTTAACTCAGGCAAGGTTTTTATGACAGAAAAATCGTTTAAGGTCCAGTTGGCTCTGATTTTAATAAGGAATTTTCTCAAGGTTGCCATGTGATTCAGAAAACGAGCTCAGAACTGATGGACACAGTTTTTGTCACTTCTTTATAACAGGTTATTAATTCTGGTATTTAGTATAACATAACAGGGGAGACGGATATAGGTAAGATGACAATATGTGATTTAAACGTCCCCAGGTAAGGAAGACTGAGAAACTGCTGCCTCCAACGCTGCCCAGGCCACCAGGAAAGCGGAGATACAACGGCTGGTAGAAAGTGGGCCAATCTTAAAATATTAGTGCTACAACATCAGGCTTTTCAAGCCGAATTCTTGTAGCTCTGGCAGCCAGGGAGCTAGAAATAGAACACTTGGGATTGAGGCTCTCGCACGCAGAGATCTGCCTGTGAAAAACACCAAGAGCAAGTGCCAGAGAGCATTTGAGCAGGGGCCTAGGAAAACTGTCAAAAAGGGGAAGGGAAAACAAAAGGGAAAAAAAAGGCTCATACACTTGTCAACAAGAAGCAGACCAATAGAGACAGTTTACTAGCTTCTTTCTAAAAATGAATNTACCTGATCATTTCCATGCACGCTGAATTTTCTCTCAAGTTATGTTCTGCCTCTTCTCTCTATCCTGCTCCAAAACTGGCTGTGAAATGCTGCTGGTTGCACAGACTGACCTGCAGTTTACATCTGTGCCTACTACAAATAACCTTTACAGGCGCAGAGAAAGCAGATAGGAACGTGTCCACTTGTAGAATTCACTCTCATCAGCTTCGTTGCAGGGAAACAGCAAACGGTTGAGAGGAGGAAACGGCAACTTCTTGTCTTTGCTGAATGACAAGAGTTGTTAGCGATCGATTAAAAAGCAAAGCAAGAATCACATCCAACACGAGCATCAGATTCAAACCTTTCCTGCTCAAGCCATATAATTCACTTAATCCTCTCCCTGCCAGCCACCTGAATTAAATGTTTCCTTCTACTCTCAGCAGCTGAACGGAGCCTCCAGCTGGGCTCCTCACCAAGGCCAGGGTGAAGCAGCACAGCTGCTCTCCAGCAGCGTCTCTTCTTCCATCGGTCCCTAGAAAAGCTCCACAGCAGGGAGCCCAGGAAGAACTGGAGCTGTTCTCTGATGCATTCTCCTTGACGTATTCCCCTCAGCACACCAGCAGAAGGGCTGCCTGCAGTAACCCACATCCGCTCCTCTCCAGCGGAACGAGCACACATCCCCCAGGAGCTCTGCAAGGCCAGCAAAGCTCTTGGCAGCGCAGTACCTGCGGGTGCTATGCTGTCAGACAGCCAAGAAACAGCCTGTCACGAGGCTACCCCAACCCCCCACATGCAATTTTCGTTCACGGAACAAATCTGCAGGCGTATCACGCAAAGTCTTCCGTATCTCAGTGGCAAATTCCCTCTCATCTTCCACTCCTCTACTCTCTTCACACAAAAGAAATCTCCACACTGGACCTCCCCAAGAGCCTTCCCTTCCCATGAATTTCCCTGAAAGGATCAGCGGAGGTGACTTTTGTTAGCCAAGCAGCCTGGAAAATTACATTGTTTTTCCAATAAGGTGTTTTACTTTGATATTCCCAGAAGAGATTTATGTAGTTTCTTCCAGTTTCTCCTAACGCTGCAGTCAAAGCCTTACACAGAAAAATGGCTCAGGAGATGGACAACCTTTAACTAGAAAGCGAGTATTCGGATCCAATAAATAAAGGTTATTGATGGGAAGCCTGGACTCTGATTCAGCTATAAAACCTGAAAGAGAATGGGAAAAAAGGCACCTACAAGCCTGTGTTAGAGCTGTTCCAGGCAGGTAAGTGACCTAGTAACAGAAAAATTCCTCAGACCAACAAGAGTTAATGCAGAACTTCAGATCTCTGGGCTACCAATCACTTGCTGTCCTACCTGCTTCCAAAAAGAGGATCTATGCACTCATACTAGGAGCAAGTAGGTCTAGGTATCCTTCTCTGCTCCCTCAAAACTAAGGGGTTTAGGCTTCAGGATGCTGGGTACTGGTTTTCTCTGGAGAAGAAAGAAGAATTAGAAAAAAAATGGACACAGTTTTTCCTCCAGGTCCTACGCCCACACTAAATACAGACACCAAACACATACAGTATCAAAAACAGACTGAGACAAAGAGGGTAAAGAGATCACCAAGTTAACTCAGGCAAGGTTTTTATGACAGAAAAATCGTTTAAGGTCCAGTTGGCTCTGATTTTAATAAGGAATTTTCTCAAGGTTGCCATGTGATTCAGAAAACGAGCTCAGAACTGATGGACACAGTTTTTGTCACTTCTTTATAACAGGTTATTAATTCTGGTATTTAGTATAACATAACAGGGGAGACGGATATAGGTAAGATGACAATATGTGATTTAAACGTCCCCAGGTAAGGAAGACTGAGAAACTGCTGCCTCCAACGCTGCCCAGGCCACCAGGAAAGCGGAGATACAACGGCTGGTAGAAAGTGGGCCAATCTTAAAATATTAGTGCTACAACATCAGGCTTTTCAAGCCGAATTCTTGTAGCTCTGGCAGCCAGGGAGCTAGAAATAGAACACTTGGGATTGAGGCTCTCGCACGCAGAGATCTGCCTGTGAAAAACACCAAGAGCAAGTGCCAGAGAGCATTTGAGCAGGGGCCTAGGAAAACTGTCAAAAAGGGGAAGGGAAAACAAAAGGGAAAAAAAAGGCTCATACACTTGTCAACAAGAAGCAGACCAATAGAGACAGTTTACTAGCTTCTTTCTAAAAATGAATGTTGCTCATTTACTCACAGCTGCAGTTTAGGAGCTGGGACACAAATTGATCCGGGAACAGGCAACACCTCTACAGCAACTGCCAACATCAGATTAGCTGGGAGGGGGCTTATTTCAAATGAGATACCTCTCTGTGCTGGGCAAAGTCAGGCAGGGCATTCCCTAGGCCAGCAGAACAGGCACCTTAGATTTCTTTGCATTAAATCCGAATGACTGAATTCACACAAGTTCACTCAGTCTGCTAAACTTGTAGCTCAAACAGATTTGACAGTGCTGGTCGAGGTTTGAGGTCTGACAATGGGAACAGAAAACTGCCCCTCCTGCAAAAGCTGTTTATTTATTTGTAAGTAAACAATGATTTTTCCAGCTTTTTTTTTTTAAAGCTTTTTTAGCAGACTGCTTCAGACATCATTTATTCACATTTGAAGGGAGCAGAGCAACAGGGGAATGGGAATGTGCTGCAGCTCTCAAAATTAAGTTTCTTGCCTGGCAGCACGGAAGCGAAACAGATACTTATTTTGCAATCGTGGGCAAAGAACATTAATAACAGGCCCACCAGCAAATCCTCTGGCTACTCAACCTAAGCACCAGAACAAGTACAGAACTACCCATTCCATCCTCCGCAACAGCGTAAGGACACACATCCCGCTGTGCTTGGCTTTCAAACTCCTCCTCCCAAGCCTTCATCCCGCGATTAGGTCACGTATGTTTTGCTCCTGCCCAAAAGCGGCTTCAAAACCCCTCCTCCCCAGCTGATTACCAAACTTCTTGCAACTCTCTCTTTAAAGCGATTAAAATATTTGACTGACAGCACTATCACTGGAGCTGCCTGTTGCGCCAGACGGTGGTAGTAGGGACCTGAGTGGAAAAAACAAAAAAAAACAAAGAAAAAACCATACATATGAGTTTTGAAGCAAGTCTAGCATGGCAGAAGGTCAAAGTGATGGGAAAAGAATGATTAAAAACTCTAAGCTTATTTGTTTTCAACACCCTACCAGAGAGTAACACGCAATTTGATTCTCACCCTTAATTTGTACATTCTCACGGGAATTTGGCAAGGTTGCTGTGAAGAAGAAAGTTTGAAGAACTCTTGCAAAAGACGCCGCGCGATGCCAGATCAAGCGAGCTATCAGGTTATTTACATTCATTTCAAAAAACCACAAAGGGAGCCATTTATTTCCACCATATCTGCGTTTTTAGAGAGAAACCAGTTAGCACGGAGCTGATCCTAACAGCAGGGATTGTCAACACGGACCCACCAGCACAGCTATGACAAAGAAAACATGGAAGTGCAATCAAACCAGCCTGAATTACTTCACAACTGCAGATTCCAGGATGCTGTAACCTCAGGAGGGAAGATGTGTTAGGGAGTCATTCTAAACTCGTGCTACTGGGATGTTTCCTAGTGCAGGCAAAGAAGTCACAGAATCACAGAACAACCAGGTTGGAAGAGACTCACCGGATCATCGAGTCCAACCGTAAAGTCCTCTGGCTATGAAGGAAAACAATCTCTGTTCTGCACCTTTCAAGCTAGCCAAGGGAATTTTTAAGAAGTCTATTTTAAGCACAAGCTGCAGGAACTGTAAAGAGGCATATTTAGCTTAGCAACACCTGGGGGATTAAAATGTGCACTTAATTCACCCAGCTATGAAAGAAAAGGACTCCTATGTTAACATGCAGCAGCGCATTTAATCTCTTTAGGACAAGGGGAATCATAGAATCATAGAACAACCAGGTTGGAAGAGACCCACAGCATCATTGAGTCCAACCATTCCCATCAATCGCTAACCCATGTCCCTCAGCACCTCGTCCACCTGCACCTTAAACACCTCCAAGGGAAGGCGACTCAGCCCCCTCCCTGGGCAGCCTCTGACACTGCCCAATCACNCCACACATGCAGTGAAATCAAACTCAATCAACAGTTAAGTGACATAACTGAGTTTCCCAGATCCAAGCTGCAGATCCCACAGTAAAGAAGCCACAGCCGAGGGATGCTCTCTCCCTCATCTCTCCTTCAACAGCTCCAAACAGGTAAGACTTCCCCATCACAACACAGAGGCAGAAAGAGAGAAAGAAAACCACTGATGCGCTGGTCAGTAGGAAGCAGGAGGATGCCCCCCTTTCATCTGTGAGGATGAAATAAGGACGAGGAAACAAACAGTGTAACCCTCCAAATCCCCAAAACAGAGATAAGCAGGAAGAAACAGATCCAATGTCATGCTAAAGAAGTTCAGCATGTTGACAAAAGAGCACCTGAAATTTAAGTGTTAACTTAATTTTACTACCTAGAATCAGAGAATCATAGTACAACCAGGTTGGAAGAGACCCACTGGATCATGGAGTCCAACCATACCTAGAAAGACCACTCACCAATCTACAAAGTTCTTTTCAGGGTAACTTTTGCAACTGAGAAAAGGTGAACTCAAACATTCCCTGTTAGCCCAACCGTGGGGTCCAGGCAGCTGTGGAGATCTCCTCGCTCAGCCAGATCTTCTCCCAGGGACTGAGCTGCTTGATCACTTTGATAAGATCAACCTGGGTACAATCAGATCTCCCTGGGCACAATCAGCTCCACGACACTCCCACTGCCTCCAATTTTCCAGCACAGGAATCCATCCATCCAGCCTGTTGAAATGCCACTTAACTATTTCTTTGAAAGCACCTCCCTGCCACACAGCATCATTATTATTCCTTGACCCGCAGAGAAGAACAGATTTTTAAAGGGAAACAAAAGTATTTTCCTTCCTCAACACCTCCTACAATTAGGACAAACCCCTTCTGATGCAAGCAATACATCTGAGAGGTACAAAGAGTCGTGTCTCTGGGGGGAAGCCTGGGGAAAAAGACGTGTAACAGTGGCAGTGGGTGCTTTGGAATATATTTTAAGACCCTGAAAATATTTACGAGTTACCACATCAAAGCGTCAATCGAAACAACCCAACACAGAGCTGCGGTCAGAGCGCTGAGCCTATGAATGGAGCTAAACCGCCTTGTTTATCTCAGCACGTGTGCACGAACTAAGCTCGAAAAGATACGGGTGACCTGAGCGAGCAGCCCACCCCGCTCCTCGCTGCCAGGCCAGCTGAAAAAGCACGGGGGGGGAGACGCCACCAAGTAACGGGTGCCGATTCCCCCGTCAGCCGCTCGCGCTATAACGGACGGACGAGTGGAAAAAAAAAGGAAGAAAGAAAACAACCTTGCTTGGCACCGTGCCCACACACACATCCCAGTGCAGTGGGGAAAAGAGGCCGGGGGCACATACCAGCCGCGGATCAGCTTTCTGGCCCCGGGAACGGGCGGATCTGGGAAAGCGGCTAAACACAGGCCCCTCTCTGTCCCAGATGCACCTTCCCACACCCCTCCGCAAGCAGGAACCCGA
Source organism: Piaya cayana (assembly GCA_013389865.1). NCBI lineage: Eukaryota > Metazoa > Chordata > Aves > Cuculiformes > Coccyzidae > Piaya > Piaya cayana. The sequence goes on from WAAB01005267.1 coordinate 9,343, forward strand.
GAGGACAGAGCCTCCTCGCCTCCCCAGCCAGCTCGCCGTAGGAAGGGAGATGCTCGGCAGCACCGAGCAGCACCGACACCCCCCGGCACGGGCACGAGCCCACCTTTCTTGAACTCCTCCAGCATGGCGTCCAGCTTGGTGTCGTTGAAGACAAAGTGCAGCGGGTGGTTGTAGAAGCGGGTGATGGTCTTGAGCGGAGTGCAGTCGTCGGGGTCCACGAAAGCCAGGTCCTTGACAAAGAGCAGGTCCACGATGTTGGAGCGGTCGCTCTCGAAAACGGGGATGCGGGTATAGCCGCTCTCCATGATCTCGGACATGGTGTTGAAGTCGAGCACAGCCTCGGCGGCGATCATGAAGCAGTCGCGCAGAGGGGTCATCACGTCCTCCACCGTCTTGGTGCGCAGCTCCAGGGCCCCTTGGATGATGTTGAGCTCCTCCTTGACTAGGTCGTTATAAGGGTCGGTGACTCGCAGCATCTCCAACAACTTCTCACGGTTATAGACCGTGCCGATCTCCTGGCCCAGGACGCAGTCCAGCAACTTGCTGACCGGGTAGGAGGCCGGGAAGGTCATCATCATGAAAAACTTGGTGAGGAAGATGGTGTTGGCGCCCACGGCCAGGCCGTGCCGAGAGCAAATGGCCTGCGGCACGATCTCGCCGAAGATGACGATACCGATGGTGGAGACCACCACGGCCACCAGCCCCGAGCCGGCGATGTCGTCCAGCAGGATGGTCAGCGTGGTGTTGACCAGGACGTTGCCGAGCAGGAGGGAGCAGAGCAGGTAGTTGCCCTGGCGGCGCACGGGCTCAATGCGCTTGGCGTAGTTCTTCTCCTTGTCCGTCCCGCAGTTCTGCACGATGCGCAGCTCCATGGGGTCCAGCGCCATCAGGCCCAGGTTGAGGCCGCTGAACATGCCCGAGAGGCAGAGGAGCAGCGAGATGAAGATGACCTGCAGCCAGAAGGGCAGCAGGAACTTCTTCTCCTCGCCCACGATCATCTTGGTGTCCTCGCCGTCGTGGTAGATCCAGGTGGTCTCTCCCCAGGGCGGGTGCCCCGCGGGCCCCTCGCCCCCCGCCAGCCCCGGCGCGGCCCCGGGCCCCAGGGCGGCGGCGGCGGGGGCCGAGACCGAGGTGCACAGGTAGTAGGACTTGCTCTTCTCCGTCTTGCGCAGGGGCTTGATCTCGATCTCGATGATGCCCGAGGTGCGGCGGTTGAGCACGATGTGCGGCAGGATGATGATGTCCGAGGTGCGGATGCCGCAGCGCTGCGGGGCGGCCCCTCCGCCCGGCCCGGCCCCGGCCCCGCGACCCCCGGCCC
>WAAB01005267.1:11118-28835 GCA_013389865.1 Piaya cayana
CGGCGGCGGGCACGGCTGCCCGCGGGACCCGACGGGCAGCGACTGCCGAGCCGGGAGCAGCCGAGCGCCGCCTCTACCCGCGGACCGCCCCCCGCCCACCGCCACGAGGCCCGCCCCGCGCGCCACGGCCAATGGCGGACGGGCCTCACGCAGGCCGCGCCCTCTTCTCCTGAGGCCGCGCCCCTCGCGCGCGCAGCCAATGGCGGCCCGGCCCTGCTCCCCAAGCCACGCCCTTCTCCGATATTCTAGTGAGGCCACGCCTCTCTCCCGCCCTCCGCCAACGGCAGCCCGGCCCACTTCAGGCCACGCCCCCTTCGACAGAGGCCGCGCCCCGCGCCAGCACCGCCAATGGCAGACCAGACCCGTCAGGCCTCGCCCCCTTGGTTAAGGTCACGCCCCTCTATCTCCCTTCCTCCAATGGTGGCCCTCCCTAGCGCCTCAGGCCCCGCCCCTCTCCCTCCCCTTTCAGATTGAGGCCTAGCCCGCACCGCCAATGGCAGCCAGGCCCCTCTACCCAAGTCCCGACCCTCTCCCGCCTCTTTCAGATTGAGGCCACGCCCCCTCCCGCACAGCCAATGGCGGCCCAGTCCCAGACATGCCCCGCCCCTCTTCGGCTGAGGACACGCCCCTCTCCCGGCCCCGTCAATACCGGCCCTGCCCCGCCCAGCCGCGCGCCCCCGCCTCCCCGGGAGGCGCGTGACTCCGCCGCGTGCGCGGGGCGGGGCCTCGAGGGAGGGGGCGCGACCAATGATGGCGCGAGGCGGGACCGCTGCCCCCCCCACACACACACCCCGCCCCGCCCAGGCAGCGGGAGCGCCACCTCGCGGCTCTGAGCTGCATCGTTGGGCGGGAGCAGCGGGATTAAACACTGAATGTTAAACGTGAAATATTAAAAGAGTCCAGACGAGGCCACGAAAAACATGAGAGGGCTGGAGCTCCGCTCACGCAGGGACAGGCTGAGAGAGCTGGGGGTGTTTATCCTGGAGAAGAGGAGGTTGAGGGGAGACCTCATTGCTCTCTGCAACTATCTGAGGGGAGNCAAGGGGCTCATGAAAAGAGCTGTTATTGAAGTGTGTGCTTCTGTCCTGCTGCCAGGAGAAATGGGCTCCTTCCAAAGCCACCACTGCTGTGCTGAATCCCAGCTGGGTCGACACACAGCCCATGGCCCAGCCGGCACCTGTCTCCATCTGGGAGGAGGACAGTGCAGGGGCAGTTCAGCATTCCAGAGGTGAACAGGGCATCCAGTACAGCTTGAGGCAGCTGAGACCATGTTCTGGGTTCAGGGAGACCCTTCTGAGGAGGAAAACAGCCTCCTCTCTCTTTAAGTGTGTGGAAAACTGAAAAGTAGACAATAAACAGCACAACCCAAAACAGTGGGGAGCAGTGTGCAGTGCTCTGGGGCCATAGTCACAATTTTTATCTGCTCCTGAATGTCATTTGTGTCATCCTAGAGCAGTTCCACAGACCTGCTCTCCTGGGAAGAGGTGAGATGCCCCAGAATCATGGTAACCCCCTGCTTTAGGGACTCGAGGATCACATCCCCTACAGCCCAGGGTGAATCAGAGCACCAGCACCACATCCATCGCTTTCCCTGCCCTCACAGCACCCTCTGTGCCCGCAGAGGGAGGACACCAAGCCTGAGGAGTATCACATCCATCTCTACAATCACCATAAAACCAGACCAGGGTGTTGGACGGGTTATTTTGGGCTGAACCCATAAAGACAGGGCTGCAGGACCTTCTCTTTGCATGGCTTGGGGGGAACAGAGAACCCCAAGGCTGTGCATGCTCAAGCAAACCCAGGCAGACCCCCCCCCATACACACCCTGGTGAGGACCCCTATCTAGTGCTCAAAATCAAAGGCAAGTGCGATGAAAAGTCCTCTCAGCTGCTTCCTCCCCAAAATGCTGAGACTCTGGAATAAACAGTGCTATGCAAACGCAGTGGCATTTAGCTGTGGCCTTTTCCCATATGCGTGTGGGAGGAGGGACCTCACTGAGGGCACCTCTCTCCCCAGGAAAGCAGAAAAGCCCCGGCAGGCACTCATGCCTTTTTCATGAAGGGGTTTGTAGTTAGGACCCCCCTGAACCCATCTGCTCTTCTCTTCACACTGGGAAGGCTCTCTTTGATTACAGGAGCTAATTGCCGCAAACCTCCCAGGATGGGCAGGCTGGAGACTCTGAGATAAGTCTTTTTTTGTAAGTAATCACGGAAGAGGATCACGCAGGGGAGGGTTAAACAGCGTCTTGTTTGTGTTTTCAGCAGGTCTTTGCAATATCCCATCACCTTTCACACCTTTCAGGGTTCCTCTCACCTGCCAGGTCATAGCCCTGAGGCTGGTCTGCCGGCTTCTACCTGCCTGAAACCAGCTCCTACCTGGCCTGTTTGCTTCAGGCAGCACCAAGGATATTTTGTTTAAATCATAGCATAGCTCTAAACCCAGAGACTTGTAAATTTTTGTACATCACATAGTTGAGAGTCATAGTCTCATCGGAAGCCTGGTAAGGTAACTTTCCAAGACACCATATTTATAGGCATCAGTTATATGTTTAATCCTTAAACTGTGAATTAATCGCTCCCCTATTTTACTGATGCCAAAAGGCAGGTTAAGCAGTCTGGGTCACTTCGGAAATCCTTTCTAAACCTGGGAATTATTTTTACAATCCTCATATTTTATAACGATGCAGATTTTGTCAGGAGTTAACACTGGAGGCCCAGTGTCCTGGTACGGCTCTTGCTGGGAGCTACATTTACCAGGGATTTGAAAGCTTCTCCTCTACTTAGAAACCATCTCGTTTTCTCCCTTGAGACAGGCGGCAGGCAGCCTTTTCTAGCCATGTCATCCAAGACGAGGTATTCTGCAGCTTTGACTCCAACAGAGAACACCAAGAGCTGTTGAACGGTTGAGCCTGTGGGACGTGGCCAGCCAGGTCTCTGGATTTCTAGAACTGCTGCATTTCTCTGCTAAATTCTGCGGGTGTGATGCTTGCAGGGCACCCGGGACTTATCCGCTAGATGGAGTCCAGGGGAAAAGAGAAACAGCAGCAGAGCTGCAAGGAAAGGGAGAGAAATTCCAGTCTCCTGGAAGGGGCTGGAAGCAAGATAAGGTGTGGGGAGCTGCGCTTGGAACGTCTCCCGACCAGACTGCAAATAACAGAGTCATCCCTCTGCCCTCCACTTGCTGCGTTGAGTTCTTCATGTTAAAACAGAGCTGGTCAAGCCCCCAGGAGGTGACTGGTCCTTCTCATCCACCTTTGCAGCTGCTTTACTGAGCAGCTCAGCCCACTGCCTGGAGCTCGCGTGGGCTTTGTCTAGTGGAAGCTTGTGGCTCCCTGTGTGCATGCAGGGTTAGCACGGGGAGATCAGAAGAAGGAAAAAAGCAATTGCACTGCTTATGGCTGTGCCCTTCGCATCTCAGAAGCATCTGTGTCCCAGCTGTGGGCTCCCAAAGACCGCAAATTGGAGCCAGACTCACGCACAGGGGTGTCTGCCGCAGGGTCAGGCTCTCCTTTCACACTCTGCCTTCTACAAACGTCTCTGCTCTGCTCCATGGACTCAACACCAGCACGCAAACGCTACCAAACCCACCCCCTGCTGCTCCACACATGGGAACCCACAAACCATTTCCCATGGAGACCATCCCTGACTACATATCTGAACCACAAGGCCACCGCCAGCCCCAGAGTGAGGGGCTGCCCATCTTCTCCACAGAAGGTCACAACCTGCCCCACCAGCCTTGACAGGGAAGCCCAGCATCCCATGGGTCCCGTGGGTCTCAGCCACAAGCACACAGCCTTCGAGCTCGGCTATTTATTTGCTCTCTGGCAAAAGCCACACTGCTGGGGCCACGTCCTCCTGCTCTGCTGGCAGCACCCACCACTCAGCAGCACCCCCTGGGACCACAGGTTCCACCGGGACGGCAGGCAGGACCAGGGGCCGCCAGCCGCTCCAGTAGCTGGAAGGGATCACGGATCTTCTCCTGAAGGGCAGAGAACAACCCCTGGCACGACTGGGTTGAGGGAAGCGAGAGGCACCCCAGGAAAGCGGCATTTCCCTCACGCCAAGCAGACCTCCCTGGAGCTACTGTGGGGGCAGCCCTGGGACCACACCAGCTGCTTTCCCTTGCTGCAAGGAGAATGCCGAAAGCCTCTCTGGGACTTTGGCGCTGCTTTTATCTGAGAAATGTCTCCTGCTTGGATAGGGACCCAAGAAGATATCCACCTCCCCAAGCACAAGGTTGTGTTCCAGGGACGCGCAGCTGCAGGGTGTTATCTATGCCCCTCAAGCACTGATGATCCCAGCTCCTTCTGGCCGATACGAGGACCTACAGGGTGGTAGGACCGCTGAGGGGAGGAGAGAGGCTTCCAGCAGATAGAGGTGCTTTGTGCTGCAGGGTCAGGGCTGGCAGTCAGGGCCAAGCTCCCATCAGCAGCCGGGGGAGTGATGGGCAGGAAGGAGCTGCAGGGATAAGCTTTCCCCATCCATCCTCCCAGGAGAAGGATGTCTCCTCTTGGGAGACCTCAGGCAAGCCCAGCCATCAGCCTTGGCAGCTCCCATGGACATGTTAGAGCACCCTCCTGCTTTGGGGGGCTCCAACCCGCACTGGAGTCCCCAGACTCAGGCACTGGGCACCACCCTTGGTGTCCCACGTGCTCCTGCCCAACCCAGAAGGACACAAGACTCTTGGTGTCATGTCACAGTCCGTCTAAACCCCCACGGCACCTCTGATGGCACAGGAAACCCACATCCCTATCCCTGAACCCGGCGGTGGAGCTGCTTGCTACCAACCTTGACAGCCTTGGGACAGCAACCCCGCAGCGCAGCAGCCTCAGCCCCGCCAGCTCGGATCAGGAACTCCTCCGCAAACCTGGAGCTTTGCAAGATCGCGGCCGTCTCGGCATCCACATCCACCACCTCTCCTTCCTGGGGGCAGAGGGATGGTCACAGGGCAGGGCCCAGGATGTACGGCCCAGGGGCACCAGCCACCAAGCTAGAGAACGAGGATGAAAGCACAGGAGCAGCCTGGACCAAACCCTGAGAAAGGCCCACAGTGACCAGGCTCTAAATTTCCTTGTGAAGCCACCATGGATGTTCTGCTTGCACCCCATGCAATGCATGAGTCTGGCTCTCTTTCCCACTCCTGTTGGCACCTCCCTGGATTATACAGCTCCTCTGCTGCCACCCAGCACCCCTCAAACACCCCAAATCACAGAGGACGCTGCTGAGCAGCACTGCCTCATCAGCTCTGCCCCATCCTCATCCCTTCAGACCAGGACAGCGTCTGGGGGAGCCCCACCCCGCACCTTGAAGGTGAAGTTGGCGTCAAACACCAGCTCTTGCTCGTGCCCCACGATCCCACCATTGTAGACGACCTGTCCTGGTGTGGCCTGGATGCTCTCCGGCACCTTGAACAAGCGGAAAGTCGCAGAGACGAAGCGGCAGTCGCCTGCAAGGGAGGAGTTGGTGGACTGGGCACTGAGCAGCCGGGCTGGGAGCTGTCAGAGCTGAGGCTCCAAACACAGCTCCCCACAGCCACCCAGAGCCAGCGGCCCCTGGCAGGACCCTCACCGATGATGTCTTCCAGCTCTTTGTTGCCAATGGTGATGGGGCTGGCGGTGACCAGGCGTGGGGGGCTGAACCCCACCTCCTCTGCAATGCTGTACAGGTCTCTCCAGTACAGGGCTCCCGCCAGGCATTCCCCTGGCACGAGACCGAGAACACAGGTGATGGAGGCAAAGGCCCAGTCCCCCATCCCGAGCTATCCCTCATCCTGGAGCTCTACGCACCCCACAGCACCCTGTGCTTCCGGACGGCCTCGCTCAGCTGCTGGCTGGCGTAGACATCGCTGAAGTACATTTCTCCTCCGGGCTGGAAGACAGCGAGGAATGAAGAGAGACCTCAAGAAGCAACAGGACAAAAGAGGCAGGGAGAACTGGGCACTGCAGAGGTGCCCTCCCCAGCCCCGTCCTGCAGCTCCACAGGGCTGGATCCCATTTGCTGCATCCCAGTGGTGCCCCAACAGCAAAGCCAGCCCAATGCTGCTCTGCTCCCGCTGTGGGCACCGGTCTCGGCGTTACCTTCAGCACACGGTAAGCCTCCCGCAGCACAGCGCTCTTATCAGGGGCGAGGTTGATCACGCAGTTGGAGCTGTGGAGGAGGAGACCGAGGCTCATTTGCAGCCCCTCATGCACTCAGCACCACCAGCTGCTGCACGTCCCATCGCTTCATGCAGGATTTACAAAGGCTGATTGGACCATGAAAAGGGTAGTTTCTACATTCCCAGGCTCTAGCCCAGACTCCGTGTTGGGATTCGCCCTTTCCTAACACGTGCTCCTGAAGCAGGTGACCTGGTGGGACATAGACCTGGACCCCAGCCTGTGGCTCCGGGCAGCAGAGGGGCCTGTGGCAGCAGAGCCCTACCTGGTACCCACATCACAGAATAACCAAGTTGGAAAAGACCCACTGGATCATCGAGTCCAACCATTCCCATCAATCACTAACCCATGTCCCTCAGCACCCCGTCCACCCATCCCTTAAACCCCTCCAGGGAAGATGAATCAACCCCTTCCCTGGGCAGCCTCTGCCAGTGCCCAATGACCCTTTCCGTGAATTTTTTTTTCCTGATGTCCAGGCCGAACCTCCCCAGGCAGACCATAAGGCCATTCCATGAAATGACATGACAATATATCTACATGACAATATCGTAGCTCTCATCAGCCAGCCCAGCATCACCTAGCTTCTCCATGTAGCCCTGGAGGAACTCCACGTTCGGCTTTTGGTAGCCAAACTTGTCCATATGGTAGGCGATGTGCTTCTTTGCCAACTCGACCTGGGATGAGGAAGGGGACGAAGGTAAGAGGATCCCAGAGGGGCTGGCGGGAAGCACGGGTGGTCTCTGCACTGTACCTGGCCCTGGGTCATGTCTATCCCGGTGATGTGACCCTGCTCCCCAACCAGCTGGCTGAGCAGGTAGCAGTCCCTGCCGCTGCCACTGCCCAAGTCCAGGATGTGGCACGACTCCAGGCGCTCTGGGACCACCAGCCCACAGCCGTAGTACCTGGAGGTGGAGAGGTTGTGCTGAGCTGGGGCAGACCTGCCTCACAGCGAGGTGGTGGCAGATGGGACAGCTTGGGGCTCACCTGGCCACCACCTCCTCATGGACACGACCCAGAGCATCTCTCAGCACCTTGGGAAGGGGCCCGGTCAAGGTCATGCACGCATTGGTTTTCAGGTCCTCCGATCTCTGCAGTTCCTTCCCATAGTAATCCTGCATTCATAGAATCATAGCATCACCAGGTTGGAAGAGACCCACCGGATCATCGAGTCCAACCATTCCCATCAATCTCTAACCCATGTCCCTCAGCACCTCGTCCACCTGCACCTTAAACACCTCCAGGGAAGGTGAATCAACCCCCTCCCTGGGCAGCCTCTGACACTGCCCAATCACCCTTTCTGTGAAATATTTTTTCCTAATGTCCAGCCTGACCCTCCCCTGGTGGAACTTGAGGCCATTCCCTCNTGACCCCAGGATTCGAGGTTTGGTCTCACCAGTGTCGAGTCCAGAGGGAGAAGAACCTCCCTGGCCCTGCTGCTCACACCGTGTCTGATCCAAGCCAAGATGCCATTGGCCTTCTTGGCCCCCTGGGCCCCTGCTGGCTCCTCTTCAACCAACACCCCCAGGTCCCTCTCCTCCAGGCAGCTCTCCAGCCCCTCATCCCCTGATCTCTATCTGCTCAGGGCCGCCATTCCCTTTCCCCCCGTGCAGCAGGGATTGAATTCCCGCTCGCGGTGGCTTTGCGGGCCGGGAGGGGTGCGGGACGCGGGCGGGGAGGGGGGTACGGGGGGGGATCCCCAGGACAAGAGAGGCGAAGCGGCACCCGGGCTGCCCCCTCACCTGCACCTCCCGTTGGATCCGCGCTGCGTTCGCTGCCGACACTGCGGGGGAGCGGGGCCGTTAGAGCACACGCACCCCCCGGACCGGCGGCTGCCCCCTCCTCCCCAAACCCCATCCCAGCCGCCCCGGAGCGCCACAAAACAACCACCCCCGGCCCGCTGCGGGCTGCCCCGGCTCCGTTCGGCTCCAGGGGCTCCCTCCGGTTCCCCCACAGACGTCCCCGGGCTGCCTTACTGCCGCCAGCCCCGACCCTTGCCCCGGCCCGCCTCGCCCTCAGCCCCGCCTCGCCCTCTGGACTCGGCACTGGTGAGGCCGCTCCTCCAATCCTGGGGTCAGTTGTGGGCCCCTCAGCACAAGAAGGATGTTGAGGCTGTGGAGCGAGTGCAGAGAAGAGCAACGAAGCTGAGGAAGGGGCTAGAGAAGAAGAGGAGAGGCTGAGAGAGCTGGGGGTGTTTAGCCTGGAGAAGAGGAGGCTGAGGGGAGACCTCATTGCTCTCTGCAACTGCCTGAGAGGAGGTTGTGGAGGGAGCTGGGCTCTTCTGCCAAGGGACAGGACGAGATGGAATGGCCTNCTGGAGGAGGCTGAGCGGAGACCTCATTGCTCTCTGCAACTACCTGAAAGGAGGTTGTGGAGGGAGCTGGGCTCTTCTCCCAAGGGACAGGGGACAGGATGAAAAGAAATGGCCTCAAGCTCCACCAGGTGAGGATCAGACTGGACAGCAGGAAAATAAAATTCACAGAAAGGGTCATTGGACACAGCCCGTGGTTTGGAGGTTCTCAGGGCAGCTTTTATTCCCAGCAAGTTATTCACAGCTTAACCAGCAGCTCAGGGAAAACACTCATTCCCAAAGTGCGTCTGTAATTCAGGATTCTTCACTTGTGCCCCTTCCAAGGCACAAGGAAGCACCGTGGATCCAGGCCTAACAGCAGCACCTCTGTGGGAATGCAGGAGCTGGGTTGCCACCAGGTGAAGCCCAAGCAGGCAGCGGCACTAGAGGTGATGGTGAAACACAGCACAGGAGCACAACAGCAGCAGCGCTTTGCTGCACGACTCCAACAGGAACGTGCCAGGCTGACGCCTGCTTGCAGCCTGCCCTGTATCAGCTGATGAAAAGCACTCTCGGGCAAACAAGTGCTTCCCATGCACTCCAAGTGCTCCAGATAAGCAACTTACCAAAGACAAGACAGTATTTATAGCCCAGGCACGATCTCAGTCCCTGGGATGGGAACAGGAGCCTAATCTCATCCTCCAAACAGAGCAGAATTGAACACACCGGCTCACGATGCTCTCCTGCCTGCTTCCCAGCTGGGCCTTTGGATACCTTCCCAAGCAGATACGAACACAGAACACAGCCAAGGCTGCTTCAAAAGCCGGAGGAATGCAGTTGAAGGCCGAAGGCAGCACAGATAGGTTGGCAAGGGGATGACGTTCCAAACTTTTGCAGAGTGGAAAACTAGATAACCTCCAAGCAGGATGCTGGCCAAACTGTGTCCAGCTGGACCACTGACAGAGACGTGTGCCCTGCTTCCCACTTCAACAAATTCTGGGCTGGGACTGGCACCTCAGTCCGCACCAAAGCACCGCTCACCCACCCAGGCACCCACAGCTCCCACTCATTATCATACCCTAAATAAATTGCATTCTCTGCCATCCCTGTGTCTAAATACAAACTGTAGGCAGCTGGATTTAAAACCCATGGCTTTTTTTTACACATGGGGGAACTGGAGACAACTTCATACAACACCTCTGGCTCTGAGCCTGCTGGTCCCAGGCAGACACGACCAGCACTTTCACCGTTTAACAGGAGACGGCTTCTAACTGAGCAGAGAGGTGGAGAGGGAAGTCACCCTGTGGCCATGAGGGAGCATCACACACCACGTGCTGTGGCAGCAAAACAGCCCAAGTACACGGTCTGTGAGCATTAGCTGAACACTGTGGGCTCCCTGGGAGCTGGCACGGGCACAGCACCTCACACTGCCCAGGAAGTCAGCAGACACAGGGAGTTGGAAGGAATAAAGTTTCAGGTTTGTTCCAGTTAGGTGCAGGCAAGCGTTCCGGAGCAGAGATGTTGGTGGAGGCATGTGAGAGGGACCCACAAGCTCAGGAACTCCGCACACACCTCAGGTGACATCCAGCACCACCCAGACACAGGTCAGAACGCTGGGGTCTGCAGGGGAAAGGATGCCTGGCTGCCCTCAGGGGCTGGTCGAGGAGTCCTCGTGCCTTCAGCTGTGCTTCATTTCAGCAAGTGACTCAGCTGGTCCTGTAGGTTTGACGACTGCTCAACACTGGAGATCAAGTGAGAAGAGGTTCATAGTGAGATCTGCTCCCCAGAGTGCTCTGCCCGTGCCCAGGGGACCAGAACAGCTCTCGCACTGACACTGGAGCAAAGAGAAATCCTGGGATGCCCCAGACCATCTCCATGTCCCCAAAACATCTCAAGTCCCCACAGACACCTCCATGTCTGCTTCACAACACCCTCAACTCTGATCACAACCTCCCTCACAGGCACTATCACGTTAATGAAACAAATTGAAGTTTTGGTATAAATCACCCCTTCACCTAAATTCTCATCTCTTCACACCACCTCGCTCACAGAACTGAAACGCTATCCCACTGGGCCAGCATCTACTCCAAAGGCAGCTGCAAAAACCTTTTAGCTCCATTTTCCCCCACCCTACTTCACCACTTTTCCCTCTTCCCACACACATCTCCCAGGTCCTTCTGGCATTCCTTCAGCTGGATACTCACTTCTTCTGAATTGCTTCTTGCCTAGAAGAGGAGACAAAAACAGCATTAGGAAAACAAAATCCCAGCAACAGGGTTTGTGTTATGCTGAAGAGACGGGTCTTAATCAAGGGTACAGGAGGCCAAAAACCTCAATGTTTCTGGATTAAGTGCTGAGAAAACAGCAGTGGTACCGGCTTCCACTTCTTAGCCCTCAACACATCACATATTCTCACAGCAAACAGAAGAAAAAAAACTCAGCTCCCACCCTACACCCAACCTGCACAATAACAGGGGAGCTGAAGAGGGCTGGAAGATCCCAGGTCCTGGGTCTGCATAGATTTGAGAAGCTAGACAAGAGGGACTGGTCTGAGTGGTCTCCATGCAAAGTCTGTAACAAGGGAAAGGGACTGAGAAATCTGCTCAGCTCCCTAGAGAGAATGTGGTGTCCAACACTTACTGGTACTGTAGATGAGTGGTTATTATGGCCATTTTCCTTAAACTCTGTGGAGAACAAGACAAAGAATGAATGTCTGATGGGAGCAGTCCAGGAGAATCACAGAGCAAGCTGTCCAAACACCCCAGGGAGTTCCTCAGCACGGCCAGCACTGTACCAGTGCACACCTCCAAAACACCCCTGCTGGTACCTGTCAGCAGCAACACACTCCCCTCACCTTTCCCTGTGAGAGACACAGACACTAGGTGCTTTGTTTCAACCTATGATCCCACGGACTTTCCCCAGCTGAAGGGCTGTGCCTGGAAGGCCGGCAGCACATGTGGGTTTGAAGAAGCAGTAGATTCCTCTGGCCACCAACCCTGCTGCTGCCTGAACTCATGCATTTCAATTCAGGGCTCCAGTAATGTCTGCTTCCCTGTTTTTACAGCCCTCCTCTCCTTCTGACCACTAGAAGTGCTACTGCTCTAGGATAAAAAACCACAGCTTACATCTTCTGAGTGCAGGATGGCATCTTCCTGCAGCACCATGTTTCTGGCAGCCTGACCCAGGAGCTGAAAGACAAATCATAGAATCACCAGGTTAGAAAAGACCCACCGGATCATTGAGTCCAACCATTCCCATCAAACACTAACCCATGTCCCTCATCCACCCATCCCCTAAACCCCTCCAGGGAAGGGGACTCAACCCCCTCCCTGGGCAGCCTCTGACACTGCCCAATCACCCTTTCTGGGAAAATTTTTTCCTGCTGCCTAACCTGACTCTCCCCTGGTGGAGCTTGAGGCCATTCCCTCTCGTCCTGTCCCTTGGCAGAAGAGCCCAGCTCCCTCCTCTCCACAACCTCCTCTCAGGGGATGTTCCCGAGCCCTCGGCCTACAGCTCCCAGCATGCCCCGCGCCGCCCACCAGCGCCCCCACTCAGCCTCGGCGGGGCCCGCCCGGCCCGCAGCTCCCGGCCCCGCCGCCCCGCCCGCACGGTGCCCCCGCCAGGCGCTGCCCCAGGAGGGGCGGCGAGGCCGGGCCGGGCCTAACCGCCCCCCGATCCTGGCGGCCCCGAGGCCGCGTTGCATGCCGGGCCGTGTAGTCGGGCGCCCGGCGGCTCCCGCCGCTCACCTCGGCGCTGCGGGAGCCCTTCAGCACTTGCTTGGTGAGGGCGATCACGTCGGTGCCGCAGCTCGTCACCTTCTCGGTCAGCAGCCCCTTCACCGAGTGCCCGAACCGCGCCTGGGCGTCCGCCGCACCCCCCGCCGCCATCTTGCCCCGCGCGCGCGCCGCGACCGCCCCGCTGCCACCGCTACGGGGAGCGCCGAGGGACACAAGAGTGAGAGCCCGACCGCAACTATCGACCGCTAGACGTCAGCACCTCGTCCACCTGTCCTTAAACCCCTCCAGGGAAGGGGACTCAGCCTCCTCCCTGGGCAGCCTCTGACACTGCCCAGTGACCCTTTCTGGGAAATTTTTTTTCCTGATGTCCATCCTGAACCTCCCCTGGTGGAGCTTGAGGCCATTCCCTCTCGTCCTGTCCCTTTGGGAGAAGAGCCCAGCTCCCTCCTCTCCACAACCTCCTCTCAGGCACTTGCAGAGAGCAATGAGNTGGCCCCCTGGGTCATGTTCAGTCGCTGTCGACCAGTTCCCCCAGGTCTTTGTCCTCTCTGGGTAGATTTCTAGCCCCTCTTCCCCTCGTCTGTAGCTACTCAAGGTTGTTGTGTCCCAACACAACAGTCGGGAAGGCGCAGGGGCCACAGGAATCCCATCCTCTCACGAATATTGTCCTCCTGTGGCCTCTCCAGGGCAAGTCCGGCTGGACACCTCCCTGGGCACAGGCACCTCGAGGCAGTTCAGGGCTGACCAGCAGCGACCTGGGCTTGCCCAGGGTTTCTCAGCACTGCTCAGGTTTCCTTTGATAGGAATGGTTGGACTCAATGATTCGGTGGGTCTCTTCCAACCTGGTTTTTCTATGATTCCCGTCAGTAAACTGTGCTTTTCCAGGGCTGCCCAGTGCTTTCCAGTTCTTGTCCAGGGCTTCCCAGTTTCTCCTCCCCAGCACCCAGGGTTTTCCAGTGCTTGCCTGGTGCTGCCTGTCCCCTCGCAGGAACATCGAGGGACACCCTGGCTGGAAATGGATCCCACCGCTCCACCAGCTCCCAGCTGTGCTCATGGCACCCAGGGACATGTCTGAGAGCTCGGCTGTCCCTGCAGCCCTAGCCTGTCACGAAGCCCCAGGGCAGAGCCCCAAGGATGGATCCCACCAGCAGGTAGGCTGGATGGATGCCCCGCAGGCGGCTGTTGCAGTCATGGCCCTGCTGCCCTCGCCCCTCAACTGTTGTCCAGCTGCAGAGCTGGCCACGAGCCCAGCGCCTGCTTCTCCCCTGTCCCCATCCCCCCTGATAAGGAGGCAAACCCGCCTCGGGGTCAAGGCGAAGACCCAGCAGCCGGTACAAAGGCCCCTTGCGCTGCGGCGGCCCCGCAGACGGCCTCACCATGCTGCTGCTGCTGGGCGCCCTGCTGCTGGCTCTGCTCTGCGCCTGGGGGCTGGCGCGCTGGCAAACTGGCACGGGGACGGGGACGGGTTTGGGGCGTCCACACAGCCTGCCGGCCCTGCCGCTGGTGGGGAGCCTCCTGCAGCTGGTCGGGCACCCCCAGCTCCACCTGCGGCTCTGGCGCCTGCAGAGCCGCTATGGCAGCCTCTACGCCCTCTGGATGGGCTCCCACTATGTGGTGGTGGTCAACAGCTACCAGCACGCCAGGGAGGTGCTGCTGAAGAAGGGGAAAGCTTTCGCCGGACGGCCCCGCACCGTGAGTCAACGGCAGGTTTGGGGGGGCCCTGTCCCAACCACCACGCGGGGCGAGGCAGGGGGTGCTCCCAGGAAAGGCTTCGGCACCCAGCAGGGTCTGTCTCCTCTCTCCATCCTCCCTGCAGTGAGGTGATGGGGCAGCCCCCCTCTGCGCTGTCCCCTGGGCCAAATCCCCCATCACGACGGTGCCAATTCCTCCTCAGGGCTGGCTGCATCTTGGGGTGTGGGCTCAGGTACCACCGGGCTCCCTGCACCCCCTAATTTTCCTGGGTTCCCCTAATTTTCCTGGCATCCATCCCCAGGCCTCTCCACTGCGTCTCAGGCAGGGAATGCAAATTTGACAGCCCAGGTTTTGCCTGCTAGTGCTGACCGCCAGCCCCTCAGATCATCCCTGGGGTGACACCACCACCCAGGGGCTGCCTGTCCCACAGGTGACCACAGACCTGCTGTCCCGGGGGGGCAAGGACATCGCTTTCGCCAGCTACGGGCCCCTCTGGAAGTTCCAGCGCAAACTGGTGCACGCCGCCCTCTCCATGTTCGGGGAGGGCTCGCTTGCCCTCGAGAGGATCAGTAAGTGCAGCCGCAGCCCCCCTGCTCCCTCCCAGCTCTGTCTCCCTCCTGCACTTGATCCTGGCTGGACTTGCTTTTCTCTGTGCCCCGATGCCCTGGGAACCGAGGGATGACTTATTGACTCAGCCCCCTGCCATCCCCCTAGTTTTCCTAGCAGGGACTCGGTCCCTCTCTCCATCCCCAGGACTTTTCTGACACCTCTCCCTGTGCATTTTCTGCCCCGAGCTTTGGCTCCCCTGGCTCACAGCTGGGGAAACTGAGGCATGGAACCAGTTCCATGGCTCCCTGCTCTACCCAGAAGGAGCATCACGCCCCACACCGAGAGCCTCACTCCCTGCATGTCTCTATTCCCTCTGTTCCTCTCCTCCCCAGCACCCAGCGTCATCCCTCCTACCCATCGCAGCCCCCTTGGGGCTCAGCCCTGGCTGGGGGGTGCTCTCTGTAGGCTGCATCCCCTCCAGGAGTGAGCGACCTCTCCTTCCAGCCCCCCGCTGCCCCCTCCACCCCCTCAGTTTCACCATCACCCCCTCACCCGCCTCTCCGCTCCACTCCAGTCTGCAGGGAGGCTGCATCCCTGTGCGAGACGCTCAGCGCCGCTCAGGATACGGCCCTAGATGTGGCCCCCGAGCTCACACGGGCTGTCACCAACGTGGTCTGCTCCCTCTGCTTCAACTCCTCGTACCGGCGCGGGGACCCCGAGTTCGAGGCCATGCTGGAGTACAGCCAGGGCATCGTGGACACCGTGGCCAAGGAGAGCTTGGTGGACATCTTCCCCTGGCTGCAGGTGAGTGGAACCATGGGCACTGCCCGTTCCTGTCACCTCAGATTAGAAGAAAGATCTGGGATGTGTAGTGTGGAGGGGTCTACCTGAGCATCCCCAAGGTTTGGAGGGTCCCTGCCCTGGGACTTTGCGGAATTTGCTTCAGGGGCTGTGAGGGGGGCACCTGATTTTAGCCTTGAGTGCTAAACTAAACTAAACTAACTAAACTAAATTATGGTTGGACTCGATGATCCGGTGGGTCTCTTCCAACCTGGTGATTCTATGGTGTCCTACAAGAGCTGTCACCCTGGTGAGCAGCTCCCTGAGGGCCTCCAGAGGCTGGGCTGAGCCAGAGACCCTTGCTGTAATGAAGCTTTTCTTCCCCAGATCTTCCCCAACAAGGACCTGGCTCTGCTGAAGAGATGCCTCAAGGTGCGGGACCAGCTGCTCCAGCAGAAGTTCAGCGAACACAAGGTGCCAGCAAGGCCGGGACAAGGCGATGCTGGGGGGCATGGGGGGCGCTGGAGCTGTGGGGTGACTGTGGCCAGGACAGCGCGGCTGATGCCTGTCCTCCGGCAGGAAGCCTTCTCTGGAAACACCGTGAGGGACCTCATGGACGCCCTCCTGCAAGTGAGGGAAAAGGCTGAGAGCAGCAGCCCCCCGGCACCGGGGCTGGAGCTGACGGATGACCACCTCCTCATGACAGTGGGGGACATCTTCGGGGCTGGCGTGGAGACCACCACGACTGTGCTGAAATGGGCTGTGCTCTACCTGCTCCACTACCCCGAGGTAGGGTCTGTACCCTCTATGGGGGGGCAGCTGGGCTCCCTCTGGCACCAGGGGTGTTGTGGGGGCACCCGGGCAAGGCAGGTGCCAATAGAGCTGTCAGACTGAATAAGCAGGATCAGGCTGTGGGCATTTTACGAGCTTCCACACATGCTGATGGCGCTGGGTGTGCTCCTCTGCCAGGGGGACTCCCTGCACAGCGAGTCAGCCCCCTCCTCAGGCTCTCACCCAGCCCCTTGCTCCCTTCCCAGGTCCAGCGGAAGATCCAGGAGGAGATGGATCAGAAAATCGGCCTGTCGCGTCATCCCCACCTCAGCGACCGCCCGCTGCTGCCCTACCTGGAGGCCACCATCAGCGAGGTGCTGCGCATCCGACCCGTATCGCCCCTGCTCATCCCACACGTGTCCCTTGCCGACACCAGGTGAGACCCGGCTCCAGGCACAGGGGGCGTGGGCAGAGACCCCTGGGAGGGAGCAGCCACCTCCAACCATCTCACTGTGTGCTTGCCCCGCAGCATCGGGGAATACTCCATCCCCAAGGGCGCCAGGGTCGTCATCAACCTTTGGTCCGTGCACCACGACGAGAAGGAGTGGGACAAGCCCGAGGAGTTCAATCCTGGTGAGTCGGATGCTCCCCGTCTTCCTGGGGGTGACAGGGTGGCTGCAGCAGGAACGGGGCCAGGCTGAGCCCAGACAGAACAGTGATGGGAGATCAGATCCTGCTCCCTCCTCGCTTGGGCGTTTGCGCCGTCTCTGCTCTTGCTTCTCACGGCATGAGCTCAGGCAGGTCTGGGAGAGAAGGGAGCGATCCCTGCCAACCCCACAGTGCCCCTTCCCCTCGCAGGCCGCTTTCTGGACGAGCGGGGCCAGCACATCCACTCGCCCTCGCCCAGCTACCTGCCCTTCGGGGCCGGGATCCGTGTCTGCCTGGGTGAAGTCCTGGCCAAGATGGAGCTCTTCCTCTTCCTGGCCTGGATGCTGCAGAGGTTCACGCTCGAGAGCCCCCCGGACCAGCCCCTGCCCTCGCTGGAGGGCAAGTTCGGCGTCGTGCTGCAGGTGCAGAAGTTTCGGGTGAAGGCCAGGCTGCGGGAGGCCTGGCGAGCCGCCTCGTGACGGGGACGAGCTCCGGATCCCAGGCAGCGGTGGGATGGGGTGGGACATGGAGGCCGTACCCTGCCTGCCCCGCGGGTGCAGGGGGTCCAGATAAAGCCGTTCCCTGCGCAGCGTGGCTCTGGCTGCTTTCTGGGCAAGCACCGGAGGGCAGGGGGAGGCGGGAGGGCAACGTGAGATGTACAGTGACCCCCCAACCTCGTATGAGCACCGGGCTGAGCTGGGAGGCAGTTTAGGGGTTAGGGATGCCCAGGCTGTGCCCAATGGCTGTGACCCCAGGAGGGTGACGTGGGCTGCTCCTTGCCTTCACGAATAACAGCTGGGAGCTAAGCCAGTGTGGAGCAGGGAGAGACACCCCCCAGCCCTGTGTTCCCCTGCCCTGGCCCAGGACAGTGCGTCTGTGTCACTGGGAACCTGGCCTGCTCATTGCAGGGAAAAAGAATCATAGAACCATATAGAATCATAGAATCACCAGGTTGGAAGAGACCCACCAGATCATCGAGTCCAACCATTCCCATCAAACACTAACCCATGTCCCTCAGCACCTCGTCCACCCGGCCCTTAAACCCCTCCAGGGAAGGTGAATCAACCCCCTCCCTGGGCAGCCTCTGACACTGCCCAAT
>WAAB01005269.1:0-106470 GCA_013389865.1 Piaya cayana
TACAAAGATGGTCAGAGGGCTGGGCAGTGTCACCAATTTTCCAGGCCTCCTGTCTAGTATATTTCCCCCCAAAAAATGTCTACTTGGCTAAGGGAGGTCTGGGCTCCTGTTCAACTCTTCAGCAACACGGTAGCAGAAACAGAGGGACCTGGGCTTAAAACAGAGCTGATGGAGAGTTAGACAGAAACAGATTCTGAACATGTAGCAAGGCGGGATGCTGCTGATCTTTAGGGCCATGATTTTTGCCTGATGCCCCTCAGCTGCTCATGCCATCTAGACCTCTGTTGAGGTTGTTCTGCCTGGGATAAAGCCCTCATATCTGAAAACTGCTTAACTTATTAAAAAAAAAAATCTGCCTTTTCCTTGATTTGGGATCCAGGCTGAGAAAACACATTCCTTTCCTCTAGAGAGAACTTTAGTGAGGATTTATTGGTTTTGTTGTTTCAGTCTGTCTGCTCTCATAGTTGTCCCTGCTAAGTCAGCTTGTGATCCACTATTGGAATCCTCAGAAAAAAACCCACTGATATCAGAATTAAGCTGCTTTTCACACTTACTGGAGTTTCACACTCTGATTGGGAAGTTAAATTGCAAAGTGAGTATTGCAGTGAAGGTTATATAACGCAGTGGAGATTTCAGTTCGACATAGATCTGTCTCTGCTGTTCATTTACAAGACCATCTATCTAATCTTTCAACTTCCACTTATAATCGCATCAAATTGATCTCACTGTTTTGATTGTTTTTGAAACAACACGGCCATTGTGTAATAATCTGGGTGTGTGTGAACTAACACTTGAGTTCTTGAATCAGGGAGCAGAAAAAGAGAAGGCAATTACCTCAGTGAAGCCTTCTGTGGTTTAACCAGCAAAGCTGCATGTGAAGAACAATGAAATGCTTTGTGAGAACTGGAAAGAGCAATGCTGTAAATGCTGTAAAATGCTGTTCCTGTGCCCCTTGTCACTGTCTCTTTGTTCTCTGTGACCTCCTGTCCTGCTGGTTCAAGAGGGCATGAAAACAGAAGGGGTCCCTCTACCTGGGATGATTTTGGGCTGCTGGTCTTCCCGCATGGGGAGGGTGGGTATGAGAGACCTGACTGCAGGTGTGCCCCACTCATAGGGTGCTCCTGAGGCTCAGGCAAAGGGCTGCTGCTAGAGATGTGAAGATGGGATCCTAGCATGGCCTTCCAACCCCCTTGTAGGCTCTGTATAGGCTGCATTTAAACCAAATAAGCCAGTGCGTTCCTGTGCCCCTCCAGGGCTGGGCTGCCTTTGTGCTGGCAGCTAGCAGCTCTGCACTTAGCCATCTGGAGGAGGGCAAGTGAGTGAGTAACCACATTCTGTTGCCTTCAAAGGAGACTCTGGCACTGCTCTGGACAATCTGACCAGGTTGTGATCTGCTGGCTCTTGATTTCAGTTAATTACAACTCCTAAAAAACTTGTATCCTTCCTCTTTGCTTTCCACTGTTAATGGGAAACAAATGTCTATTTATAACTGGTTTTGTGCACTTCCTTGCCAAGGGTTTTATATGTTTGTTGCAAACACAGACCGGGTAGTGGGTGTAAGAGTTGCACTTGTTTTGCTGTGGTTTTAGCCATGGCTTCTCACCTTTCTTCCTACCGAGCCATTGCACAATGTACATTTTGGGCTAACGTAAACATGGGCTGAGGGATTAATCAGCCCAGCCTCTTGCCTCTGTTATCTTACATGACAGTTAGACAGAGATACCGGCTCTGCAATCTGGTTCAGTCAGAAAGATCTGCTTTAAAAAGAGACCCAAGTGTAACAAAAGTTCACCTGGACCATTTTGCCGCGGTGAATTAAGAAATGGCTCTCTAGGCTGTTGTGTCAGCAGGGTGGAGGGGACGGGATTTCTCTCATCTCAGCCATAGCTGGAGCAGCATTTTTCCTACTCTTTCTGTTGGCCCTGACAGCTGGCCTGTGGCAAACTTTGCTGCATGACATACACTGATGTAAGAGATAAGAAGTTGGTTCAGAGCTGTGTTCAAATGGTCTCGTTGGCTCTGATGGTATCTAGTCACCTGACAAACTTCTTTTACACTCCCTCTTTTCAGAGGGAAAAGGGAGAGCTCTGGTTTTTCAGAGGCATGTTCAGTGGTAAATTTGCCGGCTGTGGGAAAGGTGGTGAGAATAGAGAATGTGCTTCATTAGGGAAAACCTGCCACGGGCTTCCTGAAGTACCATGCTCCCAGTTACTGTGCCATTGGGGAGGGATTGGATCCAGACTTTCCAAACTCATGCACTCCCCATCTCCTTGGCATCGTGCCTCTACCAGTGCACCCATGTTGCTTTGCATGAGACTTCCCCTAAAAAACTTGCCATATTTGGGGGTAACATCACTGCCAGCTCCTGTGAGAGGGTGAATAATGACCACGTGATGACAATCAGCAGCCCTGGTGCACTTTGGAAACCCTGCTTCCTGAGAGCCATATAGAACTTCAGACACTTCCCTGAGGTCTTTCAGCTTGCGGGATAATTTTCCTAATGGAGCTGCAGACCTTTACCTCAGCACCTGATGCTCAAACTGCCTTCATCAGCAGTCTGGGGCAGCGGCTATTTTCTGGATGATGGTGTCACTTTCCTTCAGCCTCAGCCTGGCACTCTACAGGCAGGTACTTGCATAGGCCCTCCGAGATATGTGTTGCTGGCCTCGCAGGTTTTAGTGCCTCTGCAAAACTGGGTCAGCTCCCAAGTCTGTGCTTGAGCTCTGGCTTGAGAAACACCATTGTGTACTTTGACATAGGACAGGCCAGCTCCCTACAGACTCTGGGTTCAGGATGGATGCTGGTGATCATGACAGAACACATATTCCCTAACTGACTCATAAAAGGCACCTCCTGCTACTGTGCAGTGGTTGGAGGTGCTGTTACAATGGACAGGATCATTTCAGTTTGGCCTGTTTGCACTGTAGTTACTTTTTCAAAGTGTTTTCCACTTTGCAATAGTTGAGTGGATAGCATCTATAGTTTCAACCAACAGAAAAAACCCCTTCATTGCACTCAGTCACAGCAAGAGATTACCCAGGGCGTGACCAGACCTGTCACTGTGAATAATGTAAGTTATAATATTTTTTTTATATATATATATATATATTTTTTTTTTTTATATATATATATATATATATAAAAGTTAGAGTGATAAACAAGGTGAACCAAAGACAACCAAAGTATCTGATAAACGAAATAAACAGAAGGTCTTAGCCAGAATCAGGATAGCATTGGTAAGTCTGAGAGAGTGTGTTCAGTCTAGGACCCTTTCCTCTTCTTTCCTTTTGCTGCCAACATGGTGTGAACATCTTTTAGGAAGGAAGACTTGTGCCCCCTCCCTTCATAGCCCTTTAACCACTCAGAGACAGAAAAGCATTATTTCATCCATCTCTTACTGTATATGGGGAATGGTGACAGTGGCGATGTGGGGCAGGGTAGGGTGAGGAGGCAGAGTGACTGTAGAACCATGTCTCCTGGTGTCAGGGCCGGCTCTCAGAGGAGTGGAGGCAAAGAGGGGAGCTAAAACCTGCTGCTTGCCCTCTTGCCAGGTCCTTCCTGGGTCTTGTGGAGAGTATGGGGTGGAGGCCAGGTTGTCTACCTGCATGATTGCCCCCTTGCAAGCATGGATAAGTGCCAGCACCACACACAACAGTGCACGTTTCTGGCACAGCTCTGTTCACATTGATGCCTTACAAACCCCGTCAGCCTTGAACCTACTTGGCTGCTTTGTACCCAGGAGCCACAGGTACCCCAGTCTCAGTGGTTCTTGCCAGTTTCTTTCTACCTTAAACTATTCTTTATCCTGTAGTAGGTGTATGGTTACCTTACACTCCTGTTTCTCCTGGTCATTTTAGCCTTTGGTGCAATTTGACCCCTCTGCAAAGCATTTCAAAAAGCTGTGGGTGTGAAAGTACCTTCTGTAGTCCCCCAGCTACAGCCTCAGGTGCATTAACCATGTGCTTGGTACAGCTGTTGTCCTTAAAATATAAACTGACTACCTGCAGGCAAACAACCATGCTGGCTTGTAGAAGATACCAGTGAGATCCTCACATATGGCAGGATCCTCTTCCCTTCTTGTTGAGTTGTTTCCTTGTTTGTGCATATTTGGGTAAATGTCCTGTACCAGTGGTGGTGCCTCACAGCATTTTTACAAACACCTTCTATTCATGTGAGTGGCATTTGATCAGGAAATACAAACAATACCGGGCAATTTTGGTAGTCATGTCATGATGTGAATTGTTTGCATGCTATTAAGAAAAGGTTACAAGAGACCCTAATGTCTGTAAACATTTGTCACAATTATTATTATTACTTTGTATTTCTAAGCAATGATTATGCAGAAAGAAATTTGTCAATAAGATCAGCATAAGAAAACCAGAATAATATGCAAAATTTTCTAATAACAGATCATGAAAATGTGTTTTCATCTACAATGTGGTAATTAGTGAGGGCACACAGAATCACAGAATCACCGGGTTGGAAGAGACCCATTGGATCATCGAGTCCAACCATTCCCACCAAACACTAAACCATGTCCCTCAGGACCTCATCTACTCGTGACTTAAACACCCCCAGGGAAGGCGAGACAGAGAATAGACATAAGATGGTGACCTGTGGCTTAACCATAATATTTGGCAAATCCAGGACAAAAACAGGGTAATGCACATTGTTCACATCTGAACATGAAGACCTTTAAGACATAACCCAAGTTTCATTTGTCTTTAGATGAAAGCACTGCTATCCACAATGTGCAAGATGGTCTACTAAGATTTTTATGTTTTGCTTAGTTTTAGGTAAACCTTTGATTTTGAAGCGGGTGGCAAATCGTCAGCATACACCCATAGTAAGGACCACAGTTCAGGCAGCACTACTATGGAATAATCAGAGTCTTAAAATTTGTCTACGGCACTGGTTGATCTAAAAAAACCCCCAGACTGACATAATTTTAATATAGATGTCTTCAGAAATTAAAAGGAATGGGATTGAGGGTATTGGACCAAGAAGACTTTTTATTTTCTGCTACTTTGTCACCTATGCCTCAATACAGCATTTATATTTGAGTTTCTGTTGTTGCTTATTGCTACCAGCAATGGAATGTACTTCCATCCACTTAATCCCCTTTACAAAAGAGATCCAGACTACGATGAAGTCATTTTGGTAACATGACACAGATGTTTATAAACAATCTGTTGTTATGCTGGTGTCTGTACCTATCTCCTGTCAGCAATTTAACACTTGTAAAATATCAGAAAGTACTTATTAGTCTGCTGTGAATGTATACACTGGAATATACGGTATAATATTCGGCTTAGAATATTGTTTTTCTAAATTTACCAAAAGGACGTGAAATTACAGCAAGGACAACGTCCTTAACTATGCATTGCACAGCCTACTGGCATGTGGATTTTATCCACAATGTATGAAGGAAACACAGTCTCACATAGCAACTGCAAGTGATTTTTCTTAGTTTGGACTGAGGGGGTGGGAGTGGAAAAAAGGGTCTGAATCATAAAATCCCAAGCTTTCTCAAAAATTGGGTGCATTTAGATGCAGTTTTCATCCCTATGATTATACATGAGACTGTGACATGCTTTTTTTATTTACTTCTGGTGAGAAGCTTGGAAAACATCAATATTTTGAACCCAGTTTCTCACAGGACAAGATGATAATTTTTTTTTTTCATAAACTCTACCTTACTAGCACAATTCCTCTTCCTGGGCATTGTGCCTTTTGTTACTAAGACACTCAAAGAAAATAGATGTTCCACACCTCTCTCCCCCTTAGCCTGATATTGCCCCTTCAGGATTTGTCAGGCTGTGTAATTAAACCTGATGCTCACTGTAGAGGTTTGCTGCAGCTGGTGTTGCATAAAACACAGCTCGTGCTCTCCATGAGTGAGCGAGGTCTGGCTGGGGATGGTCCAAAATCCATCTCTGGCTGACTTGGTAGGGCTGATCTGTGACACAGCAGAGTAGGGACTTGCCATCCAATCAATGGAGAATGCATGGGTAATGTTAAGGACCAGGGCTGTGGACCGCACATGCCATTGGTCCTTGGTTGCACAACAGCCACCACTTCCCTGCATGATGCCAGTTGCTGGGGGAGGTAGGATGGCTGGGTGGGAGGCACGGGTGCCTGCAGCTGGTGATTGCGGCTGGATTCTGTACGCTGTTTCCCGTCTGTGCTTGGCTGAGGAAAAGGCTTGGTGTTGTTGCCTTGCCAAGTATGTCATTATTCTGGAGGAGTCCAAGCTAGAGTCTTGGAAAACACCTTCCCATTTTGGCAGGGCTTCTCACTGCATTGAAACTTCTCAGCATTATGGGGGATTGAAATGAAAACAAACTTTGAGCCTAGGTCACTGCTATCCAAAATATACAGACATGTGGGTGTGGCAATCCTGTTTGGTTTTTTTTTCACTGCATCCCTCCAGTTGTGGCTGGGAGGGGTGAATTAACCCCACTCACACTGAGCTGTCCCAGTGACCCTGCCAGGCAGGAGACGGTCACTTTGCTGCTAGCATCCCCACCAGCTGTGGGTGCGAGGAAGGGAGATGTCCCCTAGGGCTGAGCTCCTGTGATGCCACCTTGCTATGTGAGGTCATGCCAGCTGGTGCTGTGGCTGACCTCTGAACTCTGTCCCTGACAAGGCATGTACTTAAATGCCAGCAAAAGCAGAGCAAGCCCTGCATCAAATCTTGCTCTCATTCTGCCGAGGTAGTGCGGGGTCTTCTTCTCCTCTCTGTGCTGTAATCCATGCATGCCCTGTCTCTCCTTCATCCCTCACCTGAGATCCTGGGGTATCTCTGTGTGGGATAGTGCTATGAATTTTGTGATTACAGTAGTAGGGCCTACAAGTCGTATCAGGTAGAGCTGTGTTATTCCCACAGTGTCTCTTTGCTGTAGGCGCACTAAGGAGTGATGGTTGTCTTTGCTTTGAGTCAGTTGGGTGGTGGATCCAAACTGCCCCTTAAAGCCCTTCTCAACTGTGGTCCCCATCTGGAGCAAGAACGGGGCACATTGCTGTTGACTCCCCAAAATGTGTTAAGTTCGTGTGTCTTCCATGGGTACCCTGACATCTGGCAGCGCAGTGAGGGGAGGAGTTGTAGCTGTGCTGCTAGAGCCTCTGAGTGTTACAAAATCCTAGAAGCGCCCACCTTGCCTGCACAGAGCAGCTCTGACTGAGACACCTGGGATACTGACCAGTGCTACTGCTGAGGCCTCCCAGTCAGAAATATGACTGTTTTGCATCTCCAACAGTACTTGGTAATTCTTATTTTGGCAAAGGTTACTATTCAGGAGACCTCATTGCTCTCTACAAATACCTGAAGGGAGGTTGTAGAGAGGAGGGAGNTTAGATGTACCATTATCTGTTGTTCTGTTTGTTGTTTGTTGTTTTTTTTTTTTTTGTTGTTATTCCATTTCCTCTGGTCCAGATAACTAAAAGCTACTGATGACAGCAGCTCCATGCATTGACACAGAAGGATAGAGCTCAGGGGTGCTTGGGAACCTAGAAGATTATATACAAAGACAGGTAACACCCATCACCCTCAAAGTAACACTCTCAAAGTTTTAGTTTAGGAAGGTGTCTACTAAAGTCACGGTTGACTGGTAAGTGATAACCATTGTGAAGGAAATGAGTGTGCAACTGAGCATAATGAAATATTTTAAGGAAATCTTAGAGTATGAGGCAGCTGCAAGGAGACTGGAGAGCAAAGTCCTGGGAGAAGAGCTCCATTTCACATGGATTTTCACAGAAGACTACAGACTAAATTAGCAGTGCCAGTTTGGGATTGCATGTTGATTGATTGATTCTCCTTGAAAGTTTATTTAAAAAAACAAATAATGTAAATAAATAAATAAATATCTGAGAGCCATACACAAATATTAGATGGGCAACTCTCCCCACTGAGCAGGCTTCCTTGAGAGAGGACAAGATGACCCAAGAGAGAATTTCTGCTTCTGTCCTTTTAATGACTATATTGGTGTTGGAGCTGAACTGAAGAAATTCATACTGGAAGCAAAATCAAAGCACCCTTGGCTCTTCATCAGCCACCGCTGTGCGAGTTTACTTCCCTATTCCCTGGGTTTCAGGGTTCAGTGGACAGACTGTGCAAGTGGAGGTGTCTTTGGAGCTTCGTGGTCAGGTTGTGATGTGGGGTGGGGGTGTGCAGTGAACAACCTGGCCACGTGGCATGCAGGACATCTGGCAGCAGCTGTGAAGACTTTGGCTTTCACACCACTAGTGATTCATGCTGTAGAGAGGGAAGAGGCAGTGTGGGCAGATGTCCTGCTCCTGCTAACTGCATGGCTGAGGATTTGGAAAAGTGAATGGACCTTATGTGATGAGGATTACTGAAAAATGCTTGCAGACAGTGGCTTTTTACAGTTAGTATAAGAGCTTTTTAGTATCAGGGTATTCATAAGCACTTAGTAGCTTCAAACAAGATTAAAGAGCAGAATTAGCTTATATACTGATTAATATCAGTTTTCATGCTGGCTGACTTGTGGCTCCAAAACAACCAGTACATTGTGGGCTTGATAATCTTTTCCTAGTATACCTCTACCTACATGTAAGTTGTCCAAGCAGTAGTGTGGGAGCACCTCTGGCTTCTCATTATTATGTTCCTTGGGACAGTGTTCTTGCAATTGGGCAATTCTTATGGGCTAGAAAAACAAATTCCATATTTGTAATGATTTTAGGCCTTGTTATCTGACAGGACCCTTTCTCATTCATGTCTGTGTTTAGCTCTGGGCTTTGTAAGTGGTGAGGGTGTATCCAACAATGCTATCATAATCCAGAACACACACAAATTAGCAGCTGAGTTTCTAAAACTTTGAGACTGATTTGAACATAAATGTTTTTACACACTCAGGTTTTAGTTGCATTTCATTTTGATTCTTAAAACATACCTGCTTTGAAGTACTTCTGGGCTCCTGGAACCTAATTTTGTTTTAATGAGAGTCCAGAATGTCTTAATTGCATGATACTTGGCAGTGCTAAGAAAAATAGTAAAAATCAGGAGACCTTTGATACATGCCAGAGATGTACCAGAGCCTGTGGGTAATTTTTTATGTATCTTACTCTCCAGCCTAGTTTTTAGGTGTGGCTGACTATTAATGCTTTCCGGTAAGTGGATGTGAAATTTAGTCATGAGGACCTTTGTTTTCTACATCTAATATTACACACAGTGCGTGAAAGCTCTGTTTATTTTTTAAGAAAGCTATGAAAAAACTGTTTTATCATGGCTGTTTGTATTGGTATTTATCATTACGATGCTAAGCCCTGTCAGTACATTTAACGTATTCGCATAAGTATGTGTGTTTGTAGGTACACAGCACTGCTAGCAGATTTCTCTTTCCCAAGCCATGATAATTACTCTGACCATAAATTCAAAGTTCTAGAGATGGGAGAAGGCATAAATGATAGTTAATTATGGACTGGAGAGTTTGTGCTGTTTGGATTATAACAGTATGTGTCAAGAAACAGGCTAGTTTTTGAGCTGGATTCTGTGTCCACTGGAGTCAAGGTACTTGGTTTTGTTGACTCCAGCAAAAGAGGATAGAGCTTTTGGAGGATGACCCACCTCCAGCTCAGACAAAATAGTATCATCTGTAATGGCATAAGATTTTTCCGAGTAGATGAACCTTTCATCTCATTAGCTAGTAGGTCACCAGTAAGTTTTGCTCCTTCTTTAAATGAAGCAGGGTGAACAATGCCAAGTGGATCAGGTGGACTTCATCAGGAGTGGGATGCAGCAGTGCAGCTGTGGTGTTTGGGAGAGCTTGTGGATATTTGCACGAATGTGCTGCAGAAGGGAGAATCAGCTGTGAAGAAGAGTTAATTGGGTTCTGATGTGCCTCTTTTAGTCTATAAAAGGCCTGGAAACAGCTTGTCTTGTTTTTGCTTTCTTGTCTTGAGAGGCAGTAAGTTGTGATGGGATGTGTCCCCTATGGCTGTAGTCGAGAATATGATTGTATGTGGATTCTTGCTGGCTCTGAGAGGAGGTGGTAACAAAAGCAATGAAACCAAAAGGTAAGGATGTTCCACATTTCTGGAGGTGTTCTCTAGGAAGCAAGTGCCTTGTATTCTGCTGGTGCTGTGCTTGCTGATGTGTGTAATAATTCAGTAAATTTTTGTTTGATTTTTTCCTGATTTTTGTGAATTGAGTCAAATGAACTGCAGTCTTTTTAGTGCTCTTGTATTTTCTAAGCCATCCGTGAAGAGGTAAATTAATTTATATCAGTGCAGTTTCAAAAGGAACATTTGCTGATTAATTTGAGTCATCTGTACTGTTTGCTTGTGCCCACTGAACTAGTAGTAGCTATGAACAGAGATAACTAGTGTTCACTGGGCAATATTGGTTTTATTTCCTTCTGACAAAAAGTCCTGGTTTAAGAGTTATTTGGAGCCTGGGTTTTTGGTTTTGGTTTTTTTTTTTTTTTTTTTTTTGTTATAATAAAAGGGGCACTCTTAATACTCCTTAGTTAGCACTTGGTAGAAACCTACGTGACACCAAGCATTTTTTGTAGTTGTGATTGTAAGTGGAGCTAGTCAGCCTGTTAACTTATGGACAGGAGCACAAATGGGACTGACTCCCCAGATCAATTGGTCTGCAGTTTTGTTAGGTCCCATGACTCTGCAATAAATCTTTCAGGTTTAGGAACTGAATATCTTTGATAAACCCGTTTGGGTGCTGCTCAGCTACATTTACAAGGAAGTTCTGTGCCTCTGTAGTGAAAAGAGGATTGATTTGGCTTTCTGCTGCCCTGTCTTTTATCAAACACATGTAACTTATATACAAGATTTGCCACAGCTTAAGAAAATGATTTTGATACCTCTGCTTGCAAAGGTGACTGTTCTTTCCTCCTCCTAGGTGATCTTTCTCCCTTCTCCAGTGTAAACTCTCCTATTGCTCTTTGCATATCCTATGAATATTTTCTCAGCCTGAAATACAAACCAAGATATACACAACAGCAAGCAGCAGAAGTGTTTGGGTCTTTTTGCCTGTCTTTTTTGTTTCTGGAGAAATCACTTTTGTATCTAGCATCTTGTTTAAATTGCTGAGGTTTTCCTGTGTCTTTCAAGGGTTACTTTGCCCTTGTCTGTGGTATGCTGCTCCTAATCACCTCCATTTATTGCTGACACATAACTTGGCTCATTTTACCTGTCTGTGATCTGGAGATAGGGGCATGAGAAGAAAAAGCCTTGCTTTCTTAACCTGGGATGGCGGGTAGCAGTGCAGAGCCTCGACTGACTTGGGCAGTGACCTGACAGGGTGGGATAACACTGTGAAAGGAGGGAAGAGGCAGGTTAATAACCACAGAGGGGTCTGGATATGCATGTACGCTGCTGCCTACCAGGGACAGGATGGGTGCTTTAATATCAGGTGTATTGCTGCCCTATGACAGCACTGGAAGGGAAGTTCCCCCTCTGCCAGGCTACTGATGGAGGTGCCAGCATGAGTGGCTGCACTTCTCTAGAAGCCCCTTTTGTTCCTGTGCTTTTACCCTCCTGCTCTTTGTGGAGCCTAGACTGGAAGTTGATTGCACCGCTTCTGACCGATACTCGTGAAAGAGTTGCTGTGCTGTGTACAGGAGCTGTTTGGGAGTGAGGGAAAGCCTGGGGGACTGAAATGAGTATGCTTGTTTTTGCAACACCTGGGCATCTCTGGTTTCAGCACTTGTGCTCCTCCCCTCCTTTCTGATGAATGCTGTAGGAATGCACCACGCTGAAGTCTCTGGGTTTCTGTTTAATTTTTCACTTTTCCTGACTCTTTGAATAAAAGAAGCTACAAATAGATGCAAAATATTCTGGGCTCAAAAATAATGTGATGCTGGAGCATTTTTAACCCATGGCTTTTGTTTTCCCTAGGAGTCAGGTTAGGGGGACCTCCCTCTCAGAGAGCAGATACTTGGCTCCTAGAATTTGTCCCTCTAAGATACGCTCAGGGGAGAATGAGATAATTTGCTGCTCCCAAAATCTTGGCTTAAGAATTTAAGATATACTGCATCAGAGGACGGGAAAATTGAAAACATAATTATATTGTGGCTCATGATGAGGTCTGCTAGAAATACAAACAACATGTTAGAGGAACCTCTCTTGAAAAAAAACAAGCGCAATTCATATGCTGTGCTCATCTTTCTGGTGATATTTTCCAAAATTATTCCGGTAGTAGTCTGATTTTTTAGTAAGATTTCAAAGCAATGATATGAAATGCTACTGTTGGTTTTCTTCCCATCCTACAACTGGCTGATCAGTGACTTTGAAGTCAAGTGAAGGCTGGGATTTCAAAATCTGAAAGGTATTTTTGTGCTTGGGATTGTCTTCAGCCATCCCTTCTATCTCAAATACTTGTTTTCTATAACTTGGCTGTTATGTTTTCTTGCTTCAGTCAACACCATCATTGAAGTAATGATGTAAAATTAGTCATGATGCTGTAACTTGCAACAGGTTTTGCTCCCAAATAGGATGCTGTCTCTGCATAGCACATTGAGTACTGTGGATTGCAGGGCTGGAGCCTTCTCACTTTCATTTTAATTTTCCAAAATCAATAGCACAAAGTGAGAAGCTTTCTAAACCTAACAAAAATAGAGAAAGCAAACATGTTGGGTTTTTTTTAGGGTTCCAGCTCAAGGGGATGAAGGTCAAAAACCTGCAGTTGAGCAAAGTTATTAATTAACGACTACTTACCGGCTTCTTCCCAATTTATGACTTCATGTATCATAACACTTTCGGTAAAACATCCTGGCTGGTTATAAACATGCCCACTGAGTAATCATCCAGTATGTACAGCCAAATTAAAAAAAAAGGCTGGGAACTCAGAATCTAGACATTAATAGACTCTGTTCCTGGCTTGAGCAGATCAGAAAAGATATCCAGAAAAATATTTTGTTGAAAAAAACACTTGTTAGTTTTAATAAAAATATATATAATATAGAGGAAGCCTCCTTTGTGCTGGAGAGGAGTCAAGTCTGCTGAAGTGCGCTCCCCATGTTGGGGCTGGTTGCAGTGCTGGGGGATGAAGGGCAGCCCAGCATCTGGGTCAAAAATCAACTGCATCCCTAGGGAGACTTCTTGCCTCTCCATGAGAAGCAGTGTCCTCTGTGACAGAGCTCTTAGGTTTGGGTGAGGGCTGTGGTGCAATAGTTGTGCTGAACTGTGAAATACGCTGAAGGGCCAAGGGACTGTTGAGTAAGGTGGGAACCCTCATGGGAGACTCCCAGGAGACTTGCAATGGTGACCACTTCTCTGTCTTTTTTTTTTTGTAAGAGTAATGTGCACTTTGAATAAAAGATTAAACCTGAAAATTATTTGGAGAGCATCTACTTCCCTACTAGGATTCAGACTTTAATATTTAACCACCCTTTATAACCAGGACATTATGGATGTTTGCATTTATTCTAACTGGAGAGGGAATGGAGAGGGAGAGAGGAAGGGAAGAAAAGCATGTGTGGGATAAGGAAGGTGAAGACCAAATAGATGAGTGAGGCTTTTTCTCTCCCCAGCTGCTGGGGAACTCTTTTGTGTAGGGAGGAATGCTGAGACCATCTTATTCCAATTTAACCGTATTTCCATAATAAATGCAATTTCAGTATAAGATGCTGAAACTTCACTAGAAATCAGTGCTAATTAGGCAGTCATCGTTTTACTTGTGAGAGGTTTGATCTCAGACAATCCCCAGGGGTATGAGATCCTGCAGGAGGTGAATCTCATCAATGTTTATACATATCTCAAGGGCCAGTGTCAAGAGAATGGGACCAGACTCCTTTCAGTGATGCCTAGCAACAGGATAAGGGGCAATGGGCACAAAATGGAAGGTGAGAAGTTCCGAACACTAGGAAAAGTTTCTTTACTATGATGGTGACAGAGTCCTAGAACAGGCTGCCCAGGGATGTTGTGGAATCTCCTTCTCTGAAGATATTCAAACTCTAACTGGATGTGTTCCTGTGCAGACTGATGTATTTGAACCTGCTTTAGCAAGGGGGTAAACTGGATGACCTCCAGAGATCCTTTCCAGCCCCCACCGTTCTGTGATTCTGTGTATCTCTCCGTCTCCCTGGTCACTTCTCTGCCTCCTGTCATCATGCCTATGTGCAGTCACTAATAACCTGCCATAAGGCATTATCTTTGTCTTATGAATTAGAAGCTAGAGTGCAGGACACACTGAACAGCTTGCCTAGGGTCCCATGGGAAGTGTCTGAGCCAGGAACTGAGTTTTTCTGAGTTGTGACTTTGACATCTCTGTCCTAGGATTGATTTGGGTCCCTGGATAGGAGAAAAGTGTTAAAAGAAACAAACCCAAACCTCATGTTGACTTTCCTTAGTGAGAAATAGTGCTTCCAACTCAAGTATTTCTCTCTTGCTCTGATTCTTCATACTTAGTCAACTGTCAATTACTCTAAGGAGGTTTCCTGGTGTGTTTACTCTATCACATTCCCCATGAATGGGCCTTCAGGGTCACAAAACCAATCTACTTACTGCCCTGTGGGTTTTTCTTTTTTTTTCCTTTTTGTGTTTTTGGTTTTTTTCTTTTCTTCTTCTTGTGTTGTTGGAAGGCAGGTGAAGGGAGGAACCTCGTAGGCAGCCAGCCAAGGGTGTGAGCAGTGCAGGGTTAAGTAATGGATGTGCTGACAGCGATTCCTGTAACTGCTGCCTACTCCTACCCTGCCAGGAACAACCCATCAGGCGGCAAGTTTTGAAAAAGTCAAAATCGTTGAGGCCAGTCATCTATTGACCTGTACAGGGCTGCGGGAGAAACCCCATTCATATGTGTATTCTCTGAGGGAACTTATTAATTAAATGTAATAATATTTAATTATCTAAGTAATAAGTGGCTGGAAGCTACGGGAGTCTGATGAAGCACACACAAGAGGCTGAGGAGGCTGGTGTGCAGAGTGTTAAGAGTCAGAGAAGACCCCACAAAGTGAACTCTGGGGGTCTGCTAGGGAGCTGCTGGTAGGACTGCTTGGGGGCAGGATGTTGGTGATCCCTGGTAAGCACTTCTTCACTCCTGTCATAACTGCTTAGTAAAGGGCATAGTTTTGCCCTAATTCTTTTTTGCCTACATCCATTTTTATTTATTCCAGATCCAGCAGAGGTGGACTGTGGGGGCTGAGTTGTGGATTTCTTGTAATGCTGAAGAAAATCCCCTCTATCATCTGGACCTCTGAAATAAGTTGAATAGGCCGAATACAACAATTTCTGATGTTCGCAGGATCAGAAACATTCTCTGACTTTCGGTAATAGCTTGAGAAATGGATGCCTATAAATTTTCTTTGTTAAGCCCTGTCTCACAGTCTGTGTTTAACTGGTCAGTGAAGCAAACTTGGAAATCGCATTTCTCCACTGGTTATTTCCTGCCCACTTTGAGTTCATGAATTTTTTCGTGTCTTCTCCTTGTCATAATGCTAGAGATACAGTTTAAAGTCGAGTGTTCTGAAAGTGAGTGTTCAAAGTAACAGCTTGATGGACATACTTCTTCTGAAAACCCACATTAGGCTTTCAAGAATGCCCTCTTTGTCAGAGGACGTGTTGTTTTATCTCAAGTGTTATAGCTGTGCTGTGCTTCATCTTGTTCAAAAGGAGCTGTTGTCCTGGAAGTCTGCTAACAGGTACTAGAGATATAAAAAGTCAGTGGAGTGACTGAGGGGTGATGTGAAAGGCAAGTGCATGTTATCCAGAATCACAACAGAGTAAAGGTCTGTCTGACCTATGTCAGATTATCAATCTTCTGCAACCAGGCTATAAACCAATAACTTTTATTAGATCTTCAGAAGGTAAAGAGTTTTTAACCTTTTTCCTGCAGCAAAGCTTAGAGTTGTCTCAACTGTACTTGTTGACTGGAATCCAAATGCTCTCCTGCTAACATTTCTTATTAAACAGATTGTGATGTATTTATTGATGTTGTTTAACTCTTGACACAAGATGCTATAAAGGTATAGTACTAGTGATTTGTTCCATGGTGTGGGTTTCAGAACAGTGGCCTAGATGGGCTCTTTCTTCAACAGCATATATTTTTAAAAACAAAGT
The DNA here is from genome assembly GCA_013389865.1 of Piaya cayana. Taxonomy (NCBI): domain Eukaryota; kingdom Metazoa; phylum Chordata; class Aves; order Cuculiformes; family Coccyzidae; genus Piaya; species Piaya cayana. The sequence goes on from WAAB01005269.1 coordinate 16,033, forward strand.
TAATGCCCTTCTGTCTTATATGACTTAAAAGAGCTGGATGTCAATGTTCCATTACGGAAAGATTTTGAATAAAAGTAAAAACTTTTTCATGGATTTATTTATGAATTATTAGATCTGTTGTGATTTGTAGCATTTTTATTTGTGATAGAGTTGTAGTGATTGTATTCTGTGACTGGGATTCTTTCAGAGGCTATAACATTCCATGTGTTTGTGCAGATTTTTGCATGTCTTCAGGTAATTTGTTCTCTCAGCTTTTGGGCCATAAAATGTGGCCACTTTAATAGGGCTTATGCTAAGAGTTGGTGATTGTTTGTGAAGTGCTCTTGACCTGTTTTGCTACAGCACAAACCTTTGAACAAAATCCAGAGCAGGACTTGAGGAAGAGGAGACAGAGGTGGAGGTGGTGCTCTGTGAGAGTCCTAGAGTTCCTCTCTGCTGGGGCTGATACGAATAGCTATAGTTCTTGTGGGTCTTTGGTATTTTAGCTAGTCATGATGTTGACACATGGATAAAGTAACCTGCTCTGCTTAACTGCCCTGTTTAAGGGAACACTTCACCTTGTGGAGATTGTCTCTGAAAAGAGACCATGGTTTTAAATGTTTTTCCTTTGTGAGAGCTGAGTGCATAAGCACATTGTCTTTTACTCTTTGGTCTGAAAGAGTGTGCAAGCTTGCCAGAATCCAGCCTTCTACAGATACCAAACACAGTCAGTATGCAGCACTTGCAGAGAGTATCACAAATCTGCATTTTTGCAAGCTGATGTCAACTAACTCATACCAGTACAGTCAGAAAGAACTGATTGTTGTTCTTGGAAACTGTTATTTAATCCATTTTAAAAAGCTAAAAATGAAGACTGATATTTCTCATAAGAGATAATAGAAAGGGAAGGGGCAATATATTTGGCACAAAAGGAGATACTCGGTTCAAACACAGCTGGTGTTTACTTTGGCTTTAGTCATGTAGAAAGAGCTCCACTCACTGGCAGAGCAAATTTCTAGACTCTTAATTATGACTTGGTCCTGGGCTATAAAGATGTTGACTGGAGCAGCTATTCCAAAAGATAAGTTGACTGTTCTACTGGGAAATTCTGTGTTCAGTGCAGAACCACTTGTTTACTTAGTAAACTCAAAAATATTTAATTGTTTATTAATTTCATACATAGAAGATAGTTAGAGAAAGTTTATTTTAATATGAATTGATTAGATCTAGAAGGCCTTCTGAAGAACTTGCTGTCTGGCTTGCAACATGTGGGTGGTTGATATGGCTGACGCATACAGCATGCTTTGTTTCCACTATGATTAAAAACAAAAATTCCATCTTTAACCAATCAGTGCGAAGACATTTTTTTGTTTTTGTTTTTCCTTTCCTGAGTCAGCACTTCTGCTTCCTCCTTTGCTGTCTATGAGGAGAAGGCCTCTGCAAATGTCATAGAATCATAAAACGGTTTGTGTTGGAAGATAATCTAGTTCCAACTCCCCCCTCCCATGGACAAAGACACTTTCCACTAGATCTGGTTGCTCAAAGCCTCATCCAACCTAGCCTTGAAGGTTTCCAGAGAGGGACCATCTGCAATATCTCTAAGCAACCTGTTCCAGTGTCTCACTGTTTTCCCAGTGAAGAATTTCTTCCTAATATGTAATCTAAACGTTTTCAATCTCTTTTCATTTAAAACTGTTACTTCTCATCTTGTCACTATGCTCCCTGATAAATAGTATATCCCCAACTTTTCTTTAGACAATCTGTACGTACAAGAAATCTGCTATAAATTCTCCCTGGAGCCTTGCCATCTCTAGACTAAACAATCCCAACTCTCTAAGCCTGTGCTGATAGAGGAGGTGCTCCAGCCCCCTGATTGTTGTGGCCCTCCTCTAGACCTTCTTGAGCAGGTCTTTGTCTTTATTATGTTAGGGGTCTCACAGCTGGATGCAGTATTCTCATGAGAACTGATTAGAGGCGCAACCTCCCTCAACCTGCTAGCCACAATAGTGATGCAGCCCAGGGTAGGGTCGGCTTTCTGGGCTGCAGGCACACATTGCTGGCTTTTGTCTAGTTTTATATCCACCTGGTGGTGTGCTGTGTAGCTGCCTGTTTGCTGGCTGCTTAGTGGGTGGCTTGGAGTTTGCTGTCCCAACAGACACCAGTTAACTTTTTAACAAAAGACTTGTGAATGATAATTTGGAGTCCCTAATGACAACTGAATATTGTAGGTTTATTAATGGCCATGTTCTTTGGAGACGGATCACAGTTCGTGAATTGCTGTCATACATCTAATGCAGGACAAGGCTTGCCTAGTTACAGGCATGGTGGGGTCACATATGCAGCGATGTCTTGACTGGGTTTGCATAAGTCGGTGTTGGCCCTAGAGCCATTGTTGTTGCATCAGCAAGGTAGTGCCAGAGTGTGGGTCTACACTTGAGGCTGAATGGCTTTCAGAACCCAGCCAGGCATGAGCTGTGTGGATGCCTGGGGCTGTCTTGGTTCAGGGGTCTCTTTGGGCTGCTCCTAAACAAGTAGCAACAGCATTGTTTTCTAGAAACAAGAAATACTTTGTGGGCATGCAAAAATGTTACAGCTTGATGGGTCATACTTATTGCATCAACTGGGTTTCTCCACTGTGTCACAGCTTCCTCCGGCCTCCAGCAAGGTCAGCAGCTAAGCGTTGGAAGCTGTGGTCATGATCCCCCATCCCCCAAGGAAAGCGAAATGACAGTGACAGTCACAGCGGTGCCATCAATTTGCACTGGGGCAGTGTTTTACCACAGAAACCAAAACACAAAGTGGAATTAGCACAGAAGGCCCAACTCTTGAATACTACATGAAATCAAGTTTTACTTAACTTATTAAAGCAAGAAAGGTAACAAATGATTAGTAGTGATTAGCAACAAGTTAACAATAACAGTTTTAAAGGCAATGCAACTAATCATTACTACAAGAGAAGAAGTATAGAAATTAAGAAAGATACATCACCAGCTGTCCTATTATAATCATCCAGATCTGCAGTTGCTGGGGAGCCCCTGTTGCAGTAAAGATTTTGGAGAGTCTGTCCCTGACAACAGGGAGATCCTACACAGCACCTCCACTCACAGATGAGGACACCAAAGTCACTGCAATGCAAGGGGGTACAGCTTTTATATTAAGTAAGCAGCTTACATCATTATACAAATGCAGAATCTCTGGTTTTAGCTGCCCTCCTGGAAACTGACCGGGTCCCGGGAAAGGAGATCAAGGGAATCTCTTATCTTTAAACTAAGGGGGCTGTTGAGGTGTGGCATTTCTGCATAGTTTTTTCTCTTTTCACAGTGATAATGCTTGTGCTGATTAGTCAGCCAAAGCACTGATGGCCAATCTGAATGGTGATCATATGCTGGCCATGAGCTCAGGAACAACTGTTTTTTGCTTCTTATGTCCTGTGCACACTGAAGAAGCCACAACTAAAGTGGCACAGCTCAGTTCTACTAATAATGTGACTGTGATGCATTTTCTCATGCTCTATGCTTTACAAACGTAGCACAGTACAATTCTACAGGTAGTAGCAATGCAAGTTTTAATTAAACAGCATACATAGCAGTGCAATACATATAATCCATGGGTCACCTATTTTGTTTTAGGCCTGTTGATCAGGTGCTGTCACTTCAAATAGTTATAGTTTCTTGGGATTATTTAATTTCCAGTTTTACCTAGTTGCCAACTTCAGTGCATTGGGCTGCATGCCAGGTCAGAGTGGCTAAATTGTGGCATGCTGCCATTGACTGAACAAAGCCCTTATTGGCTGTCTCATTCTCCAAGGTTAGCCAGCCTGCCTGCTGCTTGGCTAGTGCGTAAGAGGGTGTATGAGTGAATAGTGTGCATATATAATGCTGTGTTCATATAACCCAGGGTATTTTACTCCTTTTTGGGGTACTTCAGACAGCAACTCTGACTACATGACCATAGCAGCCAGCACAGCCACCAAAATGGTAGAGATACATCTTCTAAAGAATAGAAACAAATTCTATCTGAGTCTGAAAAAACTGGGTTGTACTTCCAGGTTTTCAAGTCATGAATGGAAACTAATTGGATTTACTGCTACTCACAAGAATTGATTCTGGCAGGAATAATCAGTACTGCCTCTTAATTGACTTAAACAGTGTCAATACATTTATACCTGAACAGACACGTTCCTGATGTTAGTGCATGGCGTGCAAAATACTTTAGTGCTGAATGAAGATGTTGAGGGACCTAAAAAGTCATGCTTGCTCAACTATGTTTAGAATATCACCTGATTATAATTCTAGGGTGAAAAAATCACCTTCCTCAGTGACAGAGATGCTTATCAGTCCAGGTAGCTCTAGGTAGAGCAGGAGATATGCTGTGTGTAGGGCTGTGCTATCTAGCATGTGGTGGAGGGGAGAAATTGTGGTAGATGTATTTGGGAGAGATAGATCCCTTTTAATGTGGGGCTGCATGTAATTGTGTTTATGTTTGTTTAAATCTGCTCTATCTGAGGATTGTATGTAAGTTGTTCATGAGGACCTGTCATGAAGGTCAGGATTGGAAACTCTTCTGGGCAAGTGTCTCCATTAATGCCACAATGAGAATACTTGAACAGCTGTACTGGCTTGTCTGGCCCCTGTTCTGTTGCCAAGAGTGGCCATCTAAATGGGGACCCTGGTGGAAGGAAGAGCAAGGCAAGTATGCATGTTACTACTCCCCAATATTCTTGTAAGAGGTTGTCTACAAAAAAAATCCAGAAGTTTCTGTTATGCACTTATTAAGGGTTTTTATGATCCTATGGTCATGTGGCTTTACTGTCTTGCCTGCATTCACAGGCAACTCCCTATGAGTCAAGGTTTTAAACCTACTTTCCTTCTCTTCACTTTTGTGATCCCAAACCCTTAGATCTGGGCTGGCTGTGACAGAAAGCTCAGCTCCTGAATGTGCTACAGGGTGGCCACCAGGTGCAGAAGTGTCTCGGTAAAGCCCATTGTTGCTTTGCAGATGGTGCATAGTGTTCCCCAGATGAGCTCTGGGCAGGGCAAAGTGAAAACTGCTCTTTGATATTACTACTGCTCTGCACTATGGATCTGGGCTCCACTATGCTAAGTGGTGTACAAATAAAACACGGTCCCAGCTTCTGATACTCTGTAAGCTAAATGATTGCTGGCATGAACTTACACTGGAATCTAAGCAGACATATCTACTTTCCTCTGGTTTTGCTAGCAAAGATTTGCCAAGTAATTTATGAGAGCAAATTAGTTTCCAGAAACTCTCCCAAAGATGCTTTAGTAGATGATATTTTATCAGACGTCTTTGCCAAGAAAGTGAAGCAATACCATGATATGGAAAGGGATATTTAACACTCTTCCAGTGCCAACACAGTCATATTTTACAAACAAACAGCCAGCTGACACATAGCTGTATAAAACCATACACATTTAATACATTCTTGTGTGCAATAGATGCCTGTCATAACCTTATGTATAACAAGGTGTAGCTATCTGGACCTGAATGATTTAGAAGAACACTTTAGTTCCATTTCATGTGTTCTCCCTTTCAATACATTTGAAAACCAAGTGTAGTCAAGATATGAAAATTTGAAATAATTGTTTTACAGATGGGGAAAAATTTTAGTTGTAAACTGAAACTTTATTTATTTTCCTCAATCTTTTCTTGAAGTAAGAGTGAAACCCTTAGTACTGAAGATAAGCATTTCTTCATCTTGTGTAGTTTTATCCAACTTACAGTGAAAACTGGAAATTTTGCTTTTACCTCCTTTTTCAAGGAGTAGATTGGTGAGCTAGAAGACAATCAGAGGTGCAGAGCTACACCTGCTTCAACAGTTGGAGTTAGTAGGTATGATAAAAAAAAATTGCATAAGACTTCTTGCCCTACTTTGCATTTCTGGGATTTTTAGAATAACCAAAGATTCATATTGTCAGGTGTAACTGAATTTCAGTTCCTGCAAAGAATGAGTGTTCTGACTTCTTTATATTACTCCTTTCAATCAAATGTCATTGTTTCTCTCAAAAGCATAAAACTTTTAAAAGACATTCACATCAAGAGATCTCTGCTCTCTTCTTCATTACCTGAATAAAAAGCAGAAACTTACACTTTTGTACTCTGGTCTATACACTGATGCAACTTCTAATACAAACCCTCTTTCTTTCCCTACTTAACTGGCAACTTTCTTTATGTGGTTGTGAGTGTTAGACAATAAGCGATTGCAATACTCTTCAGACACTTCAGTTATGTCTCTTTTTCAGATATCAGATGCGGAACAGGATCATCTAGCCTGCTTAAATATCCATCCACCTCCTTCTGACAATGTTTTAACAGTTTTGTTGAAAGATGAAGTTGTTTCAAACACTCTAAAGCTTGAATCAAAAAATGTCTGGTTAAATCAAATAGTGGGAATTCATTAGTTGTAGTGAAGTGCAAAAAGTTGTAATGGGTGCTTGTACTGTGAACAAACTGGTGGTCTTCCCACCATCTCCTAGAAGTGCTCTGATTTCACAGCTAACACCTCTGGAGCAGGAGGTATTTAGCATGTTAAAGTTGTGTTGTGTTTTTAACTTAAAAAAATGTTTGAGGAAGAGCCGATGGGTGTATCTGGTATGAAGGAATGATGAGCAGCAGCCAAGGAACACGGAGGTCGTTTGGCTTTGCTGCCTGGTTCTCTGGCATAATTGTGTATTAGGGCTCTCCAGGAGGTGTGGGATTTGCCTTCAGGGCAGAAGCAGCTCATGTATAGGAAAGCATACTTGCCTGTTGCAGCATGGTGGAAATTAGACATGCTTAACTTTTTAATTTTTTTTAGATATGCTGGGGCTGGAGGGAAGCAATGAGACTTCCCAACACATTGAGTAAAGCTCACTGAGGGCCTCCAAGGATTGTGATTCAGACCTTGCTGCTAGCTGGTGCCTTTGGGGCAATGGTCAGGTCATGGGCACCGTTCCTGCTCTCATTAATCTGGCTGATAGAGGTAGGAGCAGCTGTGCTACTATATGCCATCAGTGCCAGTGGGATGGCTATGGAAGACCGTGGCGATGAGCAGTACCAAGGCTTGGCCCTCTTCTGCCTCAGGTCACTTAACCTAGCTCTTCTACCTTGTCATATGCTCATCTTGTGCAGTGGACTGTTCTCAAACAGCTCTGACTATATGTAAAGGACCTATCTGAATTAATATTGATCATGTTGAACTAACATGGGCACCTGTGTAGAAAGAATAGACAATTGAAGAAATTGAAAACAATGTGGCATCTGTGCTTTCTAAGGTGTAGCAAATGTAGGTTATGCTATTATGGCAATCAATGTTGTAACTGGTCATTATTGGTGGTAGCACTGAACGAGAACTGAGAACCAGCTAGGCTGAGGATCTGCCTTTTCCACCAAGATAGATGTCTTTTTCACTTGCATGATGAGCTAAAAGATTGGAAGTGTCAGTTGTCTGGACAGTTTCTGCTTTATGTCAATGATCTGGACAAGGGGATCAGGTGCACCCTCAATAAGTTTGCAGACAATGCAGTGTTGGGTGGGACTTTGATCTACTTGAAGGAAGAAAGGCTCTACAGAAGGATCTGGACAGGCTGGATTGATGGGCCAAAACCAATTGCATGAGGTCCAAAAAGGCCAAGTTTTGGGTCCTGCACCTGGATCACAACAACTCCATGAAGTGCTACAGGCTTGGGGAAGAGTGGCTGGAAAGATGCCCAGTGGGAAAAGGGTGTCAGGGTGTTTGTCAACAGCAGCTATGATCTAATAGTGTGCGCAGGTGGCCAAAAGCATCATAGCTTCTATCAGAAATGATGTGATCACCAGAGCTAGGGAAATGATAATGTCTCTGTACTTGGCACTGGTGAAGCTACACCTTGAATACTGTGTTTGGGTTTTGCCCCTGCCCTCACTAGAAGAAGGACATTGAGATGCTGGAGTGTGTGCAGAGAAGGGCAACAAAGCCAGTGAAGGGGCTGGAGAACAAGTCTTCTGAGGCATGACTGAGAGAACTGGGGCTGGAGAAAAGGACCCTGAAGGGAGATGTGATTGTTTTCTATAACTACTTGAAATTTGTATGTTGTATTGAGACAGGTGTTGGTCTCTTCTCCTAAGTAATGAGTAGTAGGACAAGAAGAAATGGCCACAGTTTGTGCCAGGGGAGCTTTAGACTGGATATTAGGAAAATATTCTTCACTCAAGTGCTAGAAGAGGCTACCCAGGGAAGTGATTTAGCCACCATCCCTGGAAGTGTTTAAATGAGGTATAGATGTGACACTTAGGGACATGGTTTATTAGTAGACTTGGCAGTGTTATGTTTACAGTTGGACTTGATGGCATTAAGCAACTTTTCCATCCTAAGCAATTCTATGATTCTACTTCTCTCTAGCTCCTTCTGAATGTTTTAAACATTGAAGGGAAAACTACAGAAGTGTTTGTATATCTTGGAGATGAAAATAAGGTGTCAGGGAAGGGAATAAGAATATATTTTGGATGTTCCTGCAAAGATAGTTTTGAAATGAAAAACTCAGTGGTGGGGAGGGGGTCTACATTTTGGAGGAATAAATATTTTTATTCTCTTCCTTCCTGCAATCCAGATCAAATTTTGTAATGGCTTGCAGTAACATACTGAACATACATTCGGACTTATGCTAAAAGCATGCTCAAGCAATGAGTTGGCAATGCATCATTCTATGGCGTTTGCCTGTATATAAAAGCAGAAAGTTTGAGTTGATGCCTGTTACATAAAACAAAGTAGAGACAAGTTGTAGTGTGGATGGGACCTGCAATATGGCTAAGCATAGGCTCGCTGAGACTCTAGTAGTTGAAAAGTAAAAAGGTGGGCTTCACGGTCTTCATAGGGTCTATTAAGCAGGCTGTAAAAAAATGAATGAAATGGTTGCAGCAAAATGGGAAGTGTGAGTGTGTGCACATGAAGAAAATAATATATATTAAAAAAAGCTGGCCATAATGAAAAAGAAACTAATGCAGACACTTTGATTCGAACTGGAGTCTTGTTGCATTCCACTGACAATGCTGGCATCATGTGGCTGCTTTATGTAGCTTGCTGTGTACTAAAATATTTCTGAAAAATGTTTGCCGTTTCTTACCATGTTCCTGATTTGAATCACCCCAAAAGATCACAGACATCACTAAACTCATCTGCTTCACTTGCCTTATGTCCTGGGGGACTCCACTTGTTTTGTAGGAGACATGAGGAGTTTTAATTGGCTCTTTGAGGTCTTCTGCTTTCTGATTACTGATCATATTTTTTCAGATGATCTGACTGCCTATTCTAACATACCAGAGACTTTTTGGCTATGCTGTGCTTTTGAATCTAAATGAGGTGAGGAAATCGATATCTGCATAGCAGGCTGTTGTGGGAGTATCTTCCCCACTGTGGGATGTGCTTGTAAGGAGAGGGAGAAACGTTAGAGGACAGTGTGGTCTCAGGGAGGGAAAGGAAACTAAGGAAGCAATTCTTACAGAGGAAGAGCATTGGTTGTGAGATGAGAAGTAAAGCTCATTTTGAAAAGACCTGGGGAAGGAGAGGTCTTGCAACAGCCAGGAGATACCCACACAAGGAAAAGGAGCGGGTAAAAAGAGGGCAGGGAGCTGTAGTGATGCTTTTTGCGGGTACCCTGCAAAGGAGCAGCAAGCATCCTGTGAAATGACTTATCATAGAATCATAGAATCACCAGGCTGGAAGAGACCCATCGGATCATCGAGTCAAACTGTTCCTATCAAACACTAAACCATGTCCCTCAGGACCTTGTCTACCTGTGCCTTAAACACCTCCAGGGAAGGTGAATCAACCACCTCCCTGGGCAGCCTGTTCCAATGGCCAATGACCCTTTGTGTGAAAAACTTGGAGACTTCAGTGACTGTTGGGCTATGTAGAAGAAAACTGTACATGTAATTCTGAGTTTAGCTGATTAGTTTAATAAACCAGACTGTAGAAAATAAAGGTATTTATACAGCAATACTACTGGTAGAGACTGGCAGAACCACACTGCCTGTCTATTCATTGTGTGGGCCCAGAGTAGAAGGGTAAGCAGATGCTGGGGCTTGGGCTGGATGCTTTCTGGTAGTCCTCGCTGCCTTGCTACAGGTACAAATCCGGCCTTACCAGGTGACTTGGGCCTGTGGGACTGGAGGCTGAAGTAAGAGCTTGTAGGGCTGCTTTGAAAAATGTAAAATACTTACCTACCTGAGGAAAAGAGCGTGGGAACTATGCATTAGTGGTAATGCTTGCGAGCAAGTGAAAACAGGTAATACCACAAAAGGTAACAGGTGTCTTACGGATCCTGGCTATGGATTGAATTACTGCTGTTGGAAAGCAATCGGAAGAGCTTAGTATTTCAAAACCTGGTTTGCTGATGGAGTAATACAGGAATCTGCTTAAGACAACCTTCCTGCTCTTGCCCCAATCACTGGCTGTGTTTCTATCTCATTCCCACCAGTTTTCTTACTGGCTTAACCTTGTTAGATGAGAGGATGTTTTCATGGCAGGTGCTCTTTTGAGAAAGCCACTATGAGATTTGCAGACAATATTCCTTGTTCCCATCACAATTTCTCTGCTGAAATGTGACTTGTGACACTGAATTTGAGTTTGCTGCTGCTGCTTTCCTTCCACCAAATATTTATCATAAGGTATATCAAGGAGATAATTGGCTTTTAAAACTTAGAAAGTGGAATGAGTAATTACGTAAAATGAAGGCATGAGACAGGGAAATCTTTTGGCTGCCCTAAAAATGTCTGGAAATTTAACATCTCTAGCATTTTCCTTAGTGTGCTTGAGTTCTCTCTAATTTGTAGATTAATGCATTCAATGCTTCAAACATTTTAAATGAGAAAACTACCCATAATCTATAGCAGTATCTTCGATATAGTGTATCTTACCCTGGTAATAAAAGCATGCTATGAGATTTTAATCTAGCATTGCGGAATACTCCTGGGTACTTTTTAAATTAACATAAGGGCAGACTGCTGGAAGATATGCCATGAAAACAATTATGTTATTAATCAAATGAAAACACAGAATTCTTCACACAGTGGTTTTAAAATGCCCAAGATAGTTTTTAATTGAAATGTTTCAGAAAACAGCAGAATGAGAAACTGTACTTGGTGCTTAATTAACTTTACAATGTATGTTCAGCAGCTTATATTAGATAGAGGGACAAAAATACAACTATGTGATGTAAGATGTTGCCAACAATCTGACTCCATTTATCTATTGTCTAATGACAAATTTCAACTTAGGTTAATGAGCACATTCTTAATTAAGCAGTGCCATTCCTTGTTGTATGCTGAAATGGCTGATGCTAAATACCATTTCCATACATCACCTTCTTTTATTAATTTCACTTGCCTATCCTTATGAAGATCATTTATTGTGCAAAGAAACCAGGTCTTAACAATATTTTTTCTATCAGCACCTGTTGTATAGTTGATTGTTGGATTATTTTTTCTTTAATCTAAATCCAGGCTGTGTTTTAGCCTTCTGTGGCTGTGAAAAGGATGTAGGAGATCTAAAGAACTTAGTATTTTATAGACATGACCTGGTAGTGGTGGTCTTTTGCATGGTTTCTGTTTTCATCCTGGGCCAGGCAAGAAGATGACTGTATGTCCCTGGAGGTGGGCACCAGCATGAGTCTTGTCCACTTTGTGGTTTTGCTCTGGGTCCTACTCAAAATAGCTAAAGACACACACAGATTTTGACAAAAGTTCCAGCTCATCTTGCAGCAGTGATGGATAGTGAATGACTGGGGAGGGGAGTACAAGGACAGGACAAACATGATGATGTGTTCCTGGTACACTCTTCCTGAGTCACATTGCTGTGATTTTGTGCAAGTTATGTATCTTCATGCTACCAAAAGCTCCTTCCATAGCTGGTCAGTACTTGGGCCACCCAGATTTTCCCCTGTGCTCACTGTCCTCTTGGGTGAGCAGATGTGCTCTCCTCCACCAACGCAGCAGCTCCAACCTTGCAGGTCCCCAGCTCTGCCCTGACACTGCTGTCTCTAGTCTTGTTCTCACCACCTTAGCACTTGCTGGAGAAGTACCTGGCTATGGCTGGTTAGGTGGGGCTGCAGGTTCAGTCAAATATAAATAGTTTCTTTACAACTGACAAGAAACTCATCCTTCTCTAACTTTATAGCAGGTAATATTGGATTGATTGTACTACAGTGCTGGCACCTCTTTAAACATCCTAGAAATTTGCTGGGCTTGAGTATACTCCCAAAAGAGCAGGGAAGATGGTGGTAGCATTGGTCCTATTAAGTACCTTTTGATGTCAGAAACAAGAAGAGCTGGTCCCTCCTGCTTTATTGGAGGACGGCTCCCTTCTGGAAAGAAAGAGTCTTACCTGCAGAATTCAGGTCAAGACTCTCTCAGAACCCCAGATATTGGCAGTGGGTGGCTGGGGCGAGGACAGGGTACCTGTGGAGTTTGTGGAGCTGGAGGAAGTGGAGTGACATCAGGGTGCTGGGGTAGGCTAGGACCTGGAGTGAGATGGTAGCAATGAGAGCAAGCAAAGTTTTTCCTCTTTACTCAGTTAAGTTTCAGCCACCTGACCCAGCTGAGCATCAGTGATATAAAATCTACAGGTTGGAAAAGACTTCTGGGATCATTGAGTCCAACCATTCCTACCAATCACTAAACCACGTACCTAAGCACCTTGTCTACCTGTCTTTTAAATACCTTCAGGGATGGTGACTCAACCACCTATCTGGGCAGCCTGCTCCAGTACCTGATGACCCTTTCTGTGAATATTTTTTTTCTGATACCTAGTCTGACCCTCCCCCTGCTGTAGCTTGAGGCCATTCCCCCTTGTGCTGTCCCCTGTCACTTGGGAGAGGAGACCAGCTCCCTGCTCTCCACAACCTTCTTTCAGGTAGTTGTAGAATGCAATAAGGTCTTCTGTCAGTCTCTTCTCAAGGCTAAACAACCCCAGCTCCCTCAGCTGCTCCTTATAAGACTTGCTCTCCAGCCCCTTCACCAGCTTCATTGCTCTTCTCTGGACATGCTCCAGAGCCTCAACATCCTTCTTGTACCAAGGCATCCAGAACTGAACACAGTATCTTGTAATATCTTGTAATATCCAGAGCTACCTTTGCTTTGTGTCTTGTACTTGTCAATAAATCCTGCCTCTTACTGGAAGGGCCTTATTTCCAAGTTGGTGCAAAGGTGAGCTGACTATGGCCTCTAGTGGCCTGTTAACATCAGACACTGAGAGCCAGGGCTTGCTGGGGTGCAAATCTGCTAGGATCATTGATGCTCCTGGTTAAATAGGACCTGCAAATTTGTGAAAGAAATAAAAATTACCCCCAGAGAGCTGGGATAACTAGGTTTCTTGCTATCTAACCTGATCAGGTGAGATCAAATAGCTCTGTGGGCACCACAATTGTGCTAGAAGAGCTGTCACTCTTTAAATTTCTTAAAGTGGCACCACAATTGTATCTCACTGACAAAGCATACTTTCATTAAATATACAGTAGAAGGCTTTAGTAAACTAAAAGCTCTAATAAATGAGGACAAAGTATTAAATCAAAGTAGCTTTGATTTATTAATGTTTGGTACTACAATTTGCAAATCTCTGTTGTAGGGTCTTTGCCTCTCTGGATATCTGAGATGTTCTTTGATAATCTGAGCTGTAGTTTCCTAGCAGCAGCACAGTTGGGTGTCAGAGGACATAATTTCAAAAGTTCCAGCCCATTTCTCTTGGGTTATAGCAGGATCTACTGTCCTCCATAAGAGACCTATGAAAGCAAAACTGCTCATCCTGAGCATGTTGGGTATGAAAGCAAGCTCTAGACCAGCAGAGCCTGTGTACCCTGAAAAGTGTCCATTCTCTGAAGTAGACTTATATGGCAAGCAATAGCAGTGCTTACAATCAGCTTATCTGTTTACCTGATACCTTTCACTCTAGTTCTAAGAAGTACAAACATCTAGCAGGCAAGGTGGAACAAGTGGCATTTTCGTCTTGCTTTTAGCTTATGTAGAATGTGTATGGGGATTATTGCTTCTCATCTTCCATAGCATCCTGTGCTTTCTTGAAGCTCTGAGGTGCTTCCATACTTCGATGTCATTGAAGGAAGTTATTACTAGTGCTCAGCGAGTGCGAAACATTCCTTGCAATATAAAACTTTCATAATTCTGTACTTATGCACAGTGCTGACTCATAAACATGAGTAAATTGTAAAATTGCACCGGTGCATGGCATCCCTTCCATGGCCACCTATTCTGCCGCTGACTCAGAGGTTATTTCCCTCCAAGGTATCTGGCCCTACTTCAGCAGTGTCTCAACTGTTTGTGGCACTGAACTTAGCAAATGACAGCCTGGCATGCTGAGGAAAGCTGAAACTGGCACTGATTATGTATTAATATGCTGCAGCTAAACAGCTACTTAATGAGCATCTGAGTCATACCTGCAGCTGGCCCAGAAAAGTCTCAGGTGATCTGGAATAAAGCCTGCTGCAATTCATGTTCTTCCTTTCTCCAGCCAGAACTAGGCAGCTAAGGAGAGCAGGCTCCCTTATTTTGGGAGAGACAGAAAGCTGGGAAACAAAATAGAGATTGTCTCCCCTTCTTGCTCTGCCTGTTGTCTGCCATGGCAACTTAGCCTCCGGCATGAGCAAAGCTCCTGTTCTTCTACTTGCAGTGGTATCTCTCACGTAATCCAACGCAAGTCTGCAAGAGTGTTGTGAGGATCAGTTAGGGCACACTCAGGTTTTCAGAAGTGTATAAAGCACACTCCATAACAGTTGGTGTTTATAAAAATCACATCTTGACTACATGTCCCCCAAGGCTTTTTCCCAGGTAATTTCAATTTTTTCTTCATAAAACACAGTTGAATTTTTTTAATCAGCTTTTTGTCCTTACCTATAAATGGGTATGGATGCTCTCTGTGGTGAGGTTAGTGACCCTTGGAGAAAGGTGATGAGCGAATGCTGTGATGGTAGAGAAGATGACAAACTGTGCTTGTTGCTTCTTTCTTCTTTACTATTTAAGAGCTCAGGAAAGAATTCAACAGCTACTTTTTCTTAAGACTGAAGCATTCTCATCCTTGCTTTCAAAGTTGTTCTGGGATTAGTGTTGGAAAAAAGGAGACTTTTTTTTTTGCCTGCACAGTACAGTAGAAACTATTCCAACATTAACATCTTCAGACAGTTATTTTTATTTGTAATGAGACTGGCAAATGACAATGTCTAAGATGCCTCTGAAAAGCTATGGCTGGCAAAGGTGGCTTGAGTGAAATCACTAAGCTGTATTTTAGCCACAACAATATTCCCCAGCTGATTCTTAGAGAGTTTAGGATTTTACTTGGAAAGAAGCAGGTTGTCTTTATAGGTAGAAAAAGAAACAGCGTTTGTAACAATCAGGTATTCATATGGCAGACTGAGAAGTGATGGTAACTGACATACAGGGGAAAGTGTCTCCCTCTCTTTTTGATAGAGGACTCATGGCAGCTGTTTTTCCTGGTGAATAGACAATGTGATCTCACTGCCTTTTGTGTGCAGGTGGATGCTCAGGAAGGGCAGGATGAAGTCAGCTTTGCTGGTGCATGTGCATGATAATGCCTATCAGTCTGGAGCTAGGAAAAGGATCTGTGCAAGGGAAAGGGTAGGGAAATGAGGCATAAAATATGAAAGCAGACCCTTGTCCAAGCAGTGTTTTCTTGCCTATCTGTTCTCCACAGGCATAAACTTGATATCCAGCAAGAACCTAGTACCTTTAAAGTCTTTTAGCTGAACAAAGATTTGTTGTACTTGCCTTTTATCTTCTAGTTCAGATATTATTTTTTTTGTTCCCATTTAGTATTCCCATTTCTGTATAAGTTAGTGCTTCAGGGACAGAAAAAGAAACAAAATGAGCACCTTAAAACATAATACATCTGTACAAAAGTGTGGAGAGCTATGTGTAAGAAATGCTTCCTTGTCTGCAAGGGTGATCTTCCTGTGCAATGAAGCATGAAAATTGATTATCATCTTATGCTAACCTTAATTGTAACTTGTGGAGCTGAAAACATTATTAATATAAATAAAATGATTCAACCTTTCCTAGGTAATGTAGCTCTCCTTTAATTTTCAGAGGCAGAGAGTCCCACATCTTGGTTCAGGGCAGTCCAAGATGGAGGTTGCTGTTTGCCCCACAACTTCTTTTGCTGTAGCTGTGGGATGAGAGACCCACAGAAAGTCTCTTGTTTTCTAACTCAATGCAATGTAAAACTGAATGCTTTCCAAGGACTCAGACCTGTCTTGTGTGCTGCTCTTTTAAAAACAACATCCCTTGTGTTTCAGGTCAGAAGTGCCCTTGTTACCAAGGTGGGTCTGGAGCACGTGGTGTGACTGTTGGCATATTTTGGTGTATGACTTGAATCCAAGCTAGTGTTTAACCTGGGTTGGTTCTGCTGGGTGCCAGGAGGAAGAGTGAAATCTGAGAGCTGCAGCCGAGGCAGGCCCTGCAGATGGCAGCAGAACAGCATCAAAGGCAGAGCACAGATCACCCTGTGCGGTAGCATCCCCAGCTCTGCCTCATCTGGAAAGCTGCGGACATTTTCCATTGAACCCTTCTGCGAGGTTGAAGGGCAAAAGCAGTGAATTCAGATATTCAAACCGTGTGCAAAGGTCCCGTGTTGGGTTTCAATACTTTGCATTCAGGCATGGCAAAATATAATGCTTTGGAAGAAAGTGAACTGTAAAGCAGGGGGAAGGGAGAGAAGCCTCAGATGCAGAGTGGGTACTAATAATGTATTGTATGATGATGTCTTTTCAGTGTCTCTTGCTACTGCTCTACTGTATAAACTTTAGTGAAGGAGCTTAAATTAGGGTGGTGTTTCCCATGAGGAAATCTTAACTACAGTTAGGATGAATGCTTTTGTTCTCAGCCTCAGCTGAGGGGTGCTTTCTCCAAAGCAAAACAGGTTCACTGATAGAGACTGGAAGAAACCTACTTCCAAAATAGCTCTAAACTCGCAGTTAGCGTTTTCTTCCTTGAGGCATAAGTTAAGGAGCCCTCAGACAGGAAAGGAGTTGCAGTAACATACAAGTAGTCCTTCGACTTTTGAGTAGTGGAGGCTGTTGCTGCTGGGGCTGAAGGATGAACTGCAAAAACTGTAGGGCTCTCGATGTACCTTATCCTGATCACTGTCCTCCTACACATGTTATAAAGTGGGAGGTAGACCTCAGTCCTGGATTTCCATCACTTCCAGAGTACTTGTTTTATTCTAGCAAAATCTTCAGTCAGCTGCTGAAGGTAGTTATAAGCCTGTTTTGCAAGGTTAGCTTATGTGCCAGGATCTAGCCCTGGGTGTCTGTTATGATTATTTATTATTGTGGATAAATGTAATCATTATTACAGGCTAAAGAGGCCATTTACTGTATATAATAATAGCTAATTTTATTTGTTGGCATATTGTACTGTTAATAAAAGCCCCCACAGCAATGGATCTGGTGTTCTTACATCAATCAAAATAAGACTGCTATGAGAAAAGGCTTTTGCCCAAACAAAGCATCTCTTCTTCAGCAGTATTTTTATTATATATTTTTAAATACACATACAGGTAGTAGTACATAACCTCTGGAAGATGTGCAATTAAACAATGTACTTACAGTCCTTTCAGAACTCATGCCAGTATACCAATTTTATGTCTGTAATCATGTTTCTGCTAGTGGTTTCTCACAATTGCCATAAAAATTAAACAAAAGGCAATGTTCTATATAATGTGGTTTATTAGGCATATTGAGCAGTAATATACAGATCAGGGAGCTTGACTGTAGCCAAATATCTCTAAGTTATGGCAGCAGTGCTTGCTGTCTTGAAAATGAGCTCAAAATTGAGTTTGCTTTTAACATATGGGTCAACAGTATGAGTGCTTTGCTTCAATACTTACTGACCCCTCTGAACCCTAGAGTACTAGATAGCCAGCTGGATGTGTGTTTCCCCCATTTATTTGCATGAAAGAACAAAAGGCTTCATCTGACTCCTAATATTTGTAGTACTGTTAAGTCAAAATAGGCAGTTTTAGCCAAATGAAAAATGATGAATTTCAGAAATGCCCTCATGTTATCAACTTCCTGACCTAAGTTGGCTTGATACTTAAGGCTGTCACAGTGCTGGGATGTGGGAAGAAAAGGAATGGAACATAACCCAAAACTTCGGCTGCAATTTGAGAAGTGTAGAATTTAAATGTCTAGGTTTGACATAGGTAAGACTGGAAGAAAGGACCCAGTCTTGGAACAGTACTTCTTGGTTGAAGGATGTTGCAAGATTTCACCTGCAGTTCATACAGTTGGTCTTTGCCTCTTTCACTTAAAATACTTATGAATTTGAGAGGATGACTGTCTTCAGCAGTGACAGCACTTCTTAGCACAAGAAATTTCTAGATTTGAATCTTGCTTCTGATAAGTGATCCCAAAATTTTGTCTTTAAGGAAACAGGTCAGCAAAAAAGACAGAATGCAGGTCCTAGTTTGCACTATACATTAGTGGACAGCTGGACATTTCTCTTGGAAGATGATCCAGTCATGACGATCCTTCTGCATAGGAAGCTTGGCTGTGTTCCACATCCAGTGATTGTTCTAAGCACTGGGCCATCCTCGACTATGCAAGTGGAATTATATTGAAACTGTTATTCAGTCACAAAAATGTTAGGAAATTATTGAGATTTTAATTCTTTGAGCTCAGCCTTTTGACTCTGTTAAAAGTGACCCTTAATGGGGAAGCAGATGACTTGCTATTGATTGAATGGGGCATTGAGTTTTTAAATGATCAAGTTCTGAGAGGCTGTTTTGAAAGCATTTCTGAAACCATATTCCCATCTTTCTTCCCCTTACTTTAGTCTCGAAACGCACTCCTTGAAAGCTGCAAGAAGTTTAGCTGGTTTTCATATTTGGAGCCTTGGGGCTTGTGGAAACTATTCAGGTTCTGCCCATGTGATCAGCTGTGTGTCTGTTCTGTTCATGTGCTGCATGAATGGCCTCAAGCTCTGCCAGGGGAGGTTTAGGCTGAACATTAGGAAGAAATTTTCACAGAAAGAGTCATTGGGCACTGGAACAGGCTACCCAGGGAGGTGGTTGAGTCACCTTCTCTAGGGGTGTTTAAGGCACAGGTGGGCAAAGCACTGGTTTATGTGGAGTTTTGCTTGCATAGTGGTCTGTTACGTGCATCTGTAAGTTTGGGGGCTGGCAACTGGAAAAAACAATGCTGACAATTTCTAGTAAAGTATGGCCCACTAGAAGAGGCTGGTGGTGAGGCAAGAAGAAAGGAAAAGGAACATCGTTATTGCTGTTAACATCTTTTAAGACAATGGGACTTCCCTGAGACTTCTCTTTCCAGAAGATCTCAGGGTAACTACCTTGTATCACCCCTCCCTGAACAGCATTTTTCTATAGGACCATTGTAGAACCGTAGATTGTGAAAGGTGGAGAATGACCTCAAAAAGGTCATGTAGACCATACAGTAGACCAGTCAATACAATCAGCTCTGTGAGACAGAAGTGTGTTAGATGAAGACAGCAACGCAACACGTGCAGGGAGAGACAGAAGCAGAATTCAGAATATTGTCAGTGATACACCACCAAAATGGTGAACTTCTGGAAAGTGTGTTCTGGAGCCTGTACTTCTAAGAAGATAGATAAGATGGTTAAATCTACTGCTGCTGGATGTTTAATTTCCTGAGCTCAAAAGAATTGGCAGGTTAGAAAAGAGAAATAACTTGAGAAATCAGGAAAATCGTTGTGTGTAATAGAAAGAAATAGTATAGGATTGAAGGAAAGAGGCAATACACAGCTCAGCAGAACAAGCGTGAGGTACTTCACTTGAGCAGAAGCAATGAATTGTACAGAAGCAGGATGGGAGGGCAACTCAGTGGGTATAACTCAGGGATGGGAATAACTCTAGTCTCTTCTACAAGAGAGGATATAGAGGATGGTAGTGTATCACAGGTGCTCTATTAGCCAGCAGTGCCGTGCCACTAGGAAGGCAGGCATATACATTATGAGAGTGTAGAGTAGAAGGGATTACAGTCCATTAAAAATGTGAAGCAGTATGTCTGCTCAGCATTTCTCTGTCTCGGCGTTGCTGGAGTGCTGTGAGCTGCCCTGAATGGAGCATTCCAGGAAATATGTGATATCCTGGGGAAAGCTCAGCAGAGAGCACCAAGGAAGGCTCAGACATCTGGAAAACACAGCCCATGACAGACTGGGGCAAACTGATGGCACTTAGTTCAGAAAACAACAGTGCTCTGTAGACTCAGGACATGTCTTTAAATCTGTTGTAGAGGAGGGAAACGAGCTGTTCTCTGCCTTTGTGGCGGATAAGTTGAGACCTGATGGACCTGAATTGCTGCAGCGGAGATTTAGGTAAGGTGTTAGGAGAAATCTGCCATGATTAAGATGGAAAGGGTGGGAAGGGAGGGCGCTCTGTTCTCACTGAGCAGCTGCTCTTCTCTGCAATTGGAGGTCTTTAAGAATAGACTAAATACCTGTCAAGAGTGACACCAGAAACCTATGATCCTCCTGTTACAGCATTTCTGTGGGCCGCCTCTGTCACTTTTAATTTGAGCGCTATCTCCATCCTTCCTCTTTTTCAAACCTTGTGGGATTTTTTTTCCTCCTTCTATTCATAAGTACACCTTTGCTCTAGTGCCATCCATCCTCGCCTGCCAGCGTTCCCCACACAGCCTCCTAGCACTGCTCGCTGAATTTCCTCAGCCTGGGAATGCTGCTGTAAAGGACTCCTCGCTTGCTTTGCTACTCGGGGTGCTCTGCTGCCCTTCCTCCACACAACCCTATTGAGAATAAACGTGGGGGCGTCTAGATCTTGCTGCGGGTCGTTGGATGTCGGGTGACCCCGTCGAACGGATTCCTGGGGTGCGATCCACAGCCTCCCCGCCTCCGGATGGAATGATACAGGAGATGAGACCCAGTCCACCTGCGGAGGGGTGTGAGGGGCCGGCGGGGAGGGAGAGGCCGACGCCAGCCCAAGGCAGCGCTGTAAGCGCCGGGGGAGGAAGCGCTTGGGGCCGGGCGGCAGAGGGCGCTGCCCGCCATGGAACACGGGGATCCGGCGCCCTTCGAGACCGCTCGGGGTGTGGGGAGCCCGGCGGTGGGACAGGCAGCCAAAAGGGCGGCTGGAGGGCGCTGTATCAACAGGCATCTGCGATAAGAGACGCATAGAATCACAGAGTAGTTTGGGTTGGAAGGGACTTTAAAGATGATCCAGTTCCAACCCCCCGGCCATGGGCAGGGACACCTTCTAACAGCCCAGGCTGCCCAAGGCCCCATCCAACCTGGCCTTGAGCACCTCCAGGGATGGGGCAGCCACAGCTTCCCTGGGCAACCTGTGCCAGCACCTCACCACCCTCTTGGTGAAGAAATTCTTCCTTCTGGCTAGTCTAAATCTGCCCCACTCTGGTTTATAGTCTTTCCCCCTCACCCTGTCACTTCATGCCCTTGTAAACAGTCCCTCCCCAGCTTTCCTGTAGCAACTTCAGGTACTGGAATGTCACTGTAAGATCTCCTCAGAGCCTTCTCTTCACTAGGCTGAGAAAACCCAACTCTCTCATCTCATCCTTGTACGGAAGGAGCTTCAGTCCTCTGATCATCCTTGTAGCCCACTTCTGGTCCTGTTCCAACCGCTCCATATCCTTCCTATCTTGAGGATTCCAGAACTGGACACAATACTCCAGATGAGGTCTCACAAGTTAGGAATAAAGGATCAGAATCACCTCCCTCAACCTGCTGGCCACGCTCCTTTTGATGCAGTCCAGGACATGCTTGGCCTTCTGGGCTGTGAACGCACACTTCTGGCTCATGTCGAGCTTCTCATCAACCAGCACCCACAGTCCTTCTCTTCAGGGCTGTTCTCAATCACATCATCCCCGATCCTGTATTGAAATTGTGGATTGCCCCGACCCAGGTGTAGGACCTTGTATTTGGACTTGTTGAAACTCATGAGGTTCTCACAGTCCCACTTCTCCAACCTGTCCAGGTCCCTCTGGATGACATCCCAATCTTCCAGTGTGGCAACTGCACCACTCAGCTTGATGTCATCTGCAAACCTGCTGAGGGTGCCATTTATCTTGCTGTCAATATCATTGATGAAGACATTTAACAGCACTGGTCCCAGTACAGGCCAGAAGAGAAGATTTGCTGATTTTTGTGCACAGCAACTGTTCACTCCATCTCTGAAATGGGGTAGACTGAACAATCTCCTGGTATTCCCTTCCAGCCCTCTTGTTTTTTACCCTCTCTTCTTTTGGACATTTGAAAATCCTTACAAGTGCTAGTCCTAGTTTACTAATCAGCTGTCCAGACTTCTGAGGAGCTTGTTACATAGCTGTTACTCTGAGTACTTGCATAATTTTAGAGTTACAGAATATCCTGAGTTGGGAGAGACCCAGGGGGATCATTGACTCCAACTCCTGTCCCTGCACAGGACAACACCAACATTCACACTGTGTGTCTGAGTACATTGTCCAAATGCTTCTAGGTTATTGTCAGGCTTGGTGCCATGGCTGCTTTCTTGGGGAGTTGTTCTAGTGCTCCACCACCCTCGGAGTGAAGAATCATTTCCCAATATCCAACTCAAACCTCCTTGACACATCTTTCTACTATTCCTCCTGGCCCTATCATAGAAAGAAGAGATCAGCACCTGCTTCTCCTTCTTAGCTTGTGAGGAAGCAGTAAACTGCAATGAGGCCTTCCCTTTGTCTTCTCCAGAATGAACAGACCAAGTGATTTCAGCTGCTCCTACTACAGCTTCCCCTCTAAACCAGTCACCAATGTTGTGACCCTCCTCTGGACACTCTCCAGTAGTTTGATATACTTTTTATACTGTAGTACTCAAAACTGCACACAGTACTCAAGGTAGAGCTGCACCAGTGCCTTTAGTTTTAGACACTCTATCCTCTTTGGAATGAGATTTAGAGCATCTCTTAGATGAATTTGAAAACTCCATTTTTGACAAGAGTAAATCTGTCCTTGTTACCCTCCGCCTCTGCTGCAAATTCTTACTGCTGAACCCTGATAGTAGCTTGGTGTGTGACAATCTTAAGTGCAACGTGACATGGTTGACTCTGTTCTTCAATTTTAAGAGAAGATATAATCTTTTCTACTATGAGCCCTCCCAAGTATTGTCATCTTCTCAAGGGCTGGGAGAAAAGCCTCAAGCTTTTCAGGTTTTTTGCTTTATTAGGTTGTTTTGTTTTAGGAAAAAAATATTTGGGATGTACTGTGTGTCTCTTGGAGCAGAATTCTGCAGGGCTGCAAGACCTTTTGATTTGCCTGCAAACTGGTCTGAAAATGCAAACTTATCTGCAAACATTTTGTCCTCTCTTGTTCCCTGGAGATGAAAGCATTTTGCTATTAATACATTTACAACTATACTTAATATGAATCAAAATGATCTCAAAAGGGACTGACAGATCTGTCTGTTTTAGAAACTTTATTTTAACGTGGGGTGATTCGAATTTCCATAGGTAAATTCTTAGCCTTGAGTAAGTACAAATTTGTAGATAATTAAAATTGGGATTAGTGAGACAAGAGGTGAAGAATGGGGATTAGGTGCAAACCACCATGGGTCAGGCACCATCAGTTTTGCTCTTGCATTTTTGTACTGTTTGGAACAAATTTTTTAATTCTGCTGGTTAGGGCAAGATTTCTAATAGTGGTGTACTGAGCCACTCATTTGTAAGCACGGCCTTATCTCAGTGACAGTGATAAATTCTCTCACTTAACTAAAAGGTTTAAATATATACTTAGTGTCCTCATAACTTTATAGGAATGTTCCACAGACATCTGAAGGAAGGACAAGGGGTTCAATGTTTAGAGAACTTATTCTTTGTGTTTTGTTGTAAGGGGGTATATTATTCTAAATTTTGGGGGGATTATCTTACAGATAGTCATTTAAGTATTATTTTTATGTCGGTTTCTTCTCTCCTGCCCATTGCCTATCTAATCTTCTGGCAGCCATTTTGTATGGATGATAAAAAGAGAATTCAGCTTAACGTGGTTTGAAATGGAACTGTTATTCTAGGAATAAAGTAAAATGCTTGAGGAAACATGCAAAATTCATGCAGCTTCATTGTTCAAGGAATGAGATAATTTTATGAGAAGTCCAGGACTTAAAAGTTGTTTCAGCCTCTGGCAGATTGCAATGGTCCCCAACTTGAGACCTTTCTGTTATATAATCAAGGGTAAATGCCAGAAAATGTAAGCTTGCACATTTCTGGTTTGAGCAATAAAGAGTTTTATTTCTCACTGCTGGCGTGAAACACCGTTCACACAAGTTTATCCCTTTTTAATTCACCGTTATAGTGCTACTGCCAGCCTAATGGCTTTAGAATTCTGAACAGATCTAATGCTGCTTACAGATAATTTTCTGGTTAAATAAAAAACTATGCAACTTGTAAGTGGTTCAGCAGGAGCTCTTTAGTACTCTGCAGAAGTGGTAGGATATGCACACTGAGGTCTGGTGTAGTGACTCTGTTGGGGTTCAAGCAAGGGGATTTAGGGCTAGCCATGAGAAATTACCAGAAACATGTCTTTTGTTTTGTGTAAAAGTAATTTCTAAGCATTGCAGAAATTGTGCTAAATGTTGTACCACTCCTAGCTTTTGGATTGAAAACAGTGTAACCTGGTGTTATGATCAGAATAAGGGAAAATTAGCAGGGTCACGTTAAGTCTTCTAGTCTCTCACACCCAGCAAGTAGCCTTATAACAGAGACAGTAATGAAAATGCTGGAGGCCAGGTATCAAGGTTTCCCAGAAGGAAAATGGAGAGTCTGATGACAAGAGATTTAATTGTGTTCTCTAGGTAGAAGTGAGGAATACTTTTATTCTTTGGTGATTCCTATGGACTAACAGTTGATTCAACCTTTATGGTCAGATTATGTATATTGCTTTGAGACCTTGGCTCTTGACCAACTTGATACTCTTTTGGTCCCTGTAATAATAGCATCTCTATCCTGCCAGTGACTTTTCTGGTAACAGAAGATCAGTGAAATGAAAAGCCATCTTGGATGTTTCCCTTTTCTTCAGCTGTCCCAGAGGTGCAAAAAGTTGTTTATTGTAAAAGACGCAGCATGGTCTTGTGCCACTGCAGAGCTCAGGAATGCTGCTGGAATGTAGCTATTCTGTGAGGTTTCTTTGTTCATTTTTAGAAACAGTACATCAGTCTCGCTATGTACTGAGGCTTCACCCTGTATCTTGAACAGAGGAGGAAGCACATTAGGGTACAGCAGGATTCATGAACACTCAGGGGACTGAAAAAATGAAACTACTATTTTTCTTCTTTTGATATCTACAGTTATTGTGGTAAAAGCTCATTTCAGTTCTGTTTTAAGGAGCTAAAAATTTCCTGTAGTTGATAGAACAACAGCAACAACAACAACAAAATACAGTTCAAAACCCTTCTGCAACAACTAAAACCACAAAAATGGAGATGCATTTTTTTTCCACTACAGTAACTCGCAGTAGGTTGAAGATAATTGAGGAAGAGAGGAAAAACTGCAGTGCTTCTTCCAACTATTTGAAGTTCTTTGATTTTTATAGTACAAAGTGAAAAGTCTCCCAGATAAGGTATATAGGAGGTATGTGAAAGTCATCTCTCTGCTGCACGTTTCCCAGATGTATCAATAGACTGATTCTCACCTCCTGTATTATTTCACAGCCTCATGGTAGGAATTTTCTCTGAATCTTTTAGAGTTCCTAGTCCATCAAGGTAGTGTCTACTGTAGCTATCAAGTTTCTTCCCTGATCTGGCATCATTATTTGGCTATTCAGAAGGGGAGAGCTCTTGAGTATTACTGGGTGACAGTTGTGCAAACATGAGCTGAATTCCCCTCCTTCTCCAAAAACCTGGAGCAGAAGCCAGCAAGTAGTGGGCCTCTGCTGAGGAACCTGGAGCTTGTGAGAATTCCTTGTGAGAAGCATCTTGTCAGGATAGAGCAAGACAAGCGTGTGAAAGTGGGCACTTGCCGTTACTGTAGCACTGTATTTGTGAGTATGACAGGTTTCATCATCTTGTTTCTGTGAGAATGAGAAGGCTACAGGGATGGCAGAAATGAGTGGAAGAACTGCTGTTATGGGTAGACTGCTTCAAAGAGGACAGGTTTTTTAGAAGGTACACCAATTCCCTCTAGTTTGACAGGTTAAGTCTTTCTCCCAGTGATGCTTTGTAGACATATTCTGCAGAATATGGATTCCTTCTGGATTAGTTGTGCATTTATGCCTTTGACTTCTGTATTTATATATTTGGTGTAAAACAAGTAATTATGATTAGCTGCTTTATGTATTTAGAGTTATAGCACACCATATGTGGATACTGGCCTTTTCAGACGTAGCTATAATGAAGCCAGAGTATAAAAACAGTAAAGTAGGACAGTTACTTCTCATAGCTTGTCGAGAGTTTCCACGTATTGTGCTGTTTTACAGAAGTGTGTGCTTACGACTTACCAGAAAATGACAGTTAGAAACCAAAGATATTTCTCTGTGGTGATATAGTTTGCAATAATTCCCACACAGCCAAAGTTCCCTGCAAATAAAGGAGCAGTTGAGTCCTATGAATTTACTTCTTTTATACTGCAATTGTTGTAAGTGCTTGGAAAGCTAGCTTAGGACATTATTAAAAACTTTTCCCTTGGGGCATGTCTTTTATAGTATTACCAGTGGGAATGAGGTGGTTGGGGAGGAAAGCATTTTTACTCTAAGACCATGGTTGGAAAATACTTCTTTAAAGTAATACACTAATGAATGTGTGACCCAATGTCCCTTCACTGTCACAGAAAAAGAATGACATTCTGCCTAGCGAAGGATTTCTTTAAGTGCCCTCTCACCTCTCTTATTTGTGCAGTGGCAGTATTTTTTGCCTCTAATAATTCTTAAGGCATTAGGCATAATAGAGTCTCCAGCTGAACCTATTCAAACATGGCAAATATTTATGGAAGTCCTGGTGAACTGGGATGTACTTTCTGGCTTTTCAGCATTCTCTCCTCTGGCAATTTATTGTCACACAGCACCTACAGAGAACATCCTTCATCTCACTGACAGTCTGTACAAACCAGACTTTTCTTTCTCTTAGTTTTTAACTGCCACAAAGTGAGCTCCCAGCAGCAGTCCAGTTGTGAAAGTCTCTAGTAAACTATAGGACTGAAGAGGGAAAGTGTAGGCTGGGGGGAGGAAAGGAGGAAGAAGGTGCCGAGACCTGTCCTGTGGGTCTCTATGGTTCCTTAACCAAGTCTTACAACTTACAGTCCTGCAACTGTTTTTGACTGTTGACATATTAAATTTACTCAAGAGGTTATTACAGTCCTGCGGAGGGAGCTAATGCTGTTGCTTGCCCATGTTCATGGAGATCTGTGTTCTGACCCCAAGGGGTTTCTTCCAGGTGCCGATGAAAAGCCTTTTATAGCCTATGTGCTATCTTGTGGTGGCCAGTGATCCTCATTTCTCATTTTCCAGCAGAGCAGTGCTATCCAAGAAGGAAACCTGTCCAGCCCCCTTATTTTGATTTAAATGTATTTGTTTAATTTCTCTATAGTTTTCTTCCATGAGGGCTGGAAGTTCTGTTTAAAGAAATGTTTGATTACATTGCTCATTTAGTTTACTAAATTTGCAGCCCTAGTCTAGGTGTTGTACAGAAAGAGGTATGCTCTCATCAGGTTTTTTTGAATCTTCAGTCTGTGAGGAAGTGTATTTGCAAGCCCTTTTCCTTGGAAAGGTGACCTTCCTTAAATTGAGATGGCAAACTGGACAGCACCCCAGAAATCTCAAAATAGATGCAGACTAGTTGGGATAACTATAGGGTTTTTCTTCATTTTCCTTAGTGAAAATGTTTGCCAGTTTTAATTATGAGCCCTGGATGTGCATCTTGAGATTTGCAGCATCTGGAGCACAGTGCAATGACTTCTGTTTTGTGTGAGGCATGCAAATAAGTAGCAGCTTCGACTTGCTCCCTGTTCTTAATGGTACCTCTGTCTCTCCCACATGCCCACTGCCTCATCAACCCATACAAATATGTGTCTCCTTGCCTCAGTGTGACATACACGTTTTCAGACTCCCTTAGCTTTTAAGGCAGAGGGATGAATTCTCTTGGGGCAAACCTTACATGGTTTCTGTGACTCACTTCTTGAATCAAATCAATATGTCTAATTGGATAAACCCAGGTGAGTCAAACAGCTATGTGATAGGTGAGAGAAGATTGGAGTTAAAATGATTTGTTTATTGCTACTATCCATGGATGATATTTTTCATAGTACCAAGTTTTCACTTCTCCATCCTGTCCATCACTTCACATATTGCTAAAGATAGCCTTCTAAATGGAACAGCTGTGCCATCTGCCTCCAATATTATTTCAGTCCTCACTGTTTTGGGATAAATTTCATAAAGTGTATTGCACATACAAACATTTAATTGAACAAATGGGAAGCCTCTCCAGTTAAGAAAGCTTTGCAAATGACAAGTAGTGTCAAATTTCCATTCTAATGGTTACTCCGGGGCTTTAAAATATGTGTGAATTCATCTAGTAGGGGCTGATGGTATATTTGAGGCAGATGGCTTGGTTTTGCTAAGAAGAAATGTAAGTGGCTTTTACTATAAATCTTATTTTATTTTTTTTTTGGCAAAGGACTGACATAATAAAGATGTGAGTATTACTGAGAATGTTCTTTAATAATTATACCACCTTATGTTTTCCCTCAAGAATATGGTTAACTGACTAGAAAAATCTATTCTGAATTTTTATGCTTAACTATAACAAAGAATTTAGAAAACACACTTTTCCTCCTCTAGTAAAAAGACTGAGGAGTGAGCAGGTTATTAAGTAAAAAGATAAACATTAGTATTTAGAGAAACATTGCAGCCTCTGTAAGGGTATTGCATCTTTTGAGAAATGGAGCCAGTCACACAATGTCCTTGCCTCTGAAGACCTTAACACTAAGCATAGACTTAACCTCCTCTATAAAATCTCAGATTTTTAAGATAGTTAGGAATTGGCAATTGGAAGATATTTGAAATGTTTCTCTTAAAGCTATGACGGTGACTTTCTTAAAGCTTCAGTGGCTTATATATCTTAAGGCTCATGAAAGCTTAACTGTGAGGCCGAGTATTTCTCAGTCATGTGGCTGAAAGCAGTTAACACAAGTGATGGACAAAGAACCAAGTGTTCCTGAGTGCACCAGAGATGAATATGGCTATGAGATGAGTAAGGTTGGAAAGTATTAAGGATTTTGATAGTACTTCTCTGAATTTTGATTCAAGCAATACTTGGAAGTAGGATGTCTAATGTAGGCTTAGCTATACCACTTGGAGATATGGATATCTTAGTACTGGAATAAAACATAGAATCATAGAATGGTTTGTGTCAGAAGGGACATTAAAGATCACCTAGTTCCATATAAATTTGTCAGTGAGCTTTATCTGCTAAATAAGGACAGATCTTGCAGGCAGGGGCAAAAGATGGACATCCCAGATCCATGTAACTAAGAGTGTCTGCTTATTTGCCACAGATTGGGTCGAGGATGCATGCTCGTTGCACCTATCTTTTCAGGGTTTACTGATTTATACTCCTTCCTTGGTGCTTTCCCTCAACAAAAGAGTCTTACAGCTTTGTTTCCACCTACTTGAGTATTTGGATGCATGGATGGATTTTGTGGATTCTGTTGTTCTTGGCATTGTAAAGATGGTACATAGCTAGTCTCGTGTGCTCTCTAATTGGAAACCTGTGAACCTCTAGAGTTCATTTTAAAATCTATCACAAAAAGAAAATCAAGTAGGAACAGAAGACTAAGTATACTGGCTACACAGGGGAGCAACTCTTGATGTTAAATGCCATTACTTGAATTAAGTCCTAAAAGTCATAGTAACTATGAAAAAAGCCACAAAAATTCTGCTCTGCCCTCCCTCCCCTAAAAAATTAGAATAATCTAATATAAAGTCTGGCCTCATGCACTTTGACTGTATGTACTTCTGAATACTTGCATATTTCTTACATTTTAAAATATACTTGTCAGAATTTGTTTTATAAGAACAAACTTGATTATTGAGTCTTCAAATGGCATTTTTCTGCTGTTACCTGGGCAAGTTTAGTGAGAAAAATGACGGACATGATGGAAACCTTGACAGATTCCTTAACTGTGGTATAGTTGGCAGACACCAACCTAATGTTCATAACCTTTCTCGGTAATTCTTGTTCTAACTGTAATAAGCACATATTGACTTCTGTTGTATTCAGCATCAAGATTCATTGACCTGAGAGGTAAATATTGGTGAGAACAAAGCCAGGGTCAATAAAACCCTCAAGGGACTGCTGATTGTCAGTAGACTCAAAAAATAAATCAATATTGTTATTATTACACAATTTAAGTGTAAGAATATCCATTATATGCAAACAAAAAGGAAAAACGGAAAAGCTACTGAGAACGTAATGTAGATATTTTACTGGGTCCCATGTATAGTGTTCAAGCCACAAAAATTGATTTTCCAAATATTTTTATTGAAACAGTAATTTTTTTTTCATGATGCAGCCTGGGTTTGAATCAAAAAGCAAAAGAAGGCTGTAAGATCTGGGGCGTGGGAAAATGGTACTCCCCAAGAATTGTTTTTCCATCTGGTGGGCATAACTCTACCACATCCTAAATGTCTTGTTCTTAATGCAGCAGAGTGTGGGAACTGCTGTAGTTGTTCGCATCAGAATAACTAAGTATTCTGCACTTCACAGGCTCAAGGGCTTCAGTGCTCACAGGAAGGCAGGTTTCTGCCTTAAATATATCTCATAAACTGATCTGTGCAGTGTCTCCTGGTCAGTCCTCCTAATCAGTTCCCTGAATTTTGATTGAATTTGAGCAGCGAATATTCTTTGTGTCACCTTACCCCCTGCTTGTCCTTCCCACGGTCTTTACTCAGTTCTTCTGCTCTGATTGCTCTCTATCTCAACTTGTAGAAATCTTAGAAACTAGCTTACTTTATGAATATTTCATAGTTCTGAATGCAATGCCTTGTGAAAACAGTGAGGAGAATGTGATGTACTTGTTTTGGATTGCCTCTTCTGATTCATGTTTTTTACAGTACAGCAATAATATAGCACAAGGGCACCATGTGGTATGCCAAATAACTGCTTAATGAATGTATGAAAAGTATGTAGTCTTGCCATTGCACTAAAGAGGTCGTTGGTCTGGAAGGTGCTTCTGAGCTTCAGAAATTAAAGAAAAGCCATTTTGAGAGCCTTGTGTGTCGTCGTTCCTGATGTGTGTGTCCGAAATGGGATTCGCATTTTGGAGAAGCATACTGTTAGCCCCAGTGCTGTTGTTAGTGAGTTTGACCATACTCCTCGATGTGTTTTCTGAGGGGATAGTCAGCTCCTGAACAGCTAGGCAAAGATTGATTTTCACTAGGAAACAAAATTGTTTTTTCCTGATACATGATTTGTTATTCCTCTTGTATGGATATAGCAGCTTACAGTTTCACTCATTCTCTTAGGGAGTAGAAATAATGTTATGTGACTTGGGAATCTACTTAAACGTATTGGATAACAGGTAGGGAACAGTAAAAGCGAACAAGCTCGCAGGCAAACCCTTAGGGTGAATTTCCTTCATGTAAATTATTCAGTGAATAATTTGCAAACACACAGGGAACGAATGGGTTTGGTTAGTGAATGACTCACAAAGAAAAAAAAAATAACATTTGAAATCACCAGACCATTTACTCACAAAAAGTAATTGGACTGACTCTTGTGATCCCTTAGGATAATCGGTAACTTTAAAAATTCACATGCTTTAGAGATGCATAAAAATCTACTTTTTACAGTCAGTATCATCTACTTCTTTACCCATCACATGCTCTGTGATTGCTGTTTTCATAAGAAATATTAATTCAACTCTTAAAATAGGAATGTAAAACTTAATGTGGGTATCGATAGTTTACAGGTGCTGGTATTCAGAAATATGCACACATATAACACACTATTGAGGTCATTGTTTAAAACAGTTTTAAAAGTGCCTGTTGATAATAAAAAAGGAAATAATCTCTTTTCCACTGATAAACATCTTTGCAGTTAATGTTTGAATAGACTTTTTATAGGCATAGCATCCTAGAAAGCAATGCTTTGCAAAGTTAAATTAGCATCAAATTTGTATCTTATTTGGTATTATTTCATGTTTATCACAGTACAGCAATGGAATTGGGTAAATATAAAACTAGGTTAATATGGTAGTACTGTGGTTCTAGCCACTGTAAGCTTTGGCAACTCCTCTTGTGCCTATTATCCTACCCCATGCTGTGTCTCTAGCTATATAATTTTTTGAGAGAGAACTTTTACCTAGAAGAACTTGCTCTATTGTCTCTATAAATATTAAACCAATATTTTTGTGCAATACCTTGCAAATCCTCTGTATCACATTCCACAAATTTGAATCAGATTACCAAGAGGCAGTCTTCTAGGATTGCCTACAAAATCCTTTTCTTTGTTGAATGTTCAGCTCCAGACTTCAGGGTCCTTTTCCTATGTAGAAGATTATTTTTAACCCAGTGCTTTTACCAGGAGTTGGTCAGAGCTCAGGAAGACAAATATGCTGGTTTGCCTCTTTAACGCTGTTCCAAAACCAGAGAGCTTCCTAGAATGAAGTGTTGCATTCAACATTGAGGAGTGCAGAGAGGGTGCTATTATTTGTTTCGATGTACGCTAACTGCAATGACAGATGGTTAGAAAACAAGAAACACTTGAACATATTCTGTCTGTAAGTACTAGAGCTGAAAAATAGGTGCTACATAATTGTGGCCAACTTTATTAAACCCTGAGTTTCAACAAATCAGTGTTCTGTGGAAATTTTGGTAAAGAAAGGATGCTTCTGTGGCAATATTCTCATGTTGAGGGTTTTGGAGAAGGGATTCCTTGTTTTTATGTAACTCTTTCAAGTATTTTTCTGACACTGTGTAGTAATAGGGTTATGCTCAAAAATGGAAAAAAAAGTGGATATGCATTGTTTCTATTATTGTGGCAGAGTTTCTACTGACATCCCTATTTAAGAGTAATAACAATAAACTCATTTACAATTTTTTTGCAGGCTGGGATGATTCCTCTTTTCTAAGATAAAATTATTTATATTTTAGGGAAGGAAAACTTGAGCCTAATGGTGATCTGCTGAAACAACCACTTTTAGATCAATCCTCCATTAAGGAGGTAGGCATACTAGTGACAAGAAAATATTTTAAAAGGCTTTTGTACAAAACTTCCTAGGCAGGAAACTGTATCCCAAGTGTTTATTGCTTTTTATGCATTTGCATGTGTCTTTCAGTGCTATAAATTTTGAAATGTATGCCCTGTTAATCTGTCATGAGAATATCAATTTGTCAAAATTTGTTCTGCAGCCCATTATGGTTTCATGCATTTACCTTTCACTGTGGAATGGTAGCACAGTTTTGCTTGAAAGATTGTTGCACAATCCATGTTTCTTTCTTAAATAAAAATAAGACTGAGATACGAATAACCTGGTAAAAAGGTAAGAAGTACATTTTCTAAAAACCTAATATTTCAGTGCAAAGTATTCATTTGTCCCAGGAGCTTCTGCTGGAAATGTTATTGCTGTTAGCACTAAATGGATGTTCAATTTCCAGGCTCACAGCTATGGAGCTAAAGAATGTGGCACCAGTATAACAGTGTGATTCAGACATGCAGCACTGGACTAACAAATTCATGTGCCAAGCTCAATGTTAATCAGCCTCTACCCTGTGAATTCCTGAAATTTGCTTTTAACGTATGTACCATCCATTTGTATAAAGAGTAGATGTGCCTTTCAAACACATGGTGTAATCAGAAAAGTTCAGAAGACAGTAAAGCAGACATTGTCCCTATTTTATTAAGGTTTGCAGCATATTGATAGCACATTTAGCAGCTCTCTCTGCTATTGTCTTGGAATGCCCTGTCTCTTTTCTTGCACATCACAGTGAGCTATCTTAGTTACACTTTGCTTTCATTTGTCAGTGACTCTGTTCCTTTCAGGTTTTACCTTATGTGTTCTTTATGACACTAATTCAGAAACTGTAGATATCGCCATGCCCATCTCAAGTCCCTCATTTTAACTTTTGAAACAATGTAAGGTCTTTTTCATTTTTTTGTATGAAAGCCAGAAACAGCATTATTCTGTTAAGGTTATTTGGAAGGATGGACTTTCCTCACTGTTGAGTATGCTTTAGGGGCTTAGGGCAGGCTAAGGGTATTGTCAGTCTCATTAGAGCCCTGCTGTGTGAATTCAGTTTACTCATGCTTTGGTGACAGCAGTCAGTACCCAAGTAGGTAAGAAATTTTACTCGTGGTAGGCTGTTGTGGTGGTTTTTGGGAGAGTTTTAACTCAAAACCATTACAGTAATCCAATGGACGCTTGTCCGCGTGGGTTCGTACCCCACTCCTGGTACCAAAATTACTGTAAATGGTTTGNACCTAGATCTGTATCCTTTGACCACATAAAGCCTCTTGTTCTGCCTACAGAAGCAACAGTCTCAGGCTAAAATGTTATCCAAGCCTTTATATTTTTTCTTTCAGTCATTTCCAACAACCAGAGCAGAGTTTATCAGAGTGGTTTCAGGCTGAAAAGATGAACTGAGTTCCAGATGCATTGTGTAACTCACTAGATCTTGAGCTTGGAACAGAAAGTAGAAGGTGGAATTTCCTTTTCCTTCCTCGCAATGCACAGCTCCAGTGTTGGTTTGGAAAGGATGCAGGGGATAAAAGCATCTGCAGCCTTTGAGGGCTATTCATGCAGTGGGTAATTTATTTTTTTTTCAAATACTTGTGTTTTGGCCAGTTGTCTGAGTGCTACATCTGCCAGTAGGGAAGGGTCTGTTATCTCTGAGCAGCCTGATTCAAGACACACAGCTGATAAAACTACCAGTAGCCAAGATGATTCTGCTATTGGTACTCTACCCATGTGTTTTGAGATCAAGGTTTTGCATTTTGGTGCTTCCATGAAGGATGAGCAAAGAACAACACCTTATCCTCTTGCTGTCATGAATGTCTGTTGGCATCTGTGCTGGAAGGAGATTGCTTACCCTTGCTTAACCTTGTTCTGATGCCTTTTTCTTTGTTTTCCTCAGAAGTAGAGCTATGAACAGAAAGTGTGTGAGCTAGGTTTTGCTTTTATTTGCTTAATGTTTTCAGAAGTCCCAAGAATCCCAGTGCACCACTGACTTGAAAATCAGCATTGCCATTAATCATAAGGCAGTGAGCTTCATGAGTTATGCAACATGCATTTGTAGGCCTTGAATAAGCAGAGCTTTTCTTTGGCTTGAGAACTATTGGGTCCTACCGTGCTTGTCAGAGTAGTGGTGTCAGCCAAACGAGCGAGAAAGGAAATGAGATGAAATCAAAATCAGGCTATGGCGAGCTAACTTTCTTCTCTGAATGGCAAGAGTGGAATACTTATGCTAGCATCAATCTAAGGTGATGTGACTTTGACATGAAATTTGTGTTGGATCTTGGCACATACATATCTTTCCACATTTCTTCCAGAAGACTCAATATAGTTTCTTTCAACACATCAGAGGTTGGCTGTTTTTTTGCCCATTACATGCTATATTTGTGGCTTCCTGTTGTGTACTGTCTGCACTGAACGTGGAGAAAAGCAGCATAAGTTTGTGTGTGTCCCAAGACAACATTTACCTGGGTACTGCTTTCTTCTGATCCAAGATGTCCTCATTAGGACTCTGGGGTTGGAAAAATTTTCATTGCAGAATTTTCTCATTGTTCAATAAAAAGAAATGGCCAGAAGTCCATGGAAGCTTATTTAAGGTTGAAAAGTCATCCTTATTTATGTAGCAATTTGATTATTCCTTGTACCTGTTGTTCTGGGATACTAAGTACTCCAAATATTGTTGGCAAATGATGTAACTTCTAATTCTGACCAGAAATCTTCGGATTTCACAGAGTGAAAACATTATTTCCACAGTCTCACATTTAGGTATTACCAAATGATGTGGTTAAATGGCAGCTGTATGCAGAGCTGTTTCTTCGTCAAAACGCTATGGACAGAGTTCCCAGAGGAGAATAGTTTCCCAGTGTTTGAGAACACCTTTATGACTGCCACTTGGAAAGTGAATCTGATTTGGCTTCTCTGCCCCTCTTCGACTTTGTTCCCATTTGCCTCTGTGTCTTAAGCTGAGGGAATGAGGGAATTGAATTATTATGACTTGCTGCTCTATTGATGTGACTGTAGGAAGTAAAGGAGATAAGACCATCTGCAAAGCTACTTCTGCAATGTATTTACACCACTGTCCATGCTATGTGTGCTCTGCACTTGGGTCTTGCAAGCAGCTAACTACTTGACTGATGAGCAACTAGAAGAGTAACTCATGGGCAAATGCTGGTCACTGAACTCCTGCCCTAAACTTCTGCTTGTACAAGATTGGAAAGGGAGGAGTAAGGGCAGAGACTCTATGCTTCCTCTTCCCATGCTGTGCATTTCTCTGAAATACTGCAAATGGAATTCTAGGGTCTTGTCTGAAACATGTCTTCTCTCCTTTCTGTCACCCAGGTATTTCTATTCCATATGTATCAGTTTCCATCTCTTTCTTTTTTTTTGTAAACACTTTTATGACAGGACATTTCTGCCTATCTCATCTTATAGATGTGTGATGGGAACCAACTGGCCTTTTGTTCTCTGCAGATGGAAGGAATATGATACCACTGTACTATTCTATTTCTTTTTTTTTTTACCCAAATTAACATATTTCCATCTCTGTGCCTCTCCCCCAGTGTCAGCAGAGTGATGGGAGTGATTTGCCTTGGTTCTTTATCTCTGCAGCAGGAGGCATCAGGGAGAAGTATACAACTTGATGTTCTGCAGTGGCACAAAGCTGAGAGAAAAGCTTCAAGGGTAATGTTCTGTCCTTAATCTAATAATGTTCCTTGTTCAGTATCAGTAGAAAATAACCCTATCTGCATTCCTTCAGATTGCTATATAATAAACAACAGCATAATACTGAAAATATGAAGTAATTTAATAAGTTCAGACTTTGTTACGGGTAATGGATAACTATGCACAGGAGTATAGTAAATCTTGAATGACAGTTTTATTTGATTACTGAGCCTGAATGCAATGTTCCACAGCACTGCTTTACCATAATGCTGTGTCATGCTGTCGGAAGTCTGATTACCCTCAGATCCAATTGAGCAGCTCTACTTCTGTGGCCTCCTATCTCATCAAATCTGTCTGACTGTGCTTGGGCAATGCCTGGGTAGAAAACCTCCAGGGAAGATTTATGTCTGGAAGGAAGAGGTCCTGGTGGCTCAAACCCGTTATTACCTACCTAGTGCAAACTGAACCAAAATCTTGGAGGTAGTGCTAAGTATGTTAAGATCTGATACAGTTTCCACCTCCAGAGGTGATGTACTGCTGAGACTCAGGCCAAATACTGAGCCTATAAAACAGATTCTGTATAATGGAGATGGAAAAGATTTTTGATGTAGTATATATATTATATTTTTCTGTTAGCAGATTACAATGATTAAAGGAAAAAGGAGATCAATTTTATAAGTCACTGCCAGGCAGATGGAATGTTTCTTCCTTCCCTTGTACTAATTTTTTCAATCAGCCTTTTACTACCATGCTACTTTGGCAGGTTAACATTGAGTAAAACAAGAGAAGATGTTTCCCAGTTTTCTAACAGAGCCCTGACACTGTCCTTTAATACTGCCCTGAGAGAAGTCATGGTATTTTGCTCTTGCTTGATAGGAGGCAGCCAAATGTTATGACATTTTGTGATGTGCAGGAGGTGGAATGAGATTTTGTCCTTAGGCACTGAATTAGTTAACTGTTAGATTTGTTTCTTACCCCCAAAAATTCACTCCTGGGTTGCTGCCCACCCAAGCCTCATGCTTCTAGTTTGTTTTATTTCTCACAGGCACAACCTATGGGTGTGGAAGTGCTTGCACTTCAGGCAGTTGGCACTTTTCTTTATGAAAAATGTGGAAGTTGCAAACTGTAATGAAGACTGTGTGGCTTGTTGTTACTCTGTTGGATTTGTGCACTATTTTCTGGTTTCAGTTTTTGGAGGTTTTGGTAAACTGTTTTTTGAGAGTCCTACATTTCCAGGTAACTTGAAAGGAGTATGATATTAAAATGGGTTTTGAATAATATTTTTTCCTTGTATGTCTTTGACAGAGATCCTGAGACAGGAGGAATTCTCAGTTAAAATATAAATTGCTGGTATGTATTAAGCTAAAGACTGGAGAGAGACTTAATGAGATATTGCTATTATGCTGGGATGCCAAAAAGGATAAAGAGCTTGCACTTTGATAGTTTTGAGGCTCTGGAGCTCACTTGCATATGCTTATAATACTACTGTTAAGACGAGAGACTACAGTAAACAGTATTACATCAGCATCAAGACTTTTAAAGTGTGCTGTAAGTGATCAGAATATGAACTTCTCTGTTCCAAGCAGTGGCAATAATTTATTTTGACTTTTAAAAGGATTTTGTAATACACATTCATAAAAGACCGCTGAGGGTTCTTGGAGAAAGAGTGAGAGGGGCAGCCCTTTGAGAGAGTGAACAAAGGATGACAATAAATAGCTAATTCTCAGTGTGGAGGGAGGTTAATAGTGGGGCAGACCAGTGAAGAACTTGAAAAGAGTGCTGGTAGAGTGAGAGAGATCAGAAAAACTGTTTTAAAGACTAAATCACCTACTCTCTTAACATCTCAATCACCACTGAAGCTAACTTAAACATCTAAGGAAACTTCTTTTGTGTCTTTAATCAAGACTGAATGTTAAAAGCAGCTGAAACTTCTGCAGCTAATTCGAGGTCAAGTAAAGCAGTACTGAGATGTTAGGCTCCTGTGAAGGCTATAGAGGTAATGTGATGAGGGCACTTGTAAAACAGATTTCCCACCTTCTCTTAACACTTGTAAAGAGAATGCAGGTTCTCAGGATAAGATTCCATGTTATATAATCCTAGACAGGGCACTTGAACAGGGCGAAATAGGCCGAACTTTTTATTTCTCTTTAAAACAGGTATTTCTGTATTGTTAGACCTAATAAAGTCTCTTGACAGAGACTGCGGCTTCACGCAGCCACTGTT
The DNA here is from genome assembly GCA_013389865.1 of Piaya cayana. Classification (NCBI taxonomy): domain Eukaryota; kingdom Metazoa; phylum Chordata; class Aves; order Cuculiformes; family Coccyzidae; genus Piaya; species Piaya cayana. The sequence continues at coordinate 55,071 of WAAB01005269.1, forward strand.
GCTCACTGTTACATGATGTGTTTTACTGGGTGATTTACCTAGATCACATCTGTGCATGAAGCATCTGGTAAGGGGACCAGTAATATTGAGGCTGTGAATGCATGACTAGAATGTGATCATTGCTCTAAGGAGCTGTAAGCCAATGTGAAACAAAGATGAGTGTCACCTTTTCATTCCACTTCTGTGGATTTCTCTAATGTGGCTTTTTTTTTTCTGCATGATGAGGCTCATTTTTGCAGAATGCCTTAATATTTGGATTGTGTGTGTTGTGCATATGGGGAAAGGAGATAAGGACTGGAATAATGTAAGGAATGGAACTTGATTTGCTTCTGGTCCCATTAGATATGAGTGATACTTCCTTATTAAGTTGTGTTTGGCCCCAATTCACCTGGCAGTATGCGCCCTTTATACTAAGGCTCTGTGTTGTATATACCTCAGTGACCTTATTTGCAACCAGCTACTATAGTACTAACGCAGAATAAATAATGCACAATCAATGATTTATCCTGCAAAAGGCATCTTATTTTTCTGCTTGTGGAAAATCCATGAGCAACTTTTGATTTCTTGTAGAGGTTAATCATTTTATAGTAATAAACTGAACATAAACCTAGTTCTGTTGGCATTTGTGCTGTATGAATTTGGAAGATGAGCTGTGTTTGGGGTAAGTCATTTGGTATTTTTGTTACGTGAATGGATGTGCATGACGTTTAAATAATTTTGTACAAGAATTGTGTTTAAGTGTAACACTTGTTTCTAGTGAACAAGCAACATAAATTCTTTCAAGCATTTCTGCTGGTGGAACTCAGAGGCATAAACATACTGGAAAGTAAAAGCTAAAGAGGTATATGTGGTCAAAAGAGTAATTCTGCATATTTTCAGGATTAAAGACACATAAATATATATGTTTATATATATAATATTCAGATTGTAACTCAGCTTTCTTTTACCTGAGGGGTTTGCAAAATAATTGTACGTCTGCAAGGTGCTTGGTAATATGTTGCCTCAACTAAAGCATACTTTTGGAATGGTATGCTTTTATGAAACCCACATATTTTGGGTCAAAAACTGTATCCACAATATAGCCAATGAGAGTCAGCGCTGGTGATGTAATGGTTTTCCTATAAAGTGCCATTGGTTGCCTGGGGATAAAGTGACTGGAGGTGACAGAGCACTGCAGATAGTCCCCTCACATGCATTTCATCATGTCTTTTAATTCCACACAGCATCAAACTGGTTTTGGGAGGATATGTTAAGCCAGCAAAACAGAACCATTCTTCATTTTTGAGAGGGGCAGTGAGTACAGACATCATAATCTGTGCAAGTGCAGGTAGAATTTCTCTGATGCAGCCATATTTATCTATAAATAGTCAGTGATGTGAGAAGAGTAGGTCTTGGCTAAGTCTTGCTCATTTCACTTCAAGTGATTGAATTTTGCCCACTGAAACAAACTGCTTGACTTCCCCAAATAAGGCAGGATATGGCCCTGAGTGATGTCAGAGCTGTGATATTACTAGAGATAGAAGTGTTGATTTTTACAGTGGGATCTAAAGAGTTATGTTCTGTGTCTGGGAGTTGTGTAGTCCTTTGTGTGTCGGGTGTGTAAAGTGGATGTGTAGTATGCACAAACATTACTAAGTATGTGCAGAAGTAAAGTTGGCTGGCTTTTAGTCATAGAAGTCCATCCTTATGCAAGTGGGTGACATTCCATCTTGAGAAAACTTATAAGATATTCAACCAATACTGTATTTACAGTTAAGCAACAGGCTGTGTTTTAGCTTAATTTTTTAATTTCCTAATGACCATAACTTCAAGTCAACTCTCTTATGTTATTTTCCCTTATTTTTCTTGTTTGGTTGCATATAGATAGACAGATACAGTATCTTATCCTAGAACGGCTGAGGTGAGACTAATAAGACCATATGATCTGTAGTACAGAAAGCAGACATGCATCAGAATAAGTTGCGTCTTTTTTGGTGCCCGTAATCTACACAGCCAAACAGCTTGCAACTGCATTAAATTGCTATCATTTTTGACAGAAGAGACCTTGTTTGCATAAATCCTCTGAATACTGACGGGAGTGTGATTACAGCTTTAACAAAGCGAGAGGTTGAATACAAATTTGGGAGGGCCAGAAAGTGTTTAGTACCTCTTATTTTTTTCATCAGAATTCTAAATCTTATTCATGCAGATTACTCTGATCTTTATATCAATGCACAAAAAGAAAAGAACAGAGCAGAAAAAAAGACTTTTCTCTTTTGACTGGAACACTGATTTTGTTATCATGTTACCAATGAGGGTCCATTTGGGATATTATTCAAGCACAGAGATCAGTGCCGGCCTTTCACATGAGCCCTTAAATATTTGGAATGCTTTTGCCCTTAAGGGGAGTAATCTACTGCAGAAAAGTTAAATTTGGATCAGGAGATAGAGAAGGTAGGACTGTACTTAGTTCGCTGATACCTGCTGGGAGAGCAATTCTGCCTTAAGTTTAATACTACTTTGTTCTTTTGTAACCCTCTATACTTAATAGTTGGATACTGTTTTCTGTGTCAGGTTTTGTTCATGAAACAAATTGGCAATTAGCCACTGGCAGAGGGAACAAAAGGTATTTGTTTGGAATAAATGCAGTGATCATGATGTGTCTTGCTATTTGATTTCCTTTGAGATCAAAAAATACAAGGTACGTGTTTTTTGAACCAAATAACTTAAGACGACTGTTTATTATTCATAGAATAGGCATTCAATTTTATTTTACTTTCTATTGTGGTGACCCCATAATATTGCTTGCTTAAGGGGTGGAATTTTTACACTGTGAATGGATAGTTTAAGTAGGCTTCTGTGTGAGCTCACAGGACAGAGAAAAATGATGAGCTTTTTTCTTGTCTTGTGCCTCATGTCAACTTGGCGAGTCTTCCACTTGGGAGCACAGTTGCTCTTCCCTGGTAGCATACTGGACATCTGCTTTCTGAAAGGAAGCATTGTGTTTGAGCCAGGGCTGGAGAAAACACCAGCATTCCTGAGGCTGGGGGTTTCTAATCAATGTATAGAAATGTCTGAAAGGATGGTGCAAAGAAGACAGAGCAGGCTTGTTTTATTGGTTCCCAGTGACAAGGCAAGATGTGGTGGGCATAAACGGAAACAGGAGATTCCCTCTGAGCATCAGGAAGCCCTTTCCCCGCCCCCCATCCCCCCCTTGCTCTGAGGATGATGGAGACTGGGAATGAGTCAAAGCTGGAATGAGCAGAACAATCCTGATTGAATTCAAGACTCAGATTCAGGCCTGCAATGATATGGCCACTGATTTCATATTTTGTTGAATGTGTTTGTTTCTTGCAATTGTGAATATCAGGCTAGTTCAGGACTGCTTTGATTTTAAGCTTATGCCTGAATGGGTCTTCTGGCAGACATGAAGGGAACTGAGAGAAAGGCTGTGTGCTGAGCTTGGTGTTGGGAGACAGCCTAAACCTTGGGTATCACATGGCAAAGTTAGACTTTCATATGGCAAGTTAAGTGAATCTGTGTATTTTTTTGGGGCTGAGGATTTCAAAACTAGGCCAAGAGGCTCTAACAGAGTCCATCCTCACTGCAATATTCTGCTCCTGGTCCCTAGTGCCTGGAAGACTTAAATCTAGCATCTTGTATAAGTTAAATTTGTGAATTTTTTATACTTTTTATAAAGTTTTCACCTGAAGTCTTATCTTCCTTCTGAACGTCAATGACAGAACTGCGCTGGTGTAAAGTCACTATAGCTACATGAATATAAGTTTTCCCCATATAGATACAGGATTTAGACACCCCTTTCTATTGCTCATCTTTTTTTTTGTTTAAATTTTTTAAGAACTGCTCTGATTATTAGAGGTGATCTGAATCCAAAATTACTCTCCACATAGGCAATATATCCGTATACTTAGGAAAAAGTTTTTCACAGATAGGGTCATTGGGCAGTGGAACAGGCTGCCCAGGGAGGTGGTTGACTCGCCTTCCCTGGAGGTGTTTAAGGGGCAGTGGACGAGGCGATGAGGGGCATGGCTTAGTGTTTGATAGGAATGGTTGGACTCTATGATCCGGTGGGTCTCTTCCAACATGGTGATTCTATGATTCTATGTTGTTCTGATATATTTTTTTCCCATGGACTTCCACAAATGGGCCAAGTCTATTTCTGTCTTTTTTTTTTCCTGCCTATTTTCCTTCCCCAGCTTTCCAAGCTATAACAAGTGCCAAAATTTGAACATTTCTCCTTACAGGAATAAGACCAGAATAATTCAAATAATCTTTTTAAACATTAGCATGCATCATTAAGTAGTACTGTAGAGAAAATCCACTCTAAATAGTATTATCGTTTTATGCTTTTATCAATACACAATGCCTCAGAAGTGAGCACTTTATCATCAGTTTTGACCATCCCAAAGAAACCTGCTAAATGAATGTTCCACATTAACAATGGAGAGTTTTTGGAGTACCTATTTATTTTAGTAATGTGGGGGGTTTTTTGTGTGGTTTTTTTTGTGCTGAGTGGTTAAACCACCGTAGGTAGTAAGAAGAATTAAGGAGATACAGATATTTCTGTCTTCATAGAATCATAGAATGGTTTGGGTTCAAAGGGACCTTACAGGTATCTAATTACAGCACCCTTGCCATGGTCAGTGACACCTTTCACTAGATTAGGTTGCCTGAAGTCTTACCTGACCTGGCCTTGTACAACTCCAGGGATAGGGCAACCAGAATTTTTCTGATCAACCTGTTCCAATGCCTTTCCACTCTCACAATATAATTTTTTCCCCCTAATATGTAATCTAAATAGAGGAATAGAGAGGCAGAATTGCCTCCCTCGACCTGCTGGCTATGCTTCTTTTGATGCAGCTCAGGCTATGCTTGGCCTTCTGGGCTGCCAGTGCACATTGCAGGCTCATGTTAACCTTCTCAGCACCCTCAGGTTCTTCTTTTCATGGCTGTTCTCAATCATATTATCCCCCATTGTGTACTGAAACTGCAGAGTCCCTGCCCCGGGTGTAGGATCTAGCACTTGGCCTTGTTGAACCTCAGGAGGCTCACTTCTCCATCTTGTCCAGATCCCTCTGGATGACCTCAGGTCCACTTCTGCAGATTGTCCAAATTCCTCTGGATGACATCCCATCCTTTCAGTGTGGCAACTACACTGTTCAGCTTGGTGTCACCTGCAAACTTGCTGACGGTCAACTCAATCTCGCTGTCAATATCATTTATGAAGATATTAAACAGCACCAGTCCCAGTATGGACCCATGAGGGACACCACTTGTCACAGATCTCCATCCAGACATTGAGCTGTTGACCACTACTCTCGGAATAGAGCTTTCCAACAAATTTCTTATCTATTGAACAGTCCACCAATCAAATCCTTACATTTCCAATTTAGAGAGGAAGAATGTTGTGGGGGACTGTGTCAAAGGCTTTACAGAAGTCCAGGTAGATTGCATCCAATGTTTTTTCCAGTGTCCACTGCTGTGGTTACCTCATCTTATAATGCCACTAGGTTGGTCATGCAAGATTTGCTCTGGTGAAGCCGTGCTGGATACCACTAATCACCTCCCTGTCCTCAATGTGCTTTAGCACAGCCTCTAGGAGGATCTGTTCCATGATCTTCCCAGGCACAGAGGTGAAGCTGACAGGTTGGTAGTTCCCAGGGTCGTATTTTCTACCCTTTTTAAAAATGGGGACAATGTTACCCTTCTTCCAGTCACCAGGGACTTCTGACTGCCATGACTTTTCAGATATTATGGAGAGTGCCTTGGAAACCATCAGCCAATTCCCTCAGGACTCTGGGATGCATCTCATCTGAGGTTCATTCTGAATCCCAGTAGAACACTTACATCCTGATATACTGTCATTTATTTCATATCTTGGATCTTGTTGGGGCTCTCTAAGCAATTAAAAAGGAACTATTTAAAGGAAGTGTGTGAGAAATTGCCATGGTCCTTTAATGTCATATAGATAGGTTTAAGTAGCGCTTGTTTGTGAAGGGAATTCTCCTCCCCTTTATATTTGATATATTTTCACAGGAATTGTATACCATCTATAGCATGTGAAGCCTAGAGAGAGCAAAGAGAGAAATTAAGACTCTTTGGCCAATGTTCACTCTTCTTTCACCTTTTTCCTTCATAGTTGGACTCATTACACCTTCTACACATCTGGTTGATACTTTGATTTTGGAAGCTGAGGGATTTTGCAGATCTTCCTGGCTTCTAAAATATCAGCCAGTAGTGTGTGGGTTTTGGTTTTATTTTTTTTCCTGAGCAAAATAGACTGAAAGACCAATCTTGAAACTTATTCTTTTAAAATCAGTTACGTAGCTTGGATTTTTAAATGTGTTTGCTTTGCTTTTCTGTAAGTGAAACTATTTGCTCTTGAGTCCTTTGGTTTCCTACAGACCTTGCTGGTACAGTAGCACTCATCCTGTTCTGACATTAGGTAAAGCTTAAGTCTGCTGAAGCCTAAGTAGTACAGCTCTCAGACTTTAGCAGAGGCATACCTATGTACTCAAGGGTGGATTTTAGCTCTTAGTTAGCTTGCTCTGGCTTTTTTTTCAGCTCTTTACCCGGCAGAATTAATTCAGAGCAAATGAAGCATCTAGAAATTCTGAAGCATCTATAAATTCCAAAGCATTTCTCTCGGTAGGACAAAGTGATGAGCATCAATATTTAGCTTGCCAGGGAAAACTGATATTGTCTGCAGGGAGAATGTGATCAGTGATTAGAGAATTTTTCTTGCACTGAGAGACGGGGGCTGCCTGAATATATGGAGGGGAATTACAGGAGATGTTCAAATCTAGGCTAGGCAAAGAATAGCATATAATCATTATTACTGGTGAGGGAATGGATGAGACAAATTATGTGCTGGATTCTGTTAAAGTCAGAATGCTTGATTTTTAAATTTAATGATATATATGTTTCACCTTGTAACTAGGTTATATGAAGTAATACTTTTAATAGGGAATAAAAATATAGCAGACATCCTACAAACTGAATTTTTTCAGTTCTGCTTTAGAATGGTGCTTGTGTAAGACCCTCCTCTTAGGCATGAAGGCAGATATTTGTGGACTTGGTGTTGGTGATTTTCAGATGTTTGCTGAAATAAGTGGACCTGAGGAATGTGCCTCAGGCTGAAGCTTGACCATCACATCTTAGCCAAGTGCCAAACATGGTTGGGGCTTGAAAGTCAGCAGTGGAATGAAAACATGGCAGGGGTTTGCCTGAAAGATCCCTACTGCATTAATGTTAGAGATACAATATTGTTCATTTGTTTGCTCTTCATATTACTTGTGAAAGCTTGCACAGGGGCCCATTTCTTCCTACATAACAAGTACCAGAATGAGAGGATGTGGCCTCAAGTTGTGCCAGTGGAGGTTTAGATTGAATATTAGGAAAAATCTCTTCATCAAAAGGGTTATCGAGCACATGTTGCCCAGGGGAGTGGTTGATGGTTGCTCATGATCCCTGGAGACATTTTTAAAACATGTAGGTATGGTGTTTAGGGACTTGGATTAGTGGTGAACTTGGCAGTGCTAGGTTTATGGTTGGAGAGTATTATCTTAAAGGTCTTTGCCAACCAAAATGGTTCTATGATTCCATTATCTTGTTAGCTTACTTTCTGACAGAGTTTTGCAGGGAGCCTGTGTTGATTGAAGATTGGCATGTGGACTTGGGTTAGCTAATGGGGAAACTAGACACCACTGTGGGTTTCCACCCTGATAATTTGAGACCTGAGTGTCTGTCTGAGGGGGGTGAACTGTGAGCCCAATAGTTACCTTCCCATTTGTGATTCTCTCTGGAGCTAGGGTCTTCCCATGAAAGCAACATGTTGACTCCGTCTGCCTTGGCTTGCTCTCAACTTGCACTGAACTGCAGTGAGACCAGCAGGGAGAGCGAGATAGCTGTGAAAACCTAGTTGTGGTGAAGCTCTGTGAGGTAAAAATTGTCCTCTTTTTGCAAGCATCTTGCGGAGAAAATGAAGCCCCAAGACCCCTGGGAAAGAGTAGGAAAAAGGAGAGGAAGGAAGCTGTTTGTGTCTCTGACTGTTGGAGGAGAGACACAATTTATAAACAGTGAAACACTGAAAGCCCAGGTGAGTTTATATTGAGACCTTTTTCTGTTTATCTGGCAGAAAGACAGCTTTGTTTTTGGTTTTACTCTTAAGGGAGCAAGATGGGGGGGAGGGAGGAACCTAGCAGTGCAAATACAATAGTAGCAGCCTTCACACCTTGCTGCAGGTAGTTTTGGCTGCAGGCATTTCAGATTACAAAAAGGCTGTATGATTGCTTGCTGGCGTGTGGCACAGCTGTCACTTTGCTGCTTGGATAGGGCTGTCTCAACAATCTCAATGCCTGTGCTGTTCGTTCAGGCTGCGAGAAAGGTACTGTAATAATAATAACGATCATCATAAAGGCTGTTAGAAGAGTACAATAGAACCTCCTGCTGAGAATGCATTGTTAGGATATTGACATATGGAAATGTAGTTCAGTCCATTTAGTGCTTTGTCCTTGAATGCATTTTGATGATATAGGATTGTCATGTTTTGTGGGGGTGAGCAATTGCTTTAGGTTTAGTTCCATAGCTATGTGCTGTAATAAAAAAAATGAGAATGGAATTTCAAGTTGAATCTCATCTGAGATATGAATCTTCTGCTCAGTGCAGCTGCTTGTTTTCACAGCACCACAAAACAACTCCAGTAAAAAAAGAAGTTAAGGTTTTGAAGTAAATATGGAGAAGCAGAGATGAAGAGTGAACCTCCAGCCTGGTGATGTGGGAGTTGGAGTAATGTCAGACTACTGAACCACACTCTATTCTGCTACTCAGCCTGAGTTTAATATTTGGTTTTACATTTCTTTGCCTGTTTTACTACCTGTATAGTAGTATCCCTTTGCTGAAGTCCTGTGTCAGCTGACGCTGTCAGTCTGGTACTTCTCTGGATATCATGTACTTTTTTAATTCATTAAAATAATTGAAAGCAACACCCATAGGAAATGGCAACTATGTGGGAGCAATGGTTGTCATGCATGAGGAACCATGAAGTGTATGAAATTTATTCATATCAATTTTTACTTGATATGTATTTAAACTTTGTAAGCATATGCAACTAACCAGCTTCTGTAATTATCTATTTGCAGCTATATTATTGTAAGTTTTATTGTAAAACTTGTTGCTGACTACAATTTGATTATTTTTTCCAATCAAGTATATTGTGTAAGGAACCTGCATATGTAGGACTTGGCCTTTGGAATATCTCAGCTGCGTGAAAATGTGGCTGATTTCAAGGAATTTAAAGTTAAAATAATAGCAACTTTCTAGTTAGTGCTGCTGTTAGATTTCTGTCCAATGTTGGTGCTGTTTGTGGCACATGGTATTGTGTGTGTAACCAATGCTGTTTAGAAGATTCTCTGTTACAAAAGTAGATTTTAAGTATCTGTCTTCTCTTGAGAGGTTACTGTTCCAAAATGCTGTTTCTATCATGTGCAAGTCTTTTAAACCTAATTTTATAAATGGAAAAATTGTATATTATTGTACATCAGTCATGTTTGTAGAACCCCTTTTTGGGTTTACAGAATTAATTTTGAGGCTTGGAAAGGCTTTGCTTTGTATTTTCTAAGTGTATACTTTTTGTGTAATCTGCCCTGTTGAGAGCACAATTTTTTCTAGAAGTTAATGGAGTTTAAACAGAAATATTGCTCATTTTTCAAGTCGTATTCAGAGATAAAAGAAAGTGTATCAAAATTCTGGATATTTGTTCATAATGTATTTAGGTTGTCTGAGCCTAATGAAATCGAAGTTTTTTCGTTCTTAAATCAGATTTCTTTACCTTATCTCTTTGATCTCTCATATTTGCTTTCATTTTGTATTTATTTCCTTTCTTTTTGTGTCTGAACTCTTATCTCTTCCATAGGCCTGAAGTGTTTAATAGCTAGTGCCTGAAAAATAAAATTGGAGTAAGTGGTAGCTGCTAGTAACAACAGATGATGTTTGGTCCCTCTTTTATTACTGTAGTGACCAGTTAATTTCGTAATTGGTTCTTCGGCTGTTCAAATTTTGATATTGTGTCTTTCAGAGTAACTTTAAATGAAAGACATACATTAATTGTTTCTACAATATTTCTGAATTTGTCACAGATTTTAAGGACAGAAACAAAAACTGGAGGGAGATATTCCTGCTTAAGCTTCTCCCTTTCTCAAAGGAAAACTGGTCAAAACATAACATGACACTTTTTGGAGTGGTACTTATTTCTAAAGCCTGAGCTTTGTTGCACTAACTTTTGTCTTGAAATAATTAAAAAAAAATCATAGAATCATAGAATCACCAGGTTGGAAGACACCCACCGGATCATCGAGTCCAACCATTCCCATCAAACACTAAACCAAGTCCCTCAGGACCTTGTCTACCCGTGCCTTAAACACCTCCAGGGAAGGTGAATCAACCACCTCCCTGGGCAGCCTGTTCCAATGCCCAATGACCCTTTCTGTGAAAAACTTCCTCCTAATCTCTAGCCTAAATCTCCCCTGGTGGAGCTTGAGGCCATTCCCCCTCATCCTGTCCCCTGTCACTCGGGAGAAGAGGCCAGTTCCCTCCTCTCCACAACCTCCTTTCAGGTAGTTGTAGAGAGCAATGAGGTCTCCTCTCAGCCTCCTCTTCTCCAGGCTAAACAACCCCAGCTCTCTCAGCCGCTCCTCATAAGGCCTGTTCCCCAGCCCCTTCACCAGCTTTGTCACTCTTCTCTGGATGTGCTCCAGAGCCTCAACATCCTTTTTGTGGTGAGGGGCCCAGAACTGCACACAGTATTCAAGGTGCAGTCTCACCAGTGCTGAGTACAGAGGGAGAATAAACTTCCTGGAGCTGCTGGCCACACTGTTTCTGATGCAGGCCAAGATGCCATTGGCCTTCTTGGTCACCTGGGCACACTGCTGGCTCATGTTCGGTCGGCTGTTGACCAACACCCCCAGGTCCCTCTCCTCCTGGCAGCTCTCCAGACAGACTTCTCCCAGTCTGTAGCTCTGCATAGGGTTGTTGTGCCCCAGGTGCAGGACCTGGCATTTGGCCATGTTAAACCTCATGCCGTTAGACTCAGCCCAGCGGTCCAGCCTGTTCAGATCCCTTTGCAGAACCTCCCTACTCTCCAGCAGATCAACGCTTCCACCCAGCTTAGTGTCATCTGCAAACTTTCTAAGGGTGCTCTCAATGCCTTCATCCGGGTATTGACAAAGACATTGAACAGGGCTGGACCTAGCACTGAGCCCTGGGGAACCCCACTTGTAACTGGCCTCCAGCTGGATTTAACTCCATTTCCCACCACTCTCTGGGCCCGGCCATCCAACCAGTTTTCCACCCAGGAGAGTGTGCGCCTGTCCAGGCCAGAGGCTGACAGTTTCCGTAGTAGAATGCTGTGAGAAATCTCCTGCTGCTTCACATTGTATCATGCTGTTTCCGTTCTATGGGATGCCGTCTAATTTTATTTATTTTTGACCAGCATTGTGTTCAGCTCCTCCAAAATATAGATTTCCTATTATCAAAATGTTCTGTGTTCTACCACTTCTGTATCTTCTGTTACTCTCAGCATCTCTGCTTGTTTTGTTACTTGTGCTAGAGATGTGCTTAGTATGACTAAGCATTGTGCCTTACACCACTAGTACTGTACTAATAAGCATTGTGTGTTTGTCGATGTTAACTAATTACAAATTCTACATTATTCATTGGAGTATTTGTATCAACATTGTGCTAATTGGGGTAGCTGTTTGAGAAGACTGTATTTCTCAAAGCAGATTGTATGAACGTAAGGACATTTGTTTCCATACACTTGCCATACGTGCAATATGAATGAATTCCCAAATGCTAAAGGGAATGCATAGATTAAAGCTGCTTTTGGTTATTGATGCAGGATTCTGATTACTGATTTAATTTTATTTTTCTATCAGCATTGAAATTACTCTTTGAAAGCAACCTAAGAGTCCTAAGGAAATATTTTTTCCTTCTTTCAACGTGCCTTTTATATACACTATATCTTCCAACTACAGAATACATTTTTGTCTATATTTTTTATTTTTATTCTATTCTATATTATTTTACTACCTACAGTTGACAATATTCAAGCCTGTTCACAGCTGATTTTTCAGTGTAAGAAGCAGCATCATTTATTGCTTCTAAATCAAGCTCAGTATGATCTAAAATAAAAAGAAGAAACACCAACAAAATAAATGACTTATCAAGAAGTAATTACAGCCTGATATCAAAAGATTTTTGAAGGTTTCCTGGTCTATGTTGTACAGAGTGTCAGGTTAGAACATTAAGAAATCCCTTCTGGCTTTCAACATTGATTTGAAGTTACAAGTAAGATTTATGCTGTTCTGAGGCTGAATTGCAGCCTAGAGTGGAAATGTATGTTTCTGATTGTGGTGGAGATCCTGGTAATTGAATTCATGCAATGGATCATGATACAGAGAACTTTGTTTCTGGCTTTTGTAAAAATTGATGATGGTAATTTTTCTCTCTACTACTATCTTGCCAATTCTGCCCTTTGATGCTTTGTAGGGTTTTAAACTATATCTTTTTTTATCTAAGAAACAGTTAAAATTTTCTTTTTCCCCTCTCCCAGAGCCTTGGCATCACCAGTGTTGACTGTTTTTCCTGGAGGTGTTTAGTGACTCCTACAGGAAAGATTTGTCTTGACAGGAACACTTGACACAGGCACAACACAATATTCCTGTTTAAATGGTCCCCATGAGTGTGTTTCCATGGCCCTGGCATGGGTGGGTACCTTCCAACTGGAGACGAGTGGATGATGGGCTAGAGAACTGAAGGCCAGTAACTAGTGCAATTAATCAGCAAGACAAGTGTTCCCTGGCATTGCCATGTTTATATCTGTCTGGCATAAAATAATGACAAGTGGGGATATTGTTAATGATTCAATAATCAGCCATAAAGAAATCAAAATAAGTTAAAAGTGGTTAATTCTTAAACCGGAATTTTTGATAATTACTGAAACCAAATGCTAGTCACAATCTGAGTGGCACACTTCTATGTATCTGCTTCCTTCTGGCTGAGAGAAATACACAGCTTAATTTTGGGAGTGGGCCAGCTTCTTAGCTGTGCTCAGTTCACTGGGTGGTGTGTTCATACATCTCCCATGTGGGAGTGGCAGGCCATGCATCACAAGCATGAGAAGCCAGCTGTCTTTGGTGGAGGCATGAGTGGCAGCAGGAAACCAGTCTGTCCTCTCCTCAGGCACTGCTGGAAAGGAAGGTCCAGGCCTGCAGTTGATGGGAGGGAAACTGATGCCCTGTCCCATCCGTGTCAGTTCACCCCCATCACTGCTCATTTGGGTGAGCATTGTGGCATTGCTGCCTGGCTCAAAGCAGAGTGCCTGGAGAGAGCTGACATCCCACAAAGCTGCTTGAGAACACATTTGCCTTTTGTCACAATGAGAGTCCTGGATTATCCTGGTCTTGAGGGTACCACCAGTCCCATCTGCCCAGGGCCCAGTTCCCATTTTCAGCCTCTCAAGGCTATTGATGCCTGTCCCGATGAGTCTGTAGTGTACCTGTCCCCTGTCCTGTCTTTAGCCTGTCTGCTGGCTGGACTCCGTCTTCTGTGGTTGGCAGCCCTTCACCCAATGGACGGCTGTGGTTTTTCTCCATCCATGTGGCTCCTCAGTCAGTCCCTGGATCTGATTCCTTATTTGCCTTGTCCAGGGCTGTTGATGGACAGCAAGGCCAAGATTTGCCTGTTGCCCCTAGACCTTGGGGGACAACGCTTGCTGGTAAAGACCACCAAGGCTCCCAATTTGCCTTTCCCTGGGGATCTGCCAGCCTTTTTCTGCTCACTGACACTGGGTGACTCAGCTGCCTGAAGATATTTTGCATCTTTGTTGGTGATTTCTTAAGGAATCAGGTCTTGAAAGCACAATGTTTAACTTGCCTAGTTTTTTATAAGGACGTTAGCTCTACAGGGGAGATAATGTTGCTGGTTAGCATGTGACAGAAAATGATTCTTTGATTTTTTTTTTTATGGGTATAAAGAAGCAATGTCATGATAGCCTACAATCTCCACAAATATAGTCACTGTTGTTTTCTTCTGGCTGGGGTCTGAAACCTGGGATGCCTATGCCATTCCTTTTGACAGATGTGTAGGACTTGAGCAAAGATTGGCAAATAGAAAAAAATTGGGATTTCTATTGCCAAATGCTTTTTTAATAAACCTGAAATATGTCAGTGGTATGGTAAATCTTACTACAAATCTTGGTGCAATATGATGAACTTGTGTACTGGCTAGGGCAGCCAACAAGGTTTCTGAAACAGGTCTATGTGTGGAAACTCATGAAGCATGTGGAGTGCTTTCCTTTGTGTTGGGAGGAAAGAGGGTGGCAGTCAATGTCCTAGCTCTAGAGGCAGTAGAATCTGTGGCTTGGTTTGGGTTTATCATGTTGGAGGACTCTTTCAGAGATGCTGAAACAGGGCTGGGAATAACTTGGAATTGCTCAGCTGTATGAGAACACGGAGAAATTATGGTCTTGCAAAATGTCTCAGCAAGTGAACATATTTTTAAATTTCTTTTTCCACAGCAATTTTAAAATTAATGAGTAACTATAGAAATTGTATTTATGTTTCCTATGTTAATAGAATATCTCACTTCAATGAAGTCTCTGGTATGGTTGGATGAAATACGTTGAAGAAAAGAGGAAAACTATATTGATGAAAGTCAACTGGTGTAAGATTTTGTATACTAGGAAAACATACAAACCATGAAATTTCTGTGGAGCTCCTCAGCTTTATTCCTAGCTGGATCTTTTTTAGAGGTTGTGAGTTATTTTTTTGGTTTGTGTTGTCTTGTGGAAGAAGGAAGATACTTGTTCTGAGGAGAGCACAAGGTAAAAATTCAGTCTATTGCTGCTGCCACTCAGTAGAATAAGTTAGTCTTGGCTGCGCTCTGAAGTGAGACTCAGGTTTTCTGCTTTAAACTCTGTGAGGTGTTTTACCCATGCATTCGTCCAGTGAAAAAGATCATGATTCTGCCCAAGGTGTGGTACGTATTTGACAATAAAAAGCAGAGGGCTGGAGATGTGCAGTGTTCAGAAGGGATGAGAGCAAAGAACTTAAAATTCAGGATTTGGGGCATATGGAACATAGCAGTAGTGACCTTAGAAGGTCCTGGTTTGATAAGGAGAGAAGGAGAACTTGTGGAAGTTTGTGCATGAAAAACAAAGGATGATGGTCTGTCTTGGTTTACATATTGAAGTCAAATCAGTCACAAACAGGAACAGCCATGAAAGTTATGGAAACCCAGGTGAGTGGCTATAGTAGAGACTTATAAGCAAAAAAGAAAAAAGAGTACATAATATACATCAGATGTAACATCATAGATGCAGAAGCTTCTGAATTTTTGTAACTGTGAAAGGTAACCTCATGGGTTTTACTTTCTCACATACGTTAAAACCAGTTTTTTGTTGTCAAGATGTGTATTCTGACTACCATTTACCAGCCAGAATTTTTTGAGATGCTTTCAAGGTGTTTGTAAAGTCTGATCTTCCAAAGAGTCTTAGGGTGCAAAGCACACAAACTATGGAAAGTGAGAAATGTGAATTTTGAGGAGAGTAATCGTGATGTAGTTTAACTGTCTATACCTCATTTCATTCCTCCTCCTCACTTTTCAGAGTACTGGGTTATGTTTATAGCTTCTCTGTGCCAGTGCTACTTGCAGATACAATTTTTCTGTCCTTCTTCAGCTTGCTCCCAAACACCCATCTTTTTTTCCTGGTCTATCCAAGACTTACACATAGACATATGCAACGCCTTGTGCTCTTCCTACTTAGTCCTTAAAGGTCTTAGGCTGGATCCTTGGTAGATAACTTACAGGTACAGGTGATGGAATAGTGTGTAAATATAAGGTACTGTAATCTAACAGAACCACTAATTCTGCTTCGCCAACTAGTTACTAGGAGTTCATGAATAAATAAATGCATAGAAAAAGACTGAAGTCTCACATGGGTCTCTTGCTAAATTTTCCCCAGCATAAATATTTAGGCATAAAACTTAAGTGGTCTGAAGTTCTTTGTAAAATTCTTTCAGACATTTTTCTTTAGAGCATGCAAAAATCGTGCGGCCTAATTATTACTTGTCTAAGTGTATTTTAGGTCTAATGGTTCTTAATAAATTTACCACACTATCTTCAGTTGACAAATGAAATCACATAAAATTCTAACTGAAAGCTAAGTTTGTCCGCATCATTAATTGTGTGGCGTTTTATACCCTTGCAACAAACAACTTTACTGTAAAAGAATCTGCTGGCAAGGTCAGCTGTCCTTGCAAAGTTATGGTTTATAAATCAAATCCAGGTATTTATGCTGACAGACAGTTTTCTTTTTCTCTTCGGCATAGTCATAGTTTTTTTTCCTCTGGAATAATACCATTATGGAACCTTGTCTAAGTCCAGTTTAAGCAATTGAGTTATTTACTTAGCTGAGAGTCCTTGCCTGGTATGAATCAATGTAGATTTTTGAAATACAGTGATGAAACACTTTAGTGTGTGTATAGAAGTAATGTGAGTGTGAGTAGAAATGAGTGAATTCTGCTATTCATTACTTCCAAACATCCATGTAAATACCCAGGTGTATTGAACTGAATTAATGTGATTCTCTCCAGACAGTGTATAAGTACTGCAGATCCTGTCTGTGACATCTGTAAGCTTTACCAACTGTGCAAGCAAGTGAAACTATTCTTGTCCTCACACTCACTGTCTTATTCCAGAGATGGGGGGCTCCATCGTTTCCTATAGACTTGCCAAGTGCATTCATTCTCTGCTTGCATTCCTCTGGGATGCTAAAAACATGGCTTTAGCTGGCAGTGTCAGGCTGGGGTTAGTGTTGCCTGTTCCTTTATTGACTACTTTTTTCCTGATTTCTGTTCATGCTCTTTGCCATGTCTTTCATAGCTTAAGCTACTGTAGCTCCTTCCTCAGTCACTACTGAGACTCTGTGAATGTTTTGGGTTTTTTTTTGTTTTTTTTTTTCCCTCCACCCTGCAAGAAGCAGTATGTCCTGGTTAAATTTGCAAAAAGTATCTTCATCCTTTTACTTACCCTCACACTAGGGAAGAAATCCTAGGAAATGTCTCTAAATGTAGTTCCCTGTTCCTCTTTCTATCGGCTGTCCTTTGCATTAAGCCCTACACAAATCTTGACTGGACTGCTGTGGATGTTACTTCTCCATTCCCAGAAGAGATGCATCAGCATGACAGGGAGTTGGGATCGAGGGGCCAGGGAAAGAGGTGAAATTGGCTGATTGCCCTCACTGTCTCAAAAGGAAAGGCCAAGGAACCATAGCCAAAGACCTCAACAACTCACACTGCCAAGTGGGGTCTCCTTGTTTTACTGTCTGTCCTGTTTGTACCCCCATGTTCTTGTGTGCTGCAAATTTAATTACAAAGTCTTTGAGATAGATGCCATCATCTTGGTGTTTATGCAGACTCCACAAATGTAGTATTATTACATTAGAAACAGCATTTAATAATAATTGTTTTTTATTTAGAGAGCTTTTTTATCTAGTTATAGCACTGTAACTAGAGCCTTAGCCGAAACAAAATAGAAAAACAAAGCTGAAAGAGAATTAGAATGGCTGGTATTTATTTAAGAAAAATTAATTAAAAATTCTTTTTTTACAAGCTTGTGGGTAATGTTACATATTCTTTCCATATATTATTGTTTTCCCAATTTGTAGTGTTTGGTATTAAATTAGACAGCAAACTCTCCAAAGCGCAATTGTTTTCTGAAATGTATTTCTATTGCAAGTAGCATACCTTCATCTAGAGAGAGCTTTTTGTATGTAATAAAGAAAAACAATAGTAATTGTGTTTGGAAGTAAACCTGAAAATGATTTTAACTATGTGGAAAAGCTGTTTTCTTGCATGAAATGTAAAAGCAGTAGGCATTGGTTATGATCTTCCTCCTGTGCACTGGCTTAAACCACAAGCATAGTTGTATTCTGTGGACATACTGCCTTAAAGCAGTCACAAATCACATCCAGATGCACTTGTTCAGAGATTAGTATAATCATTAGTGACTAGAGTTGTACTTTTTTTTATATTTAAGCAGGAGTTTTCATCTACTCTTTTGATTCTCCTTTTTTTGCTCTTAGTAATATTGTTGACATGAACTTACACTTAATTTGATGTTAGAAGAGTGATTCTCTTATGTGACTGTCTTGGAGGTTGTATGCAGGTGCTGCCGAGGAAAGAATTTTCTCATTTTATGTATAAATAGATTTCTTATACAGGGCTAAAGTTTCATTTTGGAGAGCTTTTATATAGCTGATGCGTTTCTAAAACATATGATCTTCTGTTTCTGTAGCTCTGCAATCAGATAAGAGGTCTCTAGATGTCTCTAATATTTAAGTTCATTTTAGGCCTGCAGCTTTCCTTTGCTACAAAGACTCTTGAGGTTATCATTTGCATTTTATTCAAGAATAACTTTGCTAAAACTTGCCACTTCTTTGTGACCATTTTTATTCATATGTTCTTCTTTGTTCCATTTTTGAATCTGACTATACTCCCAATTAGCTGGAGAGTTCAATAAGTTTCTTTTTGTTACTTGCAAGTTTTTATATCTTAGTCACTTGATTTCAAATAGCTCTAATAGAGACATCTGGCTGGGAAATTGACTTCTCCCTTTTACAGGAGGAAAAAAAATCCTTTTTCTGGGAAAGTGATTTTTTTTTTTTAGCACCTTGATTTGAAACAGAAATGAAGTTTGAAATTTTCCATGGAATTCAGGTTCTGAAAAATCTTTCAGATATTTTGAGCAAAAAGAAAGAAAACATCCAAACCCTGATGCCTCTTTGATGATTTATTTAACATTTTATTTGAGATGTTCTCAATGACCAACATATTACTGTTCTGGTTCTTTTTAATTTGTTTTTGTTTCACAGCTCAAAAAAACGGAGAGAAAAGAATAGGAACCTTCAGACCTGCTATTAAATATAGGAGATCCTCTAGCTACAATGTAAGAATATGCAGAGAAAGAAATGAAACTTAGGTTTAACATAGCTTTACTGACAATTTCTCGCTGGATTTAAATTTCAGTTTTGACTAATGCTAAAAATGGCTTTAAAAATGCCTCAAAACCACTTAACCTGCTGGTATTTCTTTCAGCCATACAGATTTAAAACAATCTTGATGTTCTGTCCACAGGAAGAAATAGCCTGTCGTCAACTGTATTTCAGCCTGTCAAGACTATTTCTAACAATGTGTGCAACCTCACTACTTCTGACATGTTTCTTTAGTATGTAGCATGCTGTGCGCTTTATGGTAATATGTATAGATTAACTCAGATATGTTTTCTAAGGAGTATAATACTACTGTTGACTGTAGCATCCAAGGGCTTCACAAATCCAGGAGTTTATCTGAGAAGCTTTGTTTTAGGAAGAATTTTTATCCTTTTGTGGCTGGTAATCAGCGTGAGAGAATTTGTGCTAGTCCTGTATCATGTCTGCCACTGCATGAACGCACTTATCCAGATTATGGAGTCACGAAAAGTAGTGTTTTGTCTGTGTTAATATGCCTTATGTTCAGCTGATTCCTTCATAGGTTTTAAAAATGCTTCAGCTTGGCTCCCCAGGGGCATGCTTGAAACACACTTAAGTTAGTGTCTCGTGTTCCAGAACAAGCCTTCAAACTACATTTGGTGGTACACCATGGCTGGCATGAGTCCCAGGATCAAGCATAACGGGGAGTGCTGTCATTCACAACAATAATTCTTTATTAAAATAAGAAAAAAATCTCATTTTTGCACCACAAAAAAACCTATCAGCTGTAACCACATATGTCCACAACATGCTAGTTTTTTTCTGCTGCTGTACATCACTGTGGGATGTGAATTGCTGTGATCTGTTACCACTACATTTAACGCTGCATTCTTTTAAATCAAATGACTTCTGAGCAGTTAACTAGAGTAAAGCAATTGAATGAAAAAATAATGCAGTGGACTTAATAGTGAGGGATGAAATACATCAAGTGAACCTGTAATTCTTGAGAGGACACATTTTTCTCATTTTCTGATTTTAAGGATTATTTAAAAGAAGTAGCTCTAATCACAATGGTTTTTTATAATGTTTTCATTTAGTATAGCAACATTTACTTTGATCTGGTTTTTTTTTTATTTAACAAGCAATCCTGACATTTAGCCTACAGTATCTTTTCATAATATACAGACTAATGAAGATTTGCAATCATTCATTTCCTCCACATTTTCTCTAGGAAATAAGAGTGAATTTCAGAATGTGACCCTTGTAGCTCTTTGCACTGGTTTTGCATGGAGGAAAAGAGAAAATGAAGCTATCTAAGGTTGTATCACGAGTATTTTTTCATCTTTAGTGCCGAGACTTTGCTTTTGCAGACACTCATAATGTCAAAACAAAGATGGGATGAAATCAGAGTGTTTCTAAGAATGGCAGTCTGAAGGAGAAGGTAGTCATACCAGTTCAGACAAATCTGCTTAAATCTGGGGATGGGCATATTCATCTAATGAACAAAGAAATAAGGAAGAAAGCTACAACTTCTTTGAGTTCTCTTGATGCAGAACTTGGAATAGGCTGTTTCTTGTGTGTGATGAACTGTGCTATTAAAAATAAACATTCAAACAATACAAGGACCACAGTCAGTAACAGAATCTATTGCAGGTCTGGCTTTTTTTTTCCCCCTCCAGTTATGTAGTCCTCTGTATCCAGTCTTATTTTCCCAACTGCTAAGGCAAGAGTCCTCATTGTCATTCTCCCCTGAAATGAGCAACTAGGAGGATGTCTGACTTCTGCAGAGGTATGACAGAATGGGTGAAAGAAATGGTATATATGAGACCAGGGCCCCCACTCTTCTAAGTCAGTTCCTTTTACTAGAGGGGGAAAAAATAGAAGTTGGCTTTTTTTAAGTGCCAATGAACTTTTAAAGTGAAATATTAAATTAAAACAAACAAAAGAAACTAACCTCCAGCCTGTTCAGCTGCCCCAACTTATACTATTAGTTAATTTTTCTGATCCCTAGCAGAGGATAAATAGCTCCTAAAGGTAAGAAATGTTTCTTATTGAATTTTTCCCTGGTAAACAGTATACCTAATGTGGAATGCAACCAAGTCCTTGGATGAGGATAGCCCTTAGAAAAAAAACTTTGTGATATAACAGGACATTAGGCAATTAGTGACCCATCAGTCTAAATCACTGACAAGAGAAGGGTACAACCAAATAAGATAAAACACAACAGGGTGAAACAAGTGAGAAGTAGTTAACATTTAATTTTGTACATATTAGTGTAAGCTATAAATAAGACATAAAGAGGAATGAGAAGTACCTAATGGATAGAGGTTTCAGATAACAGGACTGTTACCCCAGATTCAAATTTCTCCCCTTCTGTAAAGACCCAGTCAGTCCTTTCAGCAGAGGGCATTTGTAGATTTTTGATGTTGAGTGGGTGGAAGGGAAACCAAGCCTTATTTTTTCAGCAAGGATGTAGATATGTGTTTGGCTTTTGTGTCTGCTGTTGTAGAAGAAAAAAAGTAAACTAAAAAGAATTTTTTTAAAAATTATTGTGTCACTCTTGTGATGCAATGTGTAAGAATTTTTTGATGGCTTGATAGAAACCTGCCTCTGCAGTAGCTTCTCTCTGCTAGCCCAGGGATATGTCTACTTGATTAAGACATAGAAGTCCCTGGTTTAATGCCTCTGTAGTCTGAGGGCTTTATTTAAACTTTGTTGTGTTTCTCAGAACAGTAGATCTAAACTAGATCATTGTCTCTCAGTTGCTGTAATTGATATTAGAAAGTCTTTGTATAAATAGTTCAGTATGAGTTGGTGGGGACAAAAAATGTTGTCGCTAACCTGGGAGTAGGTTTCATCCTTTGACTTAATGGAGTGGTCCCCCAAGGGGAGTTGTGGTCCCTTGAGCTGGAGGTCTGTTATCCCATGTACTTCATAAATGCCCTAAGAGTTGGGTGTGGAAGGTAACGAGGGCAGTGAACTGTGGGGTTGATAATGCCAAAGTGGTGGAAGCATGACTGATTTTATGATCAGCTATCATGATTGGGCCCTTGTGTCCAAGAGAGGAAGTAAAATGTTTATCCAAAAGGATATGAAAACACTTTCTCAGCTTTGGTAATGAACTTGGAATATCTGTCTTGACTGGAGCCAAATTCATGATCTTTTTTTTTCTCATGCAGACACTGAACTCTGAACTCCTCCTTGCACAGGTAGAGCCCTTTTTTTGGCACATGTCTCTGCTTGGTGGTGGCCTGGAGCAGAAAGGCATTCTTCTGCTGGATGCTCGTAAGTGGTCTGAAGACCAATGAAAATCAATGCATCCTTGGCAAATTATGATTTGGGAGCTCATTATCTCCTTGTGAAACTCATTTTCCAGGCTACTGATTAAGCTTATAAAAGCACAGTTTTAATATGTCTCCTGCTCTATTTTTAATTCCCTGGCTGATAGTAAAGAAAATTCTGACCAGCTCTCTGGACTATTTATACTCTTCTTTTATCTTGATGGCATATTGATCCTGCTGAATGCTCCTTCTGCAAAATAACGAATATGCATCTTAAATCCAGTTGATAGAGGTTGTGTAGTGAGCTTTTGTCTTGCTAGGGGGAGTATGTTGTTTTAATCTTAGGTGCAGCCTAGAAGGAAACAGTCAAGGTTCTAGCCTGGAAAAATCTTTTTGGTCTATCACTATTTCTCTCTCCTTGATAAGAGTTTCCTAACACCTAGTGGTATTATTGCTTTTAAGTTTTAATTTCACATTAAACTATAGAAAACTGTCCTAATGACCAAAACATTGGCTGTATTTACGTAGTAAAAGTTTTGTGGAAAGTGGTCTTAGAAATCTGTGTGTGACCTGAATAAACACTGGATTTATTGTACTAGCTCTGCAATTGCTTAAATTTTTTTTTTTCCTTGAATAAAAGTAGCTCTGCATGCACATTGCGCACCCCCCCCCCCAAAAAAATTCCCTCAAATAAAAGAAACCCCAAAGAAGCTTCTAGCACAATAGAAACAACTGAGATCTGCAGCTAAAAAATCCTCTTTATACTAAAGTGGGGGCAGGTGGAAGTGCATTGGCTTGAGGTACTTTACTGGTGGTTTAAAGTACATTAAACTTGCATCCTACCTTATGCAGAGATCACCTTCCTCCTTAGAGAAGCCCCATCGTGTTGGGGTACATGTGGTCTGCAACAATGCTTGTTCAGGCAGTCAGTTGTTTGCTTCAGTTCCCTTCAAGATTTTGCTGAATGTGAACAGCAGCTGGGATGCTCTGCATGTAATTCTTCACAATTGTAAGCAAGACTTGATTCTCTGAAGAGGAAATAAAGGCTTCAGAGTTCTTTCCTGAATAATGGTAAATTTAGACATATTTCTTTGCAATACAAACTAAACTACCTGTATTTTTCAAACAAATAATTATTGCCTTGCTCTCCATACACTCTGAAGGCCTAACAGACTCCCAATCATACGAATGAGGTAATCTTTCAGCAACTTAACACTAAACTTGAGAACAGGTGAAATAAGGAAACCACTTAGAGGAAAATAACCTCTCTGTTATGTCCCTTTTTCAGAAATACAAGACTTGCTGTTCAGCACCAGCAAGTGTGTAGGGAGCTAGTTGAATGGGAGAATCTGTCCACTCCTCTAAGTACTTAATGGGACACTTATTTCCCTTTGCTAAAGAAAGGCTGGTGACATCTGAATTTAGTTGAAGAAGCTAATGGCAGAGGGAGACAAGGAAAGACTATGCTGTAAAGCAAGAGGACAGATTAATGTTCCTTTCAGGTTGAAAACATCCTTTCTTCTCATCTGAAAATCTGCAGGCCCTCAGTAGAAGAAAAATTATTGAAGTACTGGAAGATTAAGTATAATCTAGTTGTTAAAGGAGAGGTATGAGAACAGCGGGTTTGTTTAGCAGGTGGGAGTAGATTCAAAAAACAGTGTGTCTCTGTTACATATAGGCATGTATAACAGTCAGGATTCATCTAATGCTAATGATATGTGTCTATATTTGGAAATGGTGGTCTTAAAAACAAACATTGCATATCGTTTTTGGACAGTATAACTTCCTGTGACTTATTGCCATTAGATGGCAAATGGTAGCAAAGTGATTTTTTTTTTTTTTTTGGTTTGGGAAAAAATAAAAGAGGAAGTTGAATTCCAGATTTATTTTCACAGCAGGTTGTCAGTTCTGTTATGGTCAACATGAAAATTCTTTTACGAAACATGCCCAGGTGAGCTGAAGCTCATCTATGAGTGTAGATTCTGACAGTAGAGGCTTAAATATCTTAAAACTAAAAAAGCAAACAAATTGTGAAAAAAAGAAGTTTTAAAGCAAGAAATGAACCATTTTCAAAGCTGTTCCAAAGCACTAGGAGACTATCTTTTTTGCCACCTAGCAGGCAGGTTCCCATAAAGTCAGAGAATCTGAAGGATTTCTGTGTGTGTGTTTTTAATCTAATTTGTAGTTTGTCTCTACAGCCATTTCTCATTCAAATTCATCTCTGCTAAAATTGAAACATGTTAGTCCTTAGATATATATTGTTGTGTGCTAGTATGACTAACAGGGATTTATATATCCCTGTTATATGGTCTATACTGAGATGAAACTGTTTTCAGGGTTGTTTACAATCTATTCATGTTACGTTTTTGCCTTTGGTAAAACTCTGCATAAACCAGGTTTGGGTTCTGTGTGATATTTTAGTGTGAGTATAATTTCATGATCATTTTTCTCACTTGTACTCCCTGTTCTGCTAACAGTTTGCATTAGAGCGATCCAAATTATAATTGCTTTGGCAAGACAGAAAGTGAACTGGTCAGTTCTGAGCTTGAATACTGTTCAGTTATTTAAAACTGGTGCACACTTTTTCTAGATGCCAATAATGTAAACAGTCATGACAATCTGTGTGTTTGTGGGACTATATTTGATTATAAGTAGGGATAAATTTCTCATGCAGTATTGATTTTTAGAGTTGTTTTTTTCCTTGTGGCTACAGTCCACATCAAATAGATACAGTTAGAATCATATAAATTGTTAATCTACGCTAGCTGTGTTCTATATTAAATCAAATCTTTCAGAAAAGAAATCTGGGTAGTAGTGTGAATTGTTTATACCAAGGTGCTTAACATGGGCTTAATAGTGAGAAAGGGTTAGAAAACAGTGTGTCATGAGACGCAGATAAGTATAGGTATGAGAAATACAAAGCAACGGGAGAAGGGGTGGGGAGAATTTCAAAGCTTCCAAAACTTCACCATAGGAAGAACTGAAGGGAGAAGCATAGGCATTGTTGGAAGAAAGGCAGGTGAGAGGGGACATTTATGGATGATGGTAATGTCAAGAGAGGAAATCCATGAGAACCCTCCCAAATATATGCCTTTCTGTATCTTTCTGTGATAGTCATACCACTGTGCCCTTATAGTTGTTCTGGCCAGAATAACTGTTTGAAATTATACTGAAAACTCGTAAAACTATTGAATATTATATAGAGTGAAAATAACTTATTTACAAATAAACTTTGTAAGATATTAGCAGTAAATTGTGGATGAATGGAGGCTTTCCAAATCCTGGAGGAGAGAGGAGAAAAAATATTTTGCTTATGTATTGTGTCTTCTATATGAAAATAAAAAGCTTCTTAGCTTCTAATTGCTAGAACTTGTAATCAGACAGTGTCCAAAACTCCTCTAAAATTAGTGTTTAGAAGAATCACCTTGCCTGACCTCAAATAATGGACCAAAAAGTGAGACCAGCAGAAGGATTTATGGGATGGAGACAGGATTTGAATTTGGAAATGAGCAAGATATCTTTTAGTCATAATGAGGTACATTTGGAAAGCTCTTTCTGTGATACAGTCATATCACTGTGCCCTTATAGTTGTTCTGGCCAGAATAACTGTTTGGGATCATAATGAAAACCTGTAAAACTATTTAATATGATATAGAATGAAAGTAATTTCTTTACAAATAAACTGCAAGATTAGGGAATCATGTAGTCGGGGATGGCACATTTCTTCAAGGATTAATGGTGAAATACTCAAGTTTGTTTAATTTTTTTATGCTAATGATTTCAAAGATTTCATTTTATTTTAAATATAAAGAGTAGATAAATAACACAATATATAGCAGTGGAATGACTCAATTTTCCATTATTTATAGAGAACTTAAAACAGGACTATGGATTTTATAGATGCATGCAGCATATCCTTCAGATTACTTATAAGTACAGTGTGATAACAATAAATTGCCTATTTCTACTAGCCACAGAGATTTGTTGATTTATGGCTTTTTATAAATAAGAGCAGATAATTATTGATAGAATGAATATGTTGCGGCTTTGCCCTTCCATCTGTGGAATTTTAATAGATAGAGGGGGAACAGCTGTATGCCCAGGTTGTGAAAAATATTTGGCATTGGGAATGTATAGCTAATTGCTCTTTTACTAAGAAACACATGGTAAGAGAAGGGTATGTCAGCAATAATTTTCACATGAGTATGTGATGTGACCTGCTTAGATGAGCCTGGTCTTGCTGGTTACCAAGCACGGTGATGCAGCCACTGTGAGCTGTGCTGCCCAACCAGCTTTTAACCTGCTTCTGGTCACGTATATGTGGAGGTGGAAATACATTCACCTCAGCCAAGCTGCTCCTACAGTTTGTGGAGAGTGCTGAGTCTCCCTAAAGTACACAGCCACCACTCCTCTGTGTGTGGCTGCTGAGATGGTCAGCTTATTGAGTGAGTCTCAAGTCAGAAGGACCTATCCTGCAGCGTGGTATTTTATCTCCTTTATTTTCTGGAAAGCATA
The DNA here is from genome assembly GCA_013389865.1 of Piaya cayana. NCBI lineage: Eukaryota > Metazoa > Chordata > Aves > Cuculiformes > Coccyzidae > Piaya > Piaya cayana. The sequence goes on from WAAB01005269.1 coordinate 81,894, forward strand.
GTCTGCAGTGAAAGAAAGACAAGATGACAGTTCTGATGCCGGGCCAGGGTTTCCTTGTGTGCACATCCCTATGGAGGGAAGAAACTCAGAGGTTGTTACAGAAGCTGTAGCTGCTGTCAGTGGAAACAGAGAAAAATGGCACTGTGTCTTAAGATGGTTTGATGTTTTTAATAATCTTCTCTGAAGACCAAAAGTAAAAGGATAGCTTTTGAAGTGTCTTTAAAAATAAATAATAACAGAAATTGAAATTCCCATTTTGGAAATCTGCTCAAGAGCAGACCATTCTTTAAACAGTCTTCTTTGTGAAACTGGTACTGTGTGGAGATTTTTCCTTGTGAGTTCGTGTGACGAGGTATCAAATGGTCTAAAGACTTAAAATGAAGTAAAAGACTGGAATGTGTTATAGCTGCTCGTATCTTGGTTTATCTTTTGATTAGTTCAAAATGTGTTCTGTTATTCATATAATAAGGTTGGATTTAGATTTTGAGTCCTTATTCAAAACAGCATCAATATTATAGGGTATGTGTCTGAATAAAGGACTAGAAATTTGCAAACATAAAGAGCCCTTTGAAGACTCACAACTTCTATGCATAACTCTTACAGACTGGATCTTTTTGAGAGCAAAACTCCTGCTGAGAACAGCAAAAACTCTGCCTTAGTAAGGAATCTTCACTGGGCTTCTCTGCTGAGTCTGGAGTAGTTTGGTGGGGTCTGCCATTCCCTGGTGCAAGGCACAAGGTTTAATTTTGCAGGGGCTATACTCCCTTTCAGGGCTGGAAGTAAGGTGAAATGGATCTTCTCCAGCTTTACTGGATCTGTGCGCAGCATCACTGAGGGATTAGGCTGCTGATCTGTCTCATGTATGGAGTTAACTGGCAGGAGATAGCTCAGGAAAGGGTAGGAGAACACTACCTCTGAACAAATTGAAAGCAGGCAGGGGATGTGCAGAACCATGAGCCCTCTGTGGTTCCTCTAGGAGTTCCATCACCAAAGCCTATGTCTCCATAGGGTGTTTCGGTGTTAAAAGGGCAAAATCAGCTTTGTTCTGTCAGTGCCCTGATGCGGTACAACCACGAGGAGGAGGAGGATCAATGCATCATGTTGCCTCTTGCTTTGCCATGGCTGCTCTTTTGGGCCTGCCTGGGTTACCATGAATGTGCGCAATATGTTTTACAGTACTTTGATGTTTAAGAGTGGCTGGCCAAAGTGTAGGCATGTCAGAAGCAGGACTTTTCTGTTCTAAAAAATGTCCTAAGCCCCAACAAATCCAGGCACCTCAAAGCTTTCTCTATGGTGCCAAAACCTATAAACTACTGTTTTCCTGGCAAAGGTGTAATGAAATCTTCTAAGCATAGATATTTGCAATAGAAACTGAAGGGAGAGGTGAAAGGAGGCAGGAGGAAGAAAAAACTAATGCAACAAAAGAGAGTTAAACATCTCCCCTTCTCCTCCAAAGCTCAGAAATAGGGGAGTAGGTTTTATGAAGCAGATTCAGTTTCTAGCAGCTTGATCTTTGCTTTTGTGTGCACTTGGATTTTTGTGCATTCATGTCCTGTTGGTAATTATCATTCTGTTGACACCTGTATTCATGATGACACCCCTATATCACATTTTCATCACAGCGTGAAATGTAGTTCTTTCTGCTTTTGTTTTGTTTAGTACTATGAATTTAGCCCAGAATTGAAAAAAAAATAGACACTTCTCACAACACACAAACGAACATTGATAACCTTGCAGCTTAGTTACTGATCCTATCTCAGTGCTTCAATCTCTCTCCTTCCTCCAACCCCTTTTTTTAAGCAAACAAGGTTTTCCCTCAACAAGCTGATGACAGAATAATTTCTCCAGGTTGATTGTTTGCCCCACATGGTCCTCTGGAGATCTTCATACAAGTGGAGAGAAACAGATCAAAAGACTGCAAGAAAAAAAGAACAGAGAATTGAAAAAAGCCACTGGAAAGATCCTGCTCAAGTTTCAGCCTGATGATGAACAGACTTGTAAAGTATTCTAAGAACTGTCAAATTTTCCCATCTAAAATCAAGACCTTTTTTAAAAAGAATTTTCATAATGAATGTCTCTTTTCCTCCATCCACAGGCTCAGAATATTTTCTGAAAAAGTTCTGCAGGGCAGAAGAGTTGAACACTTGTTCACATGCAGGAGCACAGGATACATGGAGTACAGCTGACTCAACAGCTACAGGGGATTTGGGTAAGTGCCCACCATGTCAGCCGACTAGAACTTACTAAAATATTGGTGAATGTCAAACTATTTGTTACTTTATAAAGAAAATTCTCTTTTATCATCTGTCAGACAAATTTAACCTCACTGGGAAATCTTAGTGGGAGTTTGTTGACAAAGAAGTATGCAGGGAATGGCTAATGAAAACAGGAAGCAGCTAACTAAGGAAAGAGGTTATATATATGTATTTTTTTAAATTATTTTTTTAAACATAGGTTTCACCTAAAGATACCCAGGCTAGACTCATGCTATGAATGTGAGGGAAGGAAGGTTACAAAAACCTTACAGTGCTGAGGCTATCAAAATCACTCATGTTGCTTTCAGGAGGGAAATGATTAATAGCTAGAAGGAGACAATGTTATCCAACTTGTGGTGTCAATCAGTCTGTTCCCACAATCATTGCATTGATGGAGGAAAATTTTGATAAGCCAGACTTCTTATCTGGCTCTACTGCAATCAAATGACATGGGCTTGCTGACTGGAAATTGCATTGTCTCTGGTCACAAAGGTGACTAGACATGGTAATTGTGCCACCTTTGTTTATTTTTAAAGTAATAATTATGACAATATATTCTTGAATGAAGATAGTGGGAATATGAAATCAAGTCTTAGATTAAGCTGATGGACTGATACAGTCCAAATTGACATAGTTACTATAATTGCTGTGTGTCCTACAAGAGGAAACTTTATCATGGTCAAAGAGCAGCAGAAGATAGGAGTGTTGGCTGTGCTTGCTTGTGTTCTTTGATCAAAGAACATTTTGATCACTGCATGATGTTTTGTTTTCTTTCAGCTAGGTCTTTAGTCCTCAGGGTTGTTTTGGAGTTTGTCTTGAAAATTACTTCAAATCCTGTTTTAAGTACAGAATCGCTATGAGAGGACCTTAAAATGTTGTGAAAGAAATATTCATAAGTGAATATTTTCTATTTCACAGTAGAAATATTTTTTCCTTTTCTTTTTAAATATAATTCTGTGACTCTGCTCTGATTTCATAGTTTATGAAATCTGTGGAATTACATACATAGGTTAGATATCACCAGCATTATTTAATGTAAATTTATTTAACTTTTAAGGATAATAGTGCTGTATTGCAGCAGTGTTCTTGACTTTACTGCTTAATTTCTGTTCTTAAAATTTAGGGAATTGAAATTATCCTCATGGCATAAGCTGTCACTGCTTTTTGTCAGGGAAGTCTTATTTTGCTGTTAACTTTTCAAGGTGCAAACAGATGGCTACAGTATAATCTACTTGCTAGTGACATCAAGCAATATTTACTGAAGATTTATATTTATATTGCTCTCTTCAAAAGGGTAAAAAGAGTAATTAAGTAGAATGATACTCATTTACATCTTTATCTGCCCATTTGACCACAGGGCTCTCAGGCAGGCAATAGGATTAAGAGTGTGTCATCAGTATGTTTGAATCCAGACCGTGATTACAGGCAACTGAAGGCTATTGTTATGTGATGACTCTTCAGTGGCCTATACCAAATAAATTCATAGTCTCTGTAAATTTGCTAGTTGGTGGAACCCCCATAATGATCAGTGGTCTGAGAAAGACATCTGTGGACTGAATATGCACGTATTGAGAATGTATTTCAACCTAGGAACAACCTTTTCATTCTAGGATTTTAGGGACACTTTGTACACTCCCCATACAGGGGACTAGATGCAATTTTCGCTTTTGTGTTTCAGACCAAGATGAACTTGGACTCGCTTTAGTCTCCCAGTGGTTTTCAAATTGCAGTGTCTCCACTAAAACTTTAAGAGGAACACAAAACTGATGCAAGAGAGCAAAATCAGCCCATTTTTTCCTCAGCATTGGATTAATTAGCCAATGCCTTAAAACCACTGTAGCATTGTTAGTTACAGATAACTCTATATGCAATAGTCACTCTGTAGGTGGATGCGGCACAGCTGGTGTTTACCTGATAGTCCTTGTTTCTTAATCAGGTAGTTTTAACTGTTAACTATAGAATTTTTTTCTTGCATAGAAAAAATTGTTGCTGAAGTGAGAAGTGGAAAATCAAAAGTATTTTTATTTTATTTATATGATGCAAGTCAAATATGCAGTGATTTTTAGTAGGAAGTAGGTTTATATTGTCATTTCATGTTGAATCCACCACAGTAACACCAAAGAATGTAAATTCTAACACACAGGATTTAAGAAATGTAGAGTCAGACACAAAAAGTCAAATTATGTGGGTTTTAGTGATTAAAAGGATGTTTTGCTTTGCCAAAAGCCTCCAAATCTGGGATAAAATGGTCTTTTCAGATCACTGCAACAGCCTCCAAATCTTATATTGAATTTCCTTCTTTTTTTTACCTCAGGTCTTTTGCTGATGTCAATTTTTTTTCTTATGCAGTAAACAATATGAAGAGTGTGAAAGTGAGAGAGAATTTATCCAGAATTTTTTAATTCAGGTCCAAAGCTTTGACCATAAATCACTTCATTCAAATACGTTTTCCTCTCAAATCTGCTTTCACTGATGACATTCTGTGCTTAGTAGCTGTGTGAATGTCCTATGGGAAACAGTGGTTAATTCATGTAGGCTGAAAGCACAGAATAAAAATCTGCCTTTCCTGTGGGGTTCAGGAGATGTGATTTTCTTCATTTTCATATCTGGAACTTCAAGCTGTGTTGTGTTTTAACATTTTATTGAGGTATCTGTGAACAATGTAGTCAGAAACATAATTTCAAACATAAATTTTTTAGCTTGTCTATCAGATACACGCTTAAGTACTTTCATTGTATGGTATGATGGGCATGATTTAGAAAACACTCACATTTCCTTAGGTTGTTAAAGTAAATGTCTGGAAGAATTTTGGCAATATTTTCTGTGAAATGCAGGAAGAAAGATCTAAATATCTTATTCAAGTCATCTTTGTGGGACAGTAAAGCAAGCACTCTGGCAATATTTAAAGTAAAATCTAACTGTTCCATTGCTAAGCATAACCAGTAAAAATAATATGGAATGGAGTCAGGGGAAGGCAATGCATTTGAAGAATATAAATATTTCACTACTGAATATAGGAAAGCTAAAGTAACTCTGATGTTTAGCACTGATGTTTATTTAGAATAGAGGATAAGGTGTTTATTCCGTCACTTCAACATTCCTAAATGAATAAGTTTAAACAGATCTAGTAAGTCAAGATATCTGCCTTGTTCAACTCATAATGTTTTAGTATTTCCCTAATAGTCTGTCTCCTTAGAAGAAGATATTATGCTACTTTGTATAAATTAACTGCAAGTATTTCATGTAGTCGTATTCTTCATTGGATCACTGTTTCTCTTTTTGCCTTTTAAATGGATTCAGTTAACTTTAATCAGATCAGATTAAAAAAATCTCAGTGCACCAAGGATTTCTTGTAACAACTAATAAACATGCATGCTAAAGTACAGTTGAAAAAACAAATATTATTGATGTTTTGAAATGTTAAAATGTAGATATCTCATTTTTATTTATTTATTTGGGGTTTTGTTTATTTATTTATTTGTTTATTTGTTTATTTTTACTGCTTATTGGCAGTAGGGTGCACCAATTAAATTTCCCTAGTCCTAAGGCAGGAAGAAACCTCTGTCTCAGCTGGAGTCTTGTCTATCCAAGGCTGTGAGATGAAATTACAGATAAACCCATGTTCAGGTGTATCTCTTTAAGCATATCTTGTACTGATTTTATAGATTGAGGGGCACTGCATGGCTGTAAGGCCTCTGCTATTTGCCCAACATAGCCATTTAATTCTCATTACCAGTAATGAGATTCACAAAAACAAACAAACAAACAAAAGACTGAGCTTCGTCTTTGTGAACAAGATCTAGGTTTTCAGTGTCTTGGTGTTCCTCAACATATAGAATAATAATTTCATTTCAATTCATAAGCAAGGTATAGGTAGCTTCCATAAAAATATTTTATGGTCTTGAATTTTAGTTGGCCATGTAGTGTACTGGTCAAAATTAAAAGTTGTTCAGTTGAAAGTCTGGTGATTTTGATGTGGCTTCCTTTTGCTGAAAATTAATGTCTTTTTCTCAGTGCTTTTGGCTTTTTATCTTGTGAAAGAGGTTATTGTAAAAAGGACTGTAAAATAAACAAGATTATTTTAAATGTTAGAACCAAAGCAAAAGCTTTGTATATTGCTTTCAAAATACTTTTCACAAATTTGTTCCCCAGTCTCATTTTCCTTGGATGCTGTAGGCACTTGCTTGATTCACATAACATCTTGGCAATTGAGACTTCAGCTATGAATTAGTCTTTGTCAGGCAAAGCTCCTGTTTCTTTCTGGTAGAAATTTGGATAAGGAGTGTCTCCAGGCTTTGACCCAACATTTAATTACATAGCTGAAGTATTCGGAGTTTTGTTTTTAAATCTCAGGAATTGAGTGGAAATATATGACTAGCAAATAAACATGGGTCGTCCCAGGACCAAAGAATTGATGCTGTCAGCAACTTTATGCCTAACTATATCCAGGCATTTAATGTGTAGTTTTTCTTGCATAGTTCACAGTTGCTGTTTGTATTCTAAATAGCTATGACAGAGATTAGTTTACCTATTTAAAACAAAACTATTTTCCCATTTTTGTAGAGAAAACAATGCATTCTAAGGTGCAGTTATCCCCGGTGTTCTTAGTTTTATTAATTCCCCATATTTGTTGTTAAATTTTATATTATTATGTTACATTTCTGTGCTGTGTGCTCTCAAGTACTGTGATTTGGGAAACATACAGTTTTCACAGACTCTTCACAGATTTAGCTCTGTCATCAGCTTTAGTCCTCTGATTAGGAAGCTGCTGACTTTCACTATATATGTATGTGTCTCTGTGTGTATATTTGGCGGGGGAGGGGTGTGTGTCTGCATATATATATATTTTTTTTTCTGCTTTGCAGGCTTTGCTTTGTGTTAGAAAATTGGATGGCACTATGGGGTCTGAAAATTGGAGAAATCTATAAGAAAAGCAATGCCCTGTTTCAAAGTCTCAGCACCAAAGATTATACACAAGCAGAGGGGAATCTTATAATTGAAAGGTGTCTGAAAGCTCTCTGCATCTCATGTGCCCTTTTTTCTGTAACAGTCCTTTAGAAAAAAGGGAAATATTGCCTTTTGGTGGGCTTGTCTTCAAAACAGATACTGTAAAGATTCAAGTCGGATTTTATCTGCATCAGAAGAGCTAAGGAGATAAAGAAGTGGGAGGCAATAGTTAAAATGTGATCTGGATAATTTGCTACAATGGGATGTGCAAGTTATAAGAGAAAGTTGCACTGAAAAACTTGAGATAGTGAAGTAGTATTCTATTTTTATTCACCAGGTTACTTTAAAATGACAGCAAATGACCTACTACATGTCTAGAAGCAAAACTGTTCTGGAAGACCTAATAGTGATGCAGTTATTTCACTTCACAACTACTCAGAACTTGAGTGCAGAAGCATAAGCCAGTATGGCTGTAAGATGAATATAAACCAAAAAGTCATAAAACTATTTTTTCATGAGATGACTGAGAAGTGCTCATTGAACTATGTAATGATAATTTAAAAATATTTTTATGTGTAATAGTAGTAATGTTTCTATTCCATTACCTAATGTACAATGCTAGAGAGCATTTAGGCAGTTACTATATAAGTATGAAAACACTTATAAATGTTCCACCAGCTTTCTTATGTGCTTATCACATCTATAATTTTCTTTCAGAAGTTTACATTATTCCTGTTAACTATTTCTTTGAAAGACTTATCCAGTCAAAAGGTATAAATTCCACTATATTATTATGCAGAACTGTCACACTGTGAATGAAAAATGAAGAACAAGCAATAGATTGTCATGTGTTCTAATAAAATACATGATGAATGTTAGAAACAAGCCATATATTCAGAAGTCAGAACTGGCTTTAAAATTAATTTTTGACAAAAATGTAAGACTGAATCAGTGAATGCTGTTCACAATGGAAATTTTTTCAAGATATTTTTAGAAGGGATGGGTGTAAAACAGAAATGAATGTTAAGTAGTAAGAGAGGAAAGAAAAGGGAATCTAGACGGGACAAACCACTGCTTCTCCATGAAACTAAATTCCTAAATTGACTGCTAAATGGCTTTTGTTAAATCATAAATTCCTTCACTTTGAAATTTTGTGCAGGATTTCTGACATGGTGAAGTTTATGAAAGCATGGACAAGGAATTTGTAAAATGGTAATGATTAAATAGAGGACTGCATGTTGCAATTCTTACCCTTTGTGCTCTTAAATGATATGCAACACAGAACAGTAAGACCTGTCATTGTGACTTGCTTCTGTGGTTCAGCAGGGGTTCATACCATAACTAGTGTTCTGGGAGTTTACTCTTATTTAATTACATTGATACCTGGATATATGGGCCTATTCTCCTTTGAACTGATTGTTTTATAAATCTACGAGAACCTTGGTCTCTGAAATTATTTCAATAACAATGTTTGGTAGGTCTTTAAATCCCCTCTGTCTCTTTGCCTTTAAACTCTTTTGTTTGTGTAATACTTGAAATAGTTGTCATGTTAACTTCTTTTCACGTTAGTGGGAGACCTGCACATGGATTTTTACCCCCAAGTCAAAGGAAAGATCAGTTTCCCTGGCTAAATAGAAAATACCACACTTTGTTTGGAAGGCATCTCTAGGTGGATGACTGAGGGTAGAAACATTTGGAAGTAAAATTATTTCAGTGACTGTGATGGTTTTTTTTGAGATGATTAGGGGATTTCAGTGAGACTAAGCACTACACTGCACGTATCATAAACAAAACATGATAAATAATGTAAACATTACAAAGATCCTTGGAGATGTTCAACAGAGAAAAATGGAGATGAGATCTGAAGAATATATGAGAGAACTCTCAGTGCACCAGTGAAATTTGGTATAAATTTGTCAATTAAGTATTTCATATATAGAAAGGATCAAATTTCCCCTGTGGTATGTGATGGCATCTTTGGAATCATGAAATCCTTAGCAGCCAAATATGTTTGATGCTAGAACAAAGAAGCATTTCTTTGTTTGTTTTTTTTTTTTTTTTTTTTGGAAAGCACCAAGAGCTGTATTCCTTGAAAAAGGCTTCAAGAATTGCATACAAAGTTAAAGGAAAAAAAGACAAATATCGTCCATGTGAATTTGTTAACTTACAGTTCATAAATCATTCTATTCCTGACACTTCCATATTACCTTCCTTTTTTTTTTTTGTACATGGAAGCTTCATTTATATTCATGTACAGAAAATAAGATTTTGATGATGTCATTACTATTTCGGTAAAACTTTATTTCTCTTTTTTTATAATTGGATGAAATGTTCTGCAGTGTCAGTATGGTACAAATTTTTAACTAATATTCCTTATACATTTAGGAGACTGAAGTTTTAGAAATTTATGTTGATAAATGAATTGCCAAAGACCTCTAAAAAAAGGCTGGAAAAAACAGAAATGGCTGCTTTGACTCTTGCTGGGCTATGCAGACAGGCAAGGGTGGCATTTCAGGGTGCTTTCTAGCCTTGCAGTACTCTCGAGAAATGAAAAAATAATGTGCATTCCTAACTTAATTGAAATCAGCAGTAGTCAGCTCAGCTGATGATGTGGATCTACATGTTGATCCATGTGCAGATGAGTAAATAGCCAGAAAGCAAGTAGGACATTATTGGTTGTGCTAAAACACAACTTCTGAATATAACTGTAGAGCTAATGATATAAATACTTAATGTCTTAATTCAGTTTTGTTCCTTGGCAATCTTCTCTTCATCCTCTGAAACACAGCATCAGTAGTTAAGTTTAATAATTAAGATTTTAGATGTTATTGCTAGTTCTGCTTTTCATCTAAAATAATAGCTACAGCTTTGACAGTGTCATCTTTCATTAAATTCTTTTCAAAAAGGTTTTTTCTTGGCTAACAAAAAATACTGTGGCAGTTAGAAAATTGAAGGCAGATTTAGATCTTGCTAGATTACCCTTGATTTATATCATTGTAATAGACATCAGAAACCAGCTCATATACAAAAGAACAGTAATAGCTACTTTATTGATGTAACTATTGTATGAGCAGAGGTAAGTCTCCACTACACCAGAGAAAGTAAATTTTCTAAGGGGAAAAATGCTTCTTTCAAAATAATGTACAAATTTTCATAGTAAACAAACAAACCGCCATCTAAGTTCTCGTGTCCAGAGAAGAAGCTGGTGAAGGGGCTGGAGAACAAGTCTTACAAGGAATGGCTGAGGGGCCTGAGGTTGCTTGGCTTGGAGAAGGGAAGGCTGAGGGGAGACCTTATTGTTCTCTATAACTGCTTGAAAGGAGGTTGTAGAAAGGGGGGAGCTGGGCTCTTCTCCCAAGTGACAGGGGACAGGACAAGAGGGAACGACCTCAAGATCTGCCAGGGGAGGTTCAGGCTAGACATCAGAAAAAAAATTTTCATGAAAAGGGTCATCTGGCACTGGAACAGGCTGCTCAGGGAGGTGGTTGAGTAACTTTCCCTGGACACATTTAAAAGACGGGTGGATGAGGTGCTCAGGGATGTTGTTTAGTGGTTGATAGGAATGGTTGGACTCTCTGATCCTCGGGGTCTTTCCCAACCTAGTGATATCCATCTGGAGTAATGGAGAGGGTGAGTAGACCATGAAACCACAGGGGTTTCATAGAATGAATCATAGAACGGTTTGGGATGGAGGGGACTTTAAGATCATCTAGTTCTAATCCTCTGCCATAAGCCAGGACACCTTCCATTAGATCTGGTTGCTAAAGCCTTGAAACCCTCCAGGGACAGGGCATCCATGACTTCCCTGGACAACCTGTTCCAGTGCCTCACCACCCTTGCAGTTTCATAGCAACACAATTAGGAATTTTATTTTCTTTCTTTTTCAAAATTCTTTATCAACATTATCTGTAAGCACTGTCAACATCTATAGTAATCTAATAGAAGAGGACAAGAGGGACGAAGAGTGCTTTCACTTAGAGTTTTGTGTCCGTGTGAAACTAAAAGGATGTTGTATTGTTACTATAAGTCACATTTTGAGGAAGTTGTGCAGAACTTACTACTGGAAAATCTTCTTTTGTATATGATAGGAAAAGTTACACCTGACTTATAAAACATGTGTGCTTAGTAGGAAGCTGGCTTTTCCAGTTCTCCATTTTTATTCCATGTACTTCCAAGCAGAATTACACAAGTGAATAGCCAGACATTTGGACATCCTTTGACTTTTCAGTAGAGTTTGGCTCAGTGCATTGTTATAGTTGGTTTGTTGCTGACAGTCTTGGGATCTATGGGTCTGTCTTTCAACACAAGGCTTTAAATCCCAGGGTTTTGTACTGCATGAATGTTGTTTGAAAACTAGTGGAAGAATTTATATTAATTTCAGGAGACTTTAGCTCACACCACTGTGTAGCCATGAAAGATCCAGTTAAGAGTGAGGGTCTGCTTCAAATTTTCTCTCCATGTGCTGTTGCCAGCTATTTTCAGCAATGCGTGACAGCCACTTGCCATGCCAGATATGGCTGTGCTTAAGTATGCTACACCTATGGAATTTACAAATGTTCTTTGATGTCCACTCAGAGAAAGGTGATGATCAGCATTTCAATATCAATAGTCTTAAAGAAAACAAACCTTCTTAATCTTTCTCAGTTCCTGTCTAAGCAAATGGAGAACATTGCTGCATGTCAGCAATGTTCATGTCAGCAGAGATACTTTATAAGATTACGAAATATGGTAAAAAAAACCCCAAAACCCAGTCATGCTTGGATTTGTGGAAAAAAACCCTCTCAATATTTTGGGATATTGTTGACAAAAGCATGAATTGGGTGGGTTTTTTGGTTATTCTAAATACCATAGGTGTTATATCTTGTTTTCCTCCTAAGAGGAATAATTACTCAAGACACTAAAAATGCATGTGTTCTTATCATCTGGTCTGGTTGCAAGATAAAATTCAAGTAGGTAGAAGTTGCTATGCAAGCTCCGAATGTGAACCCAATGCAATTGCATGCATGCTTCAAAGAAAAGATTTTTGGTGAATAGATATGAACTAGATATTCCAGGACCTTGAACATGAGAATTGCTCAGCAAGCCATTTATTTATACAGTTTTCAAGGACTTAGCTAAAATAAAACTATAATTATAGGATGTCTTTCTCAAAGAATTTTTACACTGAAATGTCAAAATCGGTTAGTTAGGTTAGGATTGCTTAAATATTCGATCATTATATTTTAGGGATTTTTTTTTCATTTTCTTTTATAGCATCCTTGGGTACTTTTTTTTCCCTCCCACAAGTTATAATTAGGAGCTGTAGAATTTAAAAGAAATTACACGTTATTCAGAAGTCGAGAAATGGGCCCCGGTGCCTGTGGCCTTTTTAGCATAAGTTTGTGAGCTTTATTCCCAATTCCTTTGCTGGAGACCATCAGCTCCTGAGTGGTTAAATATCTGCAGTAAACATCTTTAACACAATGAACAGATGTGTGTAATAACCACTTAATGTTTTGCTAGGTTTTGCAATGGAACAGGTATGGTTACTGCTCCTGTTGACGATTAAAATGCTTTCAGTGACTGCTCAGTTCAATGGATACAACTGTGATGCTAACCTCCATAGCAGGTTTCCTGGTAAGTGTTTAATAGACTTTTTCCTAATGGCTGCCTTGTTGTTTTGGTTCAAAGGAGTGCTTATTTTTAAATATAGAGCTTTAAATTTGCCTGAAGCCTGGGGATAGGGCTCCACATTAAATGACTCTTAACTGTCTCAGTGACAATGAAACTCCTGTGATCCTGCACTTTGCATTCTCCTTAATTGCACAACGGGTCAAATTCAGCCTAGTAGTAATGAATACAACTCCCATTGAATCAGTGGGGTTTGACCTGCTTTTGCCAGACCTTTATCCTGTCCACGAAATTCACCAGAGGGCATTTTGTTGTAAATGTTCTTTATAGATTTAAGAGTCTGGAACTTCTAACTGGGTTTTCTTTCCAGTTTTACCTGGATAAGAGAATATAATTAGGTCATATCAGGGAAATAAAGAAATATATGTATTTATTTTCGAGCAAAACTAAGTTGATGGCTAAATTTAGTGCCTCACTTCAACAGTAACTGCTTCGTTAGGGACAGGTGAAGCAATGGAACTGTATATATGTATGATGTACACTCAGTCTCTGTGATGAAATATGTATTAAGTCATTTTGGGGACATTAGATGTCTGGAGCTGTTAATACGATAAGAAATAGAAATGAAATTTCAGTCTTCATGATGTGTCTCAGGGTTTACCTAGATAAAGAATGTTTCCAGCCTCTATTACATTGCTCATCCTTCCTGTCTCAGCTGTTTCTTGGACAGAATAATAATAACAACAACAACATCAACAACAGGAAAGGTTGTGAATAATGGCTCACTCACATCTTGTGTTTCTGAGGTAGTAATTAACAGTGTAGTGATGAACTCTTAATATAGTATAATGCTTTAATAACTTTCAGTGTTGTTGCTTTCTCAACAGTGATAGTTTTGATATTTTTTTTTTCAGGAAGGATCAGTTCTTCTATTAAATTTAAATAAGTAGAAAACCTAGGGTTTGTTTATTTTTTCATGTGTTACCACCACAGTCCTACATGCTTTGTTGACTTAAAGACAACAGTGAATTTGATCTTTTTTCACTTAATCAGTGTGAATATGAAAAGCAGAGAAATAAGATATGCAAAGAAGATCTTGACTCTGTTGCTGACCAAAATCACTGTTTAATTGAGTATTACACAAACCACTGCTATATTCCCCTTCTTAGGTAAAAGTTTTAAAGACTTTGATCAAAAGTGGGGATGAATTGTGCCCACCTGCTTCAGGTCTGGTTTTTTTGTAGTTTTTCGTGTAATTGTTTTTCTCTTTCAGGATTCTTGAGAGGATTGCAGCAGCTACAGGGAAGCTTAGATTTGTACTTCTGTGCTTTCCAAATTTTTCTCTGGTCATTTTTTGCACCATGTGCCAAGATTTTAGATTTGCAATGTAATACCCATGAATTGAATCTAGCTCTTATTGTGGGTGTTTAGGGGCCTCTTCCAGTTCTGCCTCATAAAAATGGTCATATCAGATTCCATGTCTGCCAAATTTCAGGGACTCTAGAGAAAATATGATTAGGTTGCAAGTAAACAGTTTTTGGGTTTTTTAATGTAAATGCTGATCACCCTGCACTGACAGCAAGAGTTGACAGTAGAGCCTTACTCTTTCTTGTTTGTGAACTCAGACAGTAAGGATTCAAAGGTTGGAATTTAATCAACAGTCTTAGTGGTGATTTTGAGAGCTAGGAAATAAAAATAATTCTGCTTGTTAGTCATGCATTTGAAATAGAGGTAAAAAAACCCAGAAAACCTCTTTGTCCCCAAATCTGACAGGCATTATTTTTGGTAAGCAGAAAGGGCTACTTTGTAATGGGCTGGGGCTAGTAAAGCTGAGTGAGGCTACTGCAGCTCTGCTTTCTGGCTTCAAGAATCCCAGAACATGTGGGTGAGAGCCTCTGCAGGGAGAAGACACTCATTCTTGCTACACCTGCCTCCCTAGTTCTTGACTCAGGCTGTGGCTTTCAGGGTACTGGCCCCACCGCCTTCAGAATTCAAATGTGAAAGGAGTGTTGAGAGACAGAGGTCAAAAGGAAAAGGTTTCAAAGAAAGTATCTCTCCAGGCTGACATACTGCTCACAGAGTCTGGTTATGAACAGGTACTCTTCTGGCTCCTCATTTGTTCCACATAAGAAACCTTCATTGTTGTCAGCTGAAATTCCAAACCGGGTGAAAATGGGCTTTCTTGCTGAGGTCTGTGGTGCACAGCTACTAGACAAGCCATTAAGTTTTGAAGTTGTTTGCTCTTTTTCTTTAAATGTTGTGAAGAACAGAAGTTGTCTTCAGCAAAGATGAGAAATTAGGCCTTCCTAAAAGAGCCTTGGAGCTCATCCATTTTTCATTTGTTTGTGCTTTTATCATTCATTGCTTAGGTGACTTCTTGCATAGGGATGGTGCTGCATAAATAGGATGATAATTAATCACTCAGGACTTTTGTTCTGCATTTTGCAGGTTTATTTTAAAGTGTAGGTGTACGTTGGTCAGCAGGAATGAAGGAAACCCCCCCATATTTGGTAGATTGAATATTCTGTGTGACTTTTTATACTAAGAACTAGATGTGTCCTAGAGAGTATGTAATAAGGTCAGGTCCTGCCATCATTCATAGTTGTCTACATAAAAAAGCTTTAGTTCTGCATTGCAGTAAAGCATAGCATTTAGAGGGCTTTTGGGGGATGGAACCATAGTAGTCTGTCTGTCTCCAGATGGGAAAAGCACAGTTTTGATTCAGTGAGTTTTCACTGTAAGTACTTTCTGAGAAATTAGTAGAAGTCAAGAAAATATTACCTCTTTCCCCACATACAATATACATTTTAATTCACTGTCAAAACAGTGATTTGATCAAAGAGGCAGCTCATACAGAGAAGCTGGTTTTGAACTATAAATGGTTTTGCACACGTCTTCTGATGGAATGTCTTTTGTCAATGGTGTTCTGTGGTGAACTTGTCCACTGCAGGATTTTTGCTGTCTGTTCTGGGGTGAGTCTTGGCAATGTGTGGAAGGATACTAGAGCAGAAATGGTCAGTGACACTGTCAGCATTTGATTCCTGTTTCCATGGGTTTGTCCTTGATTCAAGACGGTCTCTGTTACTGTACTATCTATGTACCTCTTTAGATTTACTGTTCTGTACGCGACATGCCTTTGAGTACTGTTGACTATAGGTAAGATTGTCTGATTTGAATCAAAAAGAGGCCAAATGCTTTGTCTGTGTGGAAACTCTGTGACAAAAGAGGTCATTATATTTAAGGCTCCATCAGCTGGGAGACCTAACCTTGAATCTATTGCTCCTCTCTTGATTAGAAAACCTGAAGCTTTTACTGTAAAAATGTTAATACTTTTTGTTTAGAATTACACATATATAGGAATAATATTTACCTTTCTGAATTCACAAGAGATGAGGTAGATGTTTAGCATCTAAAGGAACATTTGTATATGTTTGTACCTGGCTTCAGATTAATTTCTGTTTTAATTCCAGAGTGGAGTAATTTGGCAACAATACTTTCTTGTAAAATAGTGGGAAGAAAAGCTTCATGACCTGGAAAGGTCATTTATCCTCCTGAGCAGCACAAATGTTGGTTTTGTACTGTATGGTCATGTTTCCCTTAATGTCAAAAGAGAATTTTGCAAATCGTAATGGTATCTTAACAGGTGAAGTAATATCCTGCTTTTTAAAAGGCTTGAAGTGAGTTATAAAATTAACTGAGGCACTTTATATTACATACTGCAATTTGTTACAATCTGACTCTGCATTGGTCCAAATAAGTGTAAAGACGCACTTTGCCATTAGCCTTTTTTTACTATTGCCTCTACCTTAGTATACCCATTAAATGGATCATAACAGTCCTGGTGTAACGAATACTAAGGCATGCTTCCTCTTGATCTTTGTATGTTATGTTAGCAGAATTATGTATATATAAACATCAGGAGAATTTCATGCCAAATCACTTCAACTCCTGTCTTGCCTCCGGTGTGTTTCTGCCCAAATTTACACCCAGTGAGTAACATTTATCACCACATTAGCTTAGGACTGAGCTTAGCTTGTTATTTCCTGCACTTGATTGTTTTGGCTTTAGAGCCACCATTAAACTGACTAAATTAAACTGCTTGTGCTGCTGTACCATGGGGGAAGAGCTAGTTCATTATAATAGAGATTTCATTCTCTCTCTGTTGTGACAATGCAGTGAAACAATTCATTTCAGCAGGCTTAATGGTTATAATATTGACTGAAGTTTCTCTGCAATTTTTAATAGCACTTAATCTTTAAGCAGATGTAATAAACGAGTTGTTATATGAAGGAGTAATATCTGAATTTAATATGATGCACTAGGTCTTTTTGTAAAACCCTAGAGCAAAAATAAAATATTACCCTCCTCCTCCAGTTAATCTACAGCCAGAAAAGAGCTTATAGAAAAGCTGTTACAGCTCTAAAGCAAAATGGTTGCTTGTACCCATTTCCTAACCAGGTGCTTTTCCATTCAAGTACATAAAAAAATTCCCCAGAACTTTCGAATGAAAGGTCAAATTCATCCTGCATTGCTGCTGTTCAAAGATTGATCAGTTGTAACAATTGCTGTTTTCTAGGTCTTTTGTATTGTTGTAATGTACAGAATGACAGATTGCAAGATGCTTTTTAGTATTGATCATTGTCTTTCAAGAGCCAACAGATTTTTCATTAAAGCTAAAGTTGGTGGTTCTTAAAAAAAAAAAAAGCCAGCTTTAAAGATATCATAATAAATTGCTCCGATATACTATTGATTGTCCTTTAAAGTCTGCACAGCATGAGCCTCTGGTCTCATGCAAATTGGACTGCTGACAACCTCGGACAAGCACTTTGAGTGATGTTTGCCAGAGTGGGCTGGAAGGCAGAGCTTGGCAGCCTGAGTTTCTCAAAAGCATTGGAATTTTCTGTTCCAAAAGGGGGCTGTTTAATCAGATTCCAAATACTTAACCACTTCCTGTTTTCCACTTTCTTGAAATTCTTCAGTTAATGAATGTGCTACTGAATTTTGAAATATTGGTTTTATTGTATGGTAGACTATGTTACCATAATAATTCTTGTTTTCTTTTTAGTGAAGTTGCAGAATCAAAAATGTTCTTTAGAATAAAGCAATTCTGGCCTTTATATTCAAATATTGGGCTGTGACTGGGGTTTAAAAATAGATTTGATCAAAAGTTACAACACTAGACTAACAGCTGCAATAATTATATGGAGATTAGTTGAAAATCATCTTCTTAGAATGTCTTTTCCTGTATTTTTCTTGCAGCTGAACGAGATATCAATGTTTTCTGTGGAGTACAGACAATTACTATGAAGATAAATTTTTGCACAGTTCTTTTCTCTGGTTACTCTGAGACAGATCTGGCACTGAATGGGAAACATGGGGATGCCCACTGCAGGGGTTTCATCAATAACAACACCTTTCCAGCAGTGGTCATTTTCATCATCAATTTGAGTACTTTGGAATCCTGTGGAAACACCTTAGTGGTAAGATAAAGTCAAAGTGAAATAGTAATATAGTTGTTTATGCATAGGATCAAGTGAATGGCCTTGACAGCATTGTATCTTTTACAGATAAAGTTTACATTGTCTTGCTCATCTAGCTATCTATTACATGCATCAAACAAAACCAGAGAAAGTTTGTAATTCATAATCTTGATTACTGATGAGAAAATGTGGTGGAACACATATTTGTCCTTTGATTAAAAAGTGTATTTTTTATTTCAATATTTTTTCAGTGGAAAAATTATATTTTTTTCCAAGCCATTTTTAAACCTCCTGCTGAACATGCCTTAATTTTTGCTTGCAGTAGAAGAATTTGCCATGAAGCAACTTTTTCCTGTCCCTGTGGAACTGGTCACATTGTAAACTCCCTGAACTTGCTCTTTGATAATAGTGGTAAGAGCTTGATGGTTTGGGTTTTTTTAGAAAAGAAGTCCAGTAAGTCCAAATAATTGGAGCTCCCCATGAAGCCCCCCACAAGGCTGTACCAGATACAAAGTCAAAGTAACAGCTGCTAAAAATATAACAAAAAATTCCCCTCATTCTCTCTCCGCTTATGCATGCTGTGCCACAAAGAGGATAAAGGAGCAGGGAGCATTTCTTATCATGTTCCCCACACCAGAGTAAAACAATCTCATGCATTTCTTGGCTGTGATTCACAGCAAAGACCTTCAAACTTATTTTCAATAAAAGTAAAGGAAACACAACAACTCACAAAGAACTTGGGTAAAACCCAGGTCTTTCTGTAATATGGTAGATTAAACTTTTTTTTCTTTGAGTGATGTTTTGGTGAGAAAGGTAAACAGAGTTGTGGTTTGCTGTATTACCTTAGTGTTCTAGCTTGTGTTTTGTAGGCCAGGAATAGATCATAGGAAGACTGATTTTCAAAATTTCCCTGCCATTTGGCAAATGATTAGGTATACTATTGGCAAAGTGTGTGGCTGCACCTGCCTTCTAGCTGTTTTTTCTGTAGTGAAAGAAATCTAAATACTTGCTGTGTATTCTCTGCTACTTGGTTTAAAATGTTACAACTCACATTCACCTCAGGATGATTCTTCAATAAAGAAATACCTTTTAAGAAATGATGTGTTCTAAAGCTGTTGAAATAATCTGTTTTGCTAAAATGCTTATACAAAAGAAATGCTACAATGGAAGTCCAGTGCCATATTAAATTGCCTTATTATGTATGTGACTACTGAGAAAGTAATTTGTGGCACCTATGTGCTGTTTTAAAACCGCTACCTTATTCAGACTGGTAGCTAGAGAGGGAGTGGGATTGGGCTCCTGCCAGGATGAAAAGGCGTCCTTCAGTTTTCTGGAGAGCTGCATGTTATTGGTGGCTCTGCACACTGTGATCCAGAGCAACACAGGGCAGTGAATGTCCAGGGACTGAATTAAGAT
Organism: Piaya cayana; assembly: GCA_013389865.1. Lineage (NCBI taxonomy): Eukaryota > Metazoa > Chordata > Aves > Cuculiformes > Coccyzidae > Piaya > Piaya cayana. The sequence continues at coordinate 101,602 of WAAB01005269.1, forward strand.
TGCATTGCTATTAAGGTTACGTTACTTTTCAGCTCTTGCATTTCTGACAGTGTTTCTTTGCACATAGTTTGTAATTTGGATTTAGAGATATGTAGACAAAACCCACAGATTGGAAGTTCATCTATTTGGCTTGCATCTGCTTATAAATACATTTGTTTTGATGTGTCAAAAGAAAAGCTTGAGTGTGACTGAGTTTTGTTTCTGTGAATGAAATCGCTTGCGAATTGACATAATTATCACATATGGAAGCTTCTTTTACGATAATATTTTTAAGTTTTATACAAGAGTTCCTTCAGCATTTCCAAGAAAGTCATGTGAATTCACTGGGTATGCTTAGAAAAGAAGACAGGCTGAGAGAATTGGGATTCTTCAGCAATGAGAGTTGCGAGAAGAGAAGGTTCCAAGGAGATCTTATAGTAACCTTCTAGTACCTGAAGGGGCTACAGGAGAGCTGAGGAGGGACTATTCACAAAGGTTTTTGGTGAATAGGACAAGGGGCAATGGGTATAAACTGGAGAGGGGCAGATTTAGACTAGATATAAGGAAGAATTTCTTCACAATGAGAGTGGTGAGTCACTGGCACAGGTTGCCCAAGGAAGCTGAGGATGCCCCGTTCCTGGAGGTGTTCAAGGCCGTGTTGGATGGGGCCTTGAGCAGCCTGATGTAGTGGGAGGTGTCCCTGCCCATGGCAGGGAGGTTGGAACTAGATGATCTTTAGGGTTCCTTCCAACCCAAACTATTCAATGATTCTATGATTCTAAGTACCAAATAGTGCTTCCACAATTCATCAGTTTTCTTTCAAATGTTACTCAAGTCTGTGTGATATTGTTTGTGAATTTTATATGCCTGATTTTGGTAAGGTAAAAAACAGAACACAACGAACATGTTATTAAACTAAATTAACCTTTGAAGGATTTCCTGAAGATATCTCTGGGTAAATTATGGGCTAAAGCATCAAAGCCTGTAGATGTTTCTTGTTCCGTTGTTAACTTTCTGGTAATAGTCAATTTCTGTCTCCCTCAACAGGTATCTTCTGCTCAAGGTATCAATGCTTATGGAAATACCTCAGTGGTACAGATAGGTAATGTTTCAGGCTATATTGATACACCAGACCCACCAACGATTATCAGCTATTTGCCTGGGCTTCTGTACAAATTTAGCTGTAGCTACCCACTGGAGTACTTGGTTAACAATACCCAGCTTGCTTCGTAAGTGTGGTTTTCATTCCTGTGTGTTTCATTCCCATGTTTTTGTAAGACTTTATGTGTGTTTCTGTGTGCATGTTATGTCAACAGAATGTGTTTCAGCTATGCAAGAGTAAAAGGAAAGGGAAAAAAAACCACTGAAAGAAGAGGTCATGCAAAGGAAAATAGAATTCTGTATCTCTTTGCGTCAGATAACATCAGTTTAAATATGAAACTTACCTTAAAATTCAAGTCTTCTGGTGACAATACATTAGCAGCAAAAAAACTGGAAATCCTTCATTGAATAGTTTGCGAGCATGTGAATACAGAGTACGAAAGAAAGCATTTCCATGGATAAACCTTGTACATCATGAATACTGGGTTCCTTTTTGTCACTTTGCCTCTATGCTAATTAGTTTTCTGATTGATGTTTTCAACAGTATCCGTTACTTTCTGCATAGTTCGAGTCCTGTCAATGTTTCCACAATAAAATCCTATTTCTGAGGTTTATAATCTCAGTGCATAAATTAACTCTAAGATATGACTAGAGGAATTTTTAAACTATTGAAAACAATGAAGTATTTAAATACAGAAATAAGGTATCTTTCTTCATGAGGTTTTTGGTTTCTGGTTCTATTGTAGGTCATCAGCTGCCATTTCTGTAAGAGAGAACAATGGTACATTTATCAGCACTTTGAATTTGTTGCTTTACAATGTGAGTATAAAATACAGTAATATGACCTGGACTAGATTCATCTCTGCATTATGTGGGTACAAGCTAGATTAGCAAAGCAAACTATAAACTCTTCCTTATTATTTGCTATTTCTTTCCCACTCCTCCCATAAACCAGACCTTTCATCTAGGCATCTTTCATCTGAGTTCTTTTGTCCTTTTTCTTTGCATGTACCTTTTGTCTTGTGCCTGTATGGCTGGTCTTTGAGGACGTACACACAAAGTACTTTTTAGTCCTGTATTTATACAGTTCCTCAGTTTACAGTTCTGGCTTTCAGGTTATAATGACATGTGAATAATCAGTTGCAGTAATAATAATCATATTCCATAATGCATACTTGTGTTTACATTTCTCATGCTCCTGTGTGCCTATTACTCTACATATGTGTGTATATATATGTGTATGATTACAATATACCTATACAGAGAATACTCTATAGAATTCTCTAAAAATATTCCATATTTGTTCCCTTAGCAATCAACTATAGTACTTTTACTGTACTTTTTATGTTCAGGCCTCATCAATGTGTTTCGATCATCTTTCTAGTGAGGGATGTGGGATTTGTTCCAAATCTATAGCCTTGTTGCCTCATCATGTGAACTTCAAAGGTTTTAAGGGTTAAAAATTTTAGCAGCTTTCAACTAACACTTCTTCCTTATGTTTTAGATAATTTAACTCAAATATGCATTATTGTAAAAGCTTTTACTATGTAAATATGGATGGTGACAGTAAAAGATGAAAAATGCAAAGATATCTACTTAACATTAGTTCCTGAAATGATATTTTCATGTTGATTAAAATTTTTATTCATATGTTTCAAATACCTGATTTAAATATCAATTTTTCAATCTATCAAGCAACATTTTTGTAAATTATGAATCCCATTTTTTGGCATTATTATTCATGCCATCATGACTCTGAGTTATAACTCGTTCAACTGATTTAAAAGTCAATGTTTTATGCTTTGAACATAATGAGCTATAAATATTGTCACAGAATACTTTCCAAAGGCATGTCTGAAAAAAAAATTGTTTGTTTGGCAGAACAGAGCTCCAAATATCAACCTATGATCTGTTAAAATGAAGATTATACTTCTTTCATTTTTAAATAAACCTGTGACTGAAAAGATGGGGCAGGATGAGGGTAGCCAAATTTCTCAGTCAGGACAAGCTTTACCCACCATGCTTGCTGCCTTTCAGGGCCCAGTTCTGCATACAGTCAGGTAAAAATGCTGTTGATGCTTGTACCAGACATTTTTTTAATTCAAACACTACATGCCGAGATGGACTTTAATCCTCCATATACCAATGAGTTTACAAATCAGCCATGAACGGTGCTGTCTTATCCTTCTGATTTCAGTCAGTATTACTCATGCTTGTGAGTAGCTGTAGAATGAATAATACTGCTGAGGCTGGCAGATTCAAGTGATGGATACGTCCTTCTGGTTCCCATCCTGGGGCTGTGTGTATTGTACATTGCCTGCAGTCTGCCTGTTTGGGAATGCTTCTTGTGACACCCATTGTATCATGAGGTCACTTGGTCCCTGTTAGAGTCCTGGTTTTGGGAGTGACCTGTAGATTCCTGTCCACCTTTGGTATGGTGAAAGGTTACGTTAAGATATAGCTCTTGACTGTAAGCAACTGTAGTTTCAAGCTTTTGTTGTAGTTTTATTTCCTAACAATGACTCTTCCCCTTCTCAACTCACCTCCATCTTCTCTCACAAGGTGATATTTACGTTTACTTTGTGGCATTAGTTTGTACTATCATTAGGAAAGGCAAAATGTTTAATAGGCTCTTGCAGAGCCTGAGTGGCTATGTGTTTTTGGCCTTTCTGTCTGTCTAAATGGATAAAAGCTAGTCTTTAATAGGCAGAGAACTATGGAATGTAATAGCGAGCGACTTGCTGTAGAGTTTCTAATCAATTTACAAAATGTGACAGAGTTATATTTTGGAGAAATGTATACTTAATTTTAATGAAGGCAAACTTGGCTGATCTCACTTCAGTGGAGCTTCAAGGACTTCGTTTGTATATTTCACAGAGCTGGTCTGTGTGCGTACATGTGTACCTCCCAAGGCCTCTGATGTTGCAGGGATTGAATATTAAGTGTGCTGTACATTGTTCCCTCTGAAAAAAAAACTTTATCTACATGCTTAATTATTCTTGTTGCTGTCAGCTGTTGCACCTAGCTTTGCTTGCCACCCTGAACCTGGTAAAAATTCTGTTCACTGGAAGTTTTCTAATGTGTTGAGTGTTTTGACCTCTCACAAGAGGTCTCAACGTACTAGGTCCCTGTGCTTTCTGGGTTAGCAACCTATTTGACACAGGTGATGTTACCAGTAAGTGCATTGTGATATGCTGGATTGGCACCTGTCAGACTGTTTCACAGCATTGTTGCTAAAGCGACATTTGCATTTCAGCCTTTGAACAAGAATCCCATAAACCAGCTATATCAATGTAGTTCTATATGAGGGATTCTCAACTTTTTTGTTACATACAGTTTTCTTGCAACTATCATAGAAACATTTTTTGATAATAGAATGTGTCTGTTCTCCTAAACTACAGCTTGAGATATAGAAAACCTAGTGGCGTCACTATTTCCACTAAATCTAAATAACCTTAACAAATTTCCCTGGTAAAGGATGCACTGTGACAACTCGGTTAAACTCCTCCTGTAGAGAATCACAGTAGCTGCTACATTGAGGTTTAACATGGCCAAATGCCGAGTCCTGCACTTGGGGCACAACAACCCTATGTAGAGCTACAGACTGGGAGAAGTCTGTCTAGAAAGCTGCCTGAAGGAGAAGGACCTGGGGGTGTTGGTCGACAGCCGACTGAACATGAGCCAGCAGTGTGCCCAGGTGGCCAAGAAGGCCAATGGCATCCTGGCTTGTATCAGAAATGGTGTGACCAGCAGGTCCAGGGAGGTTATTCTCCCTCTGTACTCGGCACT
>WAAB01005269.1:106694-131112 GCA_013389865.1 Piaya cayana
GTGATTCTGTGATTCTGTGATTTGCTTGTAGGTATTAGGAGACATATAAATGTGTCAATGGATGATAACTTTCCTTTACTTGCTGGTTCAACCACTTCATAAAATCATAAATAGATTCCATAAAGTGGTTGCATAAGATAAAGATAGTCAAGCAGTGTTTACAGACCAACTTGTAGGCAAATGCTCTGGCACTGCTTTTTGCTTCTTCCCTTATGGAAGACAAAGTAATACACTGTCCTGCACTGAAGGGTCAGAAAAATTAGGTGGGATTTCAGTCTCTGGATGCAGAGGGACTGTTACTGTGAGATTTCTGGTACACTAAGGCAGTGTTTGTTTTTCAGGATTCAACCTACAGCCAGCAGCTCTTTATTCCAAGTACAGGTTTGCCTTTGAAAACGAAAATATATGCAGCTGTAAGAGCAACCAACCTTGATGGCAGGTACCATAAAGGATGTTATTTCTTGTCTTGCTTGCTATTCAGCTCTTGGTGCTTCAAAATTTTCTAATACAGAAACAACTGTCTTTCCTTATACCCTTTTCTGTGCTGGAACAGTGGCTGGTGTATGATAAGCACTGCCCTCATCTGGAGTGTATCAGGTCCTTGATGATGAATGCTTATCTTGCTCCTGTCCTTATTGTGAAAGTTTTCCTGTATTATACTTTAAATTCTATATTGCTGTTATTTAAGAAAGAGTCTCTGTAAGCTCAAATGAGGAACTCCAGCGCTTTTAAAAGTGGAATGTTTTTGATCTCTAGTCCCATGTCACCATGATTTCTGAGAAGAAGTATACAATGTATGATGGTACGACTTGCATGAAACTGAATTATTTGATTTATACAATTCTGCTGCTGCAATGTGCTATTTAGTTTTTTAAGTCATGGGAAGAAATAACTGATATATTGGTAATTCAGGATGACTTGTACATGAGCTGTCGAATACAGTAACTTGGCTCCAATGTGATAGCCTGTGTTATCAGTTTGTACACCTGTACCATCTTTTAATCCTATCTCACTCAGCCTCCACCTCTACTTTAACACAGCCAGTTCTTCTCATCTATCACTTTGCTCCCTGTGCAGGTGGAATGTTTTGATGGACTACTGTTACACCACACCATCTGGTAATCCTAGTGATGATATTCGATACGATCTTTTTTTCAGGTAAGTCCTGTGCAAACCCAGTGTATTGTGGGTTCTTCCTTTAAAAAACAGTTAAATCTCTGCCATAGGAGTGGTCTAAAATGCCAGGAAAGCCTAAGCAATATTCATAGGGAGGACTGAGGGCTGGGCTTACAGTTAACGTCAGGACTTATCTTGTTTGTGCACAGAAATGGAGAAGGAAGTGCAAGGTTGCAAGAATTATGAAGGTAAAGAAGCGTATATCTAAAATGGCTGTATGATAGATACCATAAACACCCCAAATGAATGGCTAAACTGGCCTTTATTTTACCAAAGGTACCCTTGTGGTGATTGACAGTGATATAAAATACCATGGACTCCAGTTCAGGAAAGCAGTTAAGCAAATGATTAAAGATAAATAGATGCTCCTTCTTCTACTCTCAGTAATGACATTTATTTGAATTGGAACTTTGAAAAACATCTTGGTTGTACCTCAGTTTAAATCGTATCAGTGACAGTTGCTAGAGAGATACTGTCCTCAATTGGACTCGCCTGTCTATACAGGTTAGCATACTTGATTACTTTTTGCTTCAGGTCTCAAGTTTCTTTGGGCATTGGAATTAAATGGTATCTTGCTTATAGCTGTGATGCTGCAAAACAAAGCATAATGTTTTTGTAGGAACGATTTCAGCACAGGATTATGCAGCCTAACAGGCAGACTGTGGCTACCCATATTGGACATCAGGGTACTGTGTTCTTTTTCAAGGTGCTAAAGTGTTGAAGTTGCTGCTTAAGTTACCTTGTTCTCAGCTAAGATCTTCAAAATGCTAATCATATAGCTGCTCATTCTAGTTTTAATCTCTTCTACAAAAACTAGTTGTGACAAGGATCCGCAGACGACTATAATTGAAAATGGCAAGAGCCAAATGGGCCGGTTTTCCTTTGAGGTGTTTCGCTTTGTGAAGCACAAAAACCAGAAGATGTCTACGGTCTTCCTTCACTGTGTGACAAAACTGTGCCGAGCAGATGACTGTCCCTTTCTCGTGCCAGTAAGTTTCTGTGGATGGAAGTTGTTGTCAATTATCTGGATGTAAAAATAGGCACACTGAAGTTATTTGGTGTACCAATGCTATGGAAGTTGAAATGAATTCTGCACCTTTTGTTCCTTAGTTAATTTTTAAAAGTAGCAACTCTGATACAGATTCAAAGCTAATATTCTTAATATAGGACCTAAGAAACAAAATATTCACAATCACAGTGAATGAATAGAAATATCTTAGAAAAGAATTAATGGAAAAACTTACAGCTACAGCATCTTATACTGAGAAGGAAAATTCTAAAGAGATTTGATAGTGTGGAAAAAAACAATTTTACTTCATCTCTCATAATTTATTACCACCTGCCTTATAGTTTGGAAACTCCGATTTTGTTGAAGTCTATGATGTTGTGTCAATTAAAATGGTTTAATTTTAGGAGCATCAGGATAAACAAATATATTTTGGAAACTGAAATATTTAAATAAACATATAAACACAGAATATTTCATCTTGATATCTTCAGAATGCAGTATCATTTCCTATTGAATGACTTACCATTTAGAATTTTAAAATGCTATCAGGTCTGTGTACTTCTGATATTTTGTATATTATTTTATACTTTTGTGTTATGCTTTTAAATAATTCATTGTTTCTATTGAATTTGTGCACTGAGGTTTTTAAAGTTCTTTCACAGGAAGCTGAAATTCAAGAAATGCTCTTGGTTGAAGCATACTAGAGTACCCAAGGTTAGGGTAGATGATAGATTAGACATGTTAATGATGGATTCCAGGTGATAGGGTGCTGAGGACTGTTTTAATGTGGTTCATCGTTATTTAGAAGTCTATGGAAAATGTGTGAACTTTTACTTGAGAAGCTTGGTTGAATAGGGATTATATATATCGTCTATCCCTAGTCAAGCAAAACACATTTGTTGGGGAAAACAGACTGTAAACAAAGCTTTGTGAAATTAACTACTGAAAATTTAATATACCATAAGATGGATCTTGTACACAAGAGCAATGTAGTTCCATAAACGAAAGGCAAAATATAACGGGAAGGCAGACATTTATAAGATACACTTCTTCAGAATATTGCAGCTGTTTTTATTATGAAGTAATTTAATGCATACTAAGAAATAAAATCAAAGTTGTAATATTGCTTATAAAAGTGTTCATATTAAAGCAGGAAGCGCATAAGGCAACTCCATTCCAATCTGAAACTGTGATTGTTTTGATTAACCACTCAGATTTGCAGTAACAGAGAAAGAAGAGATGCTGGTGGGAGGACAACTTGGAGCCCTCAGAGCACCTCTGGCAACGCTGTAATCTCTGCTGGCCCCATCATTACGAGGAGTGGTAGGAACGAGCAAGCTTTTTCTGTGGACTGCAGGAATATCATAAACCTGGGGAAATGTTTTACAGTTGAATATAAATTTGCAGTGACTTAGAAAAAGGGTATATACTCTGCAAGCTTGCTGAATTTTTTTTCCCTAGTGTTGGAATCTTCCATAGAAATTTTGAGCTAGTATTTCTATTCATTTCTCGCATGCTTCCTCCCTGTCCCAGTAAAATCACTGTGGGACATGGTTATGCATATAAGGCCATTATAAAAGCCCAAAATTAGTGGGTTAACATCTTTTTTTTTGTCAGATTTCACTGAAGATAATGGAATTTAAGGTATTGTGTTGCAATTTGATTTGAATAGCTGATGAATATTCATTGTCTCTTTCTTTCATGATTTCTTCTGGTTACACCTGTGGGGCTTTATCTAAGTGTTGCATAAACTTAATACATGCTATGCTTAGCCTTCAGCTATTAAAAAGAAATAGGACAAACACATTGTCAATTCTAAACTGAGTGGGCCAAAATCTACTCCTTCAAATACAGGGTAAAATTCCATTATTTGACTTTTTATTGCCAAATCTGAAAAAATGGAGAAAAGGTCCAAAAACCCCAAACCCACCAAAAAACCCCAACACCTGAAACCCCACAAACCAAACCCCACCTCACTCCCCTCAAATCAGCTCTGAATGCAAACTGCAGTCTTCAAAAAGAATTTATGACTGCTGTTGACAAAATAATAATACTAAATTAAAAACTGTTTAAGAAATAATGCTTACAGATATTTATAAGTAGTTGCAATTAATTAACTGATTTCAGCAGTCGTAGATTTAGAAAGCTGAAAGCAGGATTGAATTTATCTAGGGAAAAGAATTGAAATGCTTGAGAACGAAATCCTTCTTTATGTGCCCACATATACAGACACAACAACTGACCCTCCAGAATAGGAAACTATTTAGCAAGAGACGAGTTTTAGAACAAGTACGCTCTGTTATAAGCAACGTTTCTGCAATGAAAATGAATATTTTCAGTCTGCATTGCACACTGTCCTAATTGAGTTGCTGCTATCTGATTAGTCAAGAAAAAGTGAAAAGAACTAACTTCAAAGTTGCATGCATGAGTACTTATGGGAAATGAATAACATGTATGCTAGAGAAATGCTGCCTTAGGCAAGGTATGAAAACTAGATAAGGTTTGTTACATGAGCAACCCCTATTAGGTAATTTAGTTTCAGATTCAAGAGCTATGAATGCTACTTTTACAATTAAAAAAAAAGGTACTCATCAATTGCTTTAAAATACTGCATATCTTCAAGCAAACCGACACGTGTCCATGGATGCTTAATGATCCCAAAGAAGAGATAAATGATTTCATGATGTTTTAACAACTGTTAAGTTTTGTGGGTTGTTTTTTTTTCCTAAATGCAAACATGAATAAGGCTGGAAAAGGAAAAGAACTTTTTAGGTGTAATTTACAGAAGATACGTGGGTAAAGCAATTTAGATTAGACATGTTTCTTCATCTCCTTAGTATGTTTTTGGAGCATCTCACCAGTGCTGACAGAAGGATGGTTTGATGGAAAGTACTCTGAAAAAATAGAATTCTGTTCTGAACAAGTCTTCTGAGTTGCAAGTCAATCTGATTTGCATTTCACTTTTTTTCTGCTGCAGAAAGAGTGAACTAGTATTTCCTCCCACTGTCCCTTCCCATTATGAAAATAAATGCATTAGAAATGTGACTTTCACAAATACTATAGTCAAGAGTAGAAAAGCGGAAAGGCCATGAGAGAACTTGAACAAAACTCTCTGGTTTGGATGAGGAGTGCTGGCATGCACGACTGCCTCACTCTGGTGTGAAACTGCATGAAGGTGCTAGTTCTACTTTGAAGGCAAATTCTGCTCCAGCTTTAGTACAGATACATTTGTACAGAGCTCAACAAACCTTCTGCACCTAACTCACCATAGTATGTACACTAGTATTCAGTCTACAGTTTCATAGATGTGCAGCCTCTTGCTTCCCTCGCTTAGGTTGATGCTGCATCTGTCCCAATGCTGGTCCTGTGCACATAATTGTCTGCAAAGAAACCAGAAGTTGCCCAGGCCCTTCCATTACTCTAGGCGCCAGTTGTTCTGCTAACAGAGCTGTTTATGTAGTTACCTTGATAGGGACTGAATGCTGCTAACTACAAATGATTAATGGTCTTTTTCCTGTGTATTTCTGAACTTCTATTTCTAACAGTTTGTTCTCTTCAGAGAAACTTTGTTCTTCTTGCTTCTTAATCTAAAATAAGTCATTACAGCAGACATACTCAGAAGAAAAATGTTTTAGTCTCTGTGTACAGAAACAAAGCAGGTACCTACTTGTGAAGGTGAAATTGTATAGCTTTTGATAGATGTTTCACTTAAACTTAGAAGACAGCTGCTCAAAAGAAATATGTATGTGAGCTGTGCTTAGAAGTTGCACAAAAAAGTAGAAACACTGACAAGAAATTTAGCTCTGAGATAGGCAATGGTAAGTAAGTAATAAATGAACACAAAATACAAGCATTTCCTTGCATATAATACCACTGTGTAACTGTCAAGAGACAGGGCATTTTAGTGATCATTTATGGTTGCTGATGTATTTTTCCCTGGAAAACTTGGGTTAATTTTTTTCTTCATATACAGATGATCTTGTAATGCGATTAATAGTGAAGGGACTTAAGTATAATACCGTGCTTATGGTCATATTTTTTTTTATTGAGGGAATAGAACTGGACACCTTTTCAGTTAAGAGGTTCCTACATTACGGTGTTATGTTTTACTTCTTTTTTATTGACAAAGAATACTTAGTAACTTTGTATTGGTGTGCTTACATTAAAAATGAAGCAATGTCATGTAGTAACTGTTGTTTTCCTTAGTCTACCAGAGATGTTAAATGCTACTAGTCAATGTTGCAAGTGTAGCTGATATGTTTTGCAAATTAAGTTAAGATTATTGTCTTTTATGTTGCAAGGAAGGGAGGAGGGAGGTAGATTTATTTGTAAAATATAATGCGTCCTGTTTTTGTTTTATACAGATGAGACACCAACCAACAATTCACTGCTTGGTAAGTTAATCAGAATTCCAAGTAGCATAAAAGAGTGCTAGAGTGAAACAGAATTGAGGAGATGAACCATTTTGATTGATCTCTATACAATGAACTGGAATGTTTTTTTCCTTTGGGCTTGGTTTTTTTTTTAATTTTTTTTTATCTACATGAGTCCAGACTGATGTGCTATAAAGAAACAATTGGTGAATCTGGAAGGCTCAGTTTAATTGGTGCCCCACCACTTCTAATTCCTATGGTGGAATTGAAATGAAAATTTGCTGCTGTGACATATGAGAGTGAGAGAACATTGCAACTGCCGGATGCAAAATCAGACTTTAGCAGTAAAATCTGATCATGCCACACGGGAGTAGAACAGCAAAATGGTTATTACAGTGCACTTAAACTCATTTCCCAGCTCAGGTTAGAAGAGTTCAGCTTCAGCTCCTGTTCTTCTAGCATTTAGTCACACAAAGAGCCTATGAAGGAGCTAGGATAGAACTCATAGTCTATTCGGGCAATGAAAAAAATAGGCTGCAGGGAGACCAGGTCTCTGTTCTAGGGTGCTTCTCCTTCTGGCAGGTGGAGAATTTGTTTAACCCTGTCTGTTAATGTTCTCTGTTAGTAACAAGGACTAGGTAATAACTAGGAAAGGGTGGTCAAGGTAAACAGATGGTCCATTGGGCCATTCTGCCTCTTTCTTATTCATAGAATCATAGAATCACCNCACCTTGACTCTGTCACCTGGGAGAAGGGGCCAGCTCCCTGCTCTCCACAACCTCCTCTCAGGTTTCCGCAGAGAGCAATGAGGTTTCCCCTCAGCCCCCTCCCCTCCAGGCCAAACACAAACCCACAAAATTCGAAACAGGACCAAGTGGCACAAGTCCTCTGAAATCTAATACTACTTGTTCCCTTCTTTTCTCAACTTAGAACACATAAAAGCAGCTACCTTTCTTTCCTGACATGGAAACAGAGTTCTGCCTGCAATGAATTGCTCCTTGATGTATTCCTACCCATGCATATAATGAAAATGATAATACTAATAAGCAAATTTTCCATTTACTGAACAGTTTGCCATGCTAATGACTGCTATTATTCCTTCCCATCCAACGAAAGCAGCAGCCTCTGTTTCCATCTTAAAGTGACAGCCTTTTGTAGGCCTGTTGCTGTTTCAGTGGAGAGCATAGAGGTAGAACATGATGGGATTAAGCAGCACAGTACTTAGAAGGGGAGGGCAACCTGATCAACAAAGCTAACTTTTTCAGTTTCGGTGAAGAGGAAGGGTTTGACTGTGTTGAGGGTAGGTATCTGCTTCTGGGAGGAACAGTCTGGTTTCTCACATAGAAGCCCCTCCGTCATTTCACCTCACTCTCCAGCACTGGTAAGGGCAAACACAGCTCTTAAGCAAACACACATTGTTACTTCAGGTAGTACTTTCTGCTCAGTGTTTTTTTTCCCCTCCTGCTGGAAAAGATGGTGCAGGGTGGATATATATGTTCAGCAATTGTCCACAAGCTACCCTGACTAGTAAATATATACATTCCCTCTGCTCTCTGAGAATTGATAAACACATTAAGAAGCCTTATGTGGTGCCAGATATGCCTGCTATGGATTTATATACCCTTTGAATTGAAATGTGGATAAAGTTACTGAGGAGAAAAAAAATCCTTTTATTAACTTCCTTAGACCACAAATCTTATATCTTTGCCTTGATTGTTCCTGGACAGTGATAGTCTTGCCTTAAATAGCACTGGTAAAAGTTAGTTGCCAGCATGTGAAGGATTATGCCCTAGAAGTATCCTTACTGTCTTTATCCCTCAGTATAATGGGTTTTGAAAGAACTAATAAATATTTTCAAAGCATACTTAGATAAACTTTAGTCATGTAGGCAGGTATTCATTCTGAAGTAGTTCTAGTCCCTTCATTGTAATTATTCTGTATATAGGGTGTTGTAGTGGAAAGACAGAAGTTTTTGGCACTACTGAGAGATTCCAACCAGATCTTACATGTGCATTTTTCTTCTCCTTGCAGCTCATCCAAATGGACCTCCTTTCCAGCTGAACTCAGTCACTAGTGCATTGATTTCAGGTGTTGTCATCCTAGGAATCACAAGCATTTTCTTTTTTGTATGTTCCCTAATGCTTTTGCAACGTAAGTGGCCCAACAGTTTGGTCTTGAGTGGCATCCAAAATCCAGTTTTCAACTGAAAGTGATGATGTACTTGCACTTTTCTTCTGGGGTTGCCTTCCTTGTCCATGAAATATCGTTCCATTAAAAAATATTAAGGCAACACTCCAGCTCTACCCATTTTCTATTCCAGCTATTCTATATTTGTAGATTTGTTAGATGCTGTAGTGTAGATAAGCAGCTGGGATATTGGTAAGAATCCTAGGAAATTATGAAAGTCTCGACTGTGCTTGTGATCGGACTGTGTGGCGTTATGCCCATGGGCATTGTGCTGACAATAGAGCTTGTGTCTCCAGCTTCCCAGTAAGGTCTCAAAGTTGAAGGTGAGAACCTTTCCAAGTATGCCAATCTTATTCAAAACCTGACATAGTCAGAAACATTCGGAAGTTCACAAACACCTACTAAGATAAGGATCACTTCTATGTTGTTATGGTATTTCACTCAAATTTGAAAACAATGGCATCTCAGGAGGAACTTGTTTTCATCTGTCTCAGCTAAAAATAACCCCAGAGAGACTTAGAATAAGTGACTTGCTTATTATTAACTTGGAAATGTTTTCTTAGGTACTTTTTCCATAGAGTTGTGGTGATATCACATGAAGGACATGATTTGACTAGGGACATAATTTGACTAGGTATCTTTGAATCAAATTGTTTAGGGCAAACTGCAGTTGGTCCAAGGGAACAATGCTGCAGTTTTTGAGGTTGACAGAACTTTTTTTCTGCAAAATCATTGAGTGAGGCTCGGTGAGAGCTTTAAATTTAACTAATGTTCAGCAGAAAGTTAATTCTGCACAGAACTGCCACATCTGCAGCCTTCAAATTCTAACCCCAGGCACTGCTCCAAGGGGAAAAAATATTCCTTTCCCATTGAATTCTTGAATAGGCAAGCTAATGCAAACAATGACCAAACTTTCCTCATAAATAAAATTATTTTTGGAGCACAGTTTAGCAGTTGTAAAATGCTAATATCCTAATTTGTAAGGGCTAGTTTTTCCCCATGAGCTTTGTTGTTCTCAGATAAGGCTTTCCTTTCTACACAAAGAGCTGTAGATCAATGCTTATTTCTTTAGCAGTTTTTCTGCATGGATTAAACTTCTTCACTGCATGGATGGAGGGGAAGAGGGCAACTAGAAGGATAACAGGCCACAGGCAGTACCATACTGTTGACTGTAGTTAATCTGATAAACATCAGACTTACCTGAAGTGAATGTGAGTGACCAGGTGCCCTCAAACAGCAGGAGCACAGGGCAGTGGCATAGCTCTATAGAACAGATGAAAATGCTGGTGCTAGTAAGGTCACCATAGACACAATATATATTAAGCTGGACTGGGTAGACAGTTGGGATTTTGGTCACACGTACAGCAGGAAAATTTCATTTTTCATGTACTGCACATATTGGCCTAGAAACACCTCATGGATATTTATCATTATTATCGTTGATGCGACACACCTGTCTAATGATCAGGGCTCTTTGGCTTTCCAGACTAAAGACAAATACAGACTCAGTCTTGGTTTTCTCTGATCTTGCTAACTGTATAAAGGCCTGTTGTCTGCGAAGTCCACTGTGCTGTAGTGTGGTATCCCTAACAACCAATACTGTGCCTGTTTTCCTCCAGTCTTAATACCTCAGAAACATTTTTGCACTTCAGGGGTTAGGTCTGATGGCATGTAAAACGTGATTGTTTAATAAAATTATTTGAAACATTTCAGAATGGGTGCTTTGTCTGAACTGTTTTCCTCTCCCTATGAAATTGTTGCAGTTTTGTACATGTTTTCAGTGACCTCATTCAACAATGATGAAGACTGGACATGCTCTAAGTCAATTTGATAAGAGCTTTCAATATATAGCATAAATTAATGTAAATACAGCTTTGCTGTCCATTAAAGGAGGGTGATAAGGTCCAGGGATTTATGTGTCAGTTTAGGGATAAATAAATGCAGATAATCAATTTCAATTTACTGATAAAGACAACCACATAAATTCCATTAATGTGATTATTACTTCATAATGAACAGCTTTAGCTGAATGTTTCCAGTGACAGAGATAGCCATTTCCATCCTTAGTAAGTTGTTCCAACATTTATTTGCTGTGTTTAATACTTTTTAAAAAGACTTTTTCTAATGTGAATGTACTTACTTTCATTTTCCAGCCATTAGAAAGTGCTGTGCCTTTGCTAGACTACGTGAGACCTTTTTTCTAAAATAAATCACAGATTATATGGTTTAGACCACAGGGAAAAAAAAAGGCGAATGGTGCTGGGGATGGGGAGGAGGGGATGGGAAGCTGCTATACTTGTCCTATTTCAATTTCTCTGTGTTTCTGGAGAGAAAATTCCTTGCATTTATATAAATAAAATTAATTTACACTAATTAACAATGACTTATTGACCAAACTCTGAGACTTTCATAGCATATTACAAAAATGGAGTTGTTATCAAAAAAATACATTATGTAAATTATTTTTCTTATGTTAGTTATGATTTCTGGAGTTGTTTGTTTTTGTGAAGTACCAGATGAGATGGTATTCTTCATGAAACTTTTCCTCATGTGAAAATCAATAGGTACCAAAGGAAAATCACACACTAGTNTATATTACAAAAATGGAGTTGTTGTCAAAAAAATACATTATGTAATGTTATGATTTCTGGAGTTGTTTGTTTTTGTGAAGTACCAGATGAGATGGTATTCTTCATGAAACTTTTCCTCATGTGAAAATCAATAGGTACCAAAGGAAAATCACACACTAGTTATGTTAGTGAACGGAGTTCCCACAGTGATATGTAGGAGTCATTACTGAGCTTGCTATGGATTGAGTGTATTTGTCTCCATCATTCATTAAATGAGATAAATCCCTGTTCCTACTTGGTAAAGCAAAATGAAAATCACAGGTGGAAAATGCCTAAATCCAGGCTTACTCGTTTGCAGATCTGATGCGAGAATGCTTTACAAATGCTTTTAGGGGAGGTGAATTGTTTAGCTAGGCTGCCCAGATATTTCTAGCAAGGAGAGGTCTGACTGTACTTGTAAAAAACATCCCCATTGCAGTTTGTTTGAAAGAAGTATACAGGTATTTAGGAACTCGTGGAGACTGTAACCTGTGACCTCATGATTTTCATGAAATGAGTTAGGTAGAAGTTGGGTGAATGTGCATGAAGGTTACATCCTACTTTTTGAAGGACAGGTTGCTAGGTGAGAAGGAAGGGGGAATGAATTGAAAACATAAATTACATAAAATGGGCAGGGACTTCTGGCACTTGAAATACCAAGGTTTAAATGGAGCAGTGAATTAAGATGACATTTTGTACTTTGGATGTAGAAACTCTGGCCAAATACCTAATGGGGGTCTTGTAGGTGTTAAGTGAAACTGAATTACTTGAAGAATGGTGGCTCTGCTAATAAAATAACTTCACTTAGGATTGCCCATTATATGTGTTTAAATGCTTGTTTTTGCGCCAGAAGTTGGTTTTCTGCAGGTAAGTACAGCATACTGAAATATTTTCAAGTCTGTGACCCCACCTTGGAGCAGAAAGAACGGAAACTGAGGGAGACTTTAAACTTCCAGTGTAATTTAACAGATCTATAAAGAAAACGCTTCCTGGGTCCCTGTCTTTGGAAGAAATGATAGATGGCATATCCAACTGGGCCTATGCACTGCAGTGCTTTGGATAAATTCAGCTGATATTTGAGAAACAGGCCTTGGTAAAGGAATCTGGAAGTAAATCATATTTCCCACTTCATTCAGCAGGTAGTATTTCTTACTCCTGATATTTCCTAGGCTCCACAAGTATGGCAGAAAAAGCAGCCTTGCCCTGTTAAGCTACTTGTCTCTTCACCTGGAGGAGACACAGGAATATCATGACAAACTAGGAAATGTTCCAAGTGTGGCAAATCGATCCTTCATTAGGTTACTCCTAGGTTCTAGTTCAGTGACACTTGGACATTTCCTGTGCCTTTCAGGAAGAAAAAGGGATAGGATGGAAGTGGAAGAGAGAGAAGAGATGAGCTCTGCACAGTCATCAGTGGCTGGACTGGCCATTTGGTGCAAGAGCATTTTCAGGGTTGTATTGTGGCTCTTTGCAATTATGTCTGTTTGGAACAGTTTTTATAACAAGTTGATTAACTCTTTCCTAGTCTTTAAAGAATGTTTATACAATTAGGAAGCACATCCCCAAGAGAATGAAACTGAAAATGTAAGCCAGAAAAGTTGTTCATTTAAGTGACTTATCTTGTGGAGAAGGGAAGTAAATTACGTAAAATGGGGGGAGAAATTTTTTTCAGCTTGTTTTCATCCTGTTTCTCTGGACTGGATGATGAATCATGAGAGGCCAAGTGTTCCTGCCAGGACTGTTCTAATTTTCCATCGTAGTGGAGAGGCTGAATGATATCCATTAGAGGTACTGTTCAGACAAGGTGGGGCAATGTCTGCTTTTGTGACTGTTTTCCCCTTGGTGCTTTAATCTGTTCTTCCTTGAGTCAATCTGAGGTCTGCCTTCATTCAGCAAATATTATTCTTAGCACGCGGTAACATCTGTCTGCTCAGCAGCTGTTTTGAGGGACAGGCACAGTTTTAATATTGTTGGGGTTTTTTAAAACTTTGTTTTAGAACTCAGAATTTATTTTACCCTATGATGTAGAATTACTGAATGGAATTGATTGGTGTGATCACAGGTAACTATTATATAACAGATATTCCTGTTTTATTATTTTCCTCCTTGGATTTTAGTGAATAAAAATAATGAACGTCTTAATTCAAGTATATTGCAAATGAATGAAAGGGCATAAGTTCAGTGTGGGATCTGAACTGCATTATTCATTTGGTGCATATGAGTGTGCTTATTCACCAGGTATATATTCTGCATGGCCTCACATTGATTCTGGAGCCTGTGACTTGGCAAAGCAAGAGCATAGCCCTGACAATGCTTTTGCTGTTCATTTATATTGGTAAGTAGCTTGTTTTACTATGTGTGAACTCCATACAGACTTGCTCTAGTGGGAATGCTGATTAAATACTCTAACAGAGGTGTATGAGTTAGTGGGAAACCACTGAGTAACCTCCTTTCAGGATAACTGTGTTTGCTTCCACACATGAAGGCAAAGCAGCAAGAGGAGGAGGTGGCAGCACTATGGCCACAGGCATGAGAGCAGCAGGCCCTGCAGAATAAGCTGTCAAGATGTCAATTTTCAAGGACGAGACACAGCCTTCTTCCGTGTCTGTGTTCATCCAGGCTTCAAAGGCTAGTGAACGTGTTACGTGGCAGGAATTGATGAGATTTTATGGTTTCAGTGGGGCAACCATGTGTCTGTTCTTGGCCTGGTACACTGGAGGGCAGTCAATGTTTAAGGCAGACTCTGTAATATAAACTAGGAAGGATTGTGTTATCCTAGGGAGGTCTGCTTTGATACTGAGCCTGAAACGAGTTTACAAGTGAACAGAGTGAAAACTTAAGCACTTGTATGCTTTTCTCGTGTATAGATCACTTCTGCAGTAGGAATGGGCTTTTTTTTTTCTTTGATGATACTGTGACATTCACAGCACTGTTAGCAGGGAAAATCTTTTAACAGTGTTGCAGAGGACCACCGTGGTACATTGCTCAGATAAGAACCTCTCTTCAGGATCTTTCATTAAATTAATTGTACTTAATAAAGATGTTTCTGGTCTGCCAAGCCAAATCTGTGAGTGAGGCTTGTGCCTTGACTCTTACGTTATTTGAACTCAGGCATGCTTTGGGTGTGGTCCTATTTCAATCACTAATTTTAATCCTTTAAAGTAGCAACTGCCATGCGCTTAAGATGTTGCTGTGTCTTTTCTTAGCATTTTTTTCAGATCTTCAAGTTCTTTAAGCATAATAGGTTCTTTCCAGGCTGAACAAGCTCTGTTTCCTCAGAATTTCCCTGAAAGGTATGTGCTTCAGCCACTGACAAACCTGGAGGCCCTCAACCAGAATTGTTCCAGTTCATAGAATTGTAGAATGGTTTGGATTGGAAGGGACCTTAAAGATCATCTAATTCCAACTCCCCTGCCATAGGCAGGAACAACTCCCACCAGATCAGGCTGCTTAAAGCCCCATCCAACCCAGCCTTGAACACTTCCAGGACTGGGGCATCCTCAGTTTCCTTGGGCAATCTGTGCCAGTGCCTCACTGCTCTCATTATGAAGAACTTCTTCCTAATGTCTAATCTAAATCTTCCTCCTTCCAATTTAAAGCTGTTCCCCTTTGTCCTATTGTGACATTCCCTTGGAAAAAGTCCCTCCCCAGTGTTCCTGTTGGCCCTGTTCAGGTACTGGAAGGGTGCTATGAGGGCCCCCTCCAGTGCTGCTTCCTTTCCACCAAAATCCCCAAGATCTTTTAAGCATAACCACTTCTCTATCAATTAGTCCCCAGTATTTGAATTGGGAGGCTGAGTGTTGCCACATGCAATTAGATAAGAAACTTGTGGTTGAAGCTTGTTTCCTATTCACCAGTCATCACACTGGCCTGCAATAGCTCCATTTATTTAAATGAAAGACGTTGTTGCTATCACTTGAAGGTTTGTGTTCAGCTGATCATATATGATAGGGATAACGATGACGCTACACAGTGAAGGGCTGTTTTATTTATTTTTTAATCAGGAAATTACTTTAGAAATCCAATCCCAACTGATGGCTAATGTTACAAAGTAAAGCATGAAGAAGCTTTGTTCAAGAATGATGTATTTTCTTGATCTCTTATTTTCCATGAAGCTACATTTTGATATGGCATAGCTTGAGCTAGGGTAGTTTCAAGCAATGAATGAGGAGATTACTGCCTGGTGGAGCCCTGCCTCCTTTCCTGAAGAAGTTACAGTTTCCAGTGAATGAGGTAGGTGATTCGTTTAAGAGCTGGTGACCAAATTATTAAACCATTGATTCTGGTCTGCCATATTAGACAGTGCTTCTGGGTCAGCCTTCTGATGGACATGGCTGGATTGAATTGAGCTCATACTCTGCACTTCAATTCTTAACTTTCTTTCTGGATCCTGTATGCTTAAGCCAAAGCTTTAGTTCTTTGGTATCAGTCCTGGTACAGCTTTCCACCCCTGTGTATGTCTGATGGTATTCTACCCTTGCCTGCCTGTTTAGGACTCCTTGGCATTGGTATCCTTGGTGCTGCCCCATGACCATAATTCTCGCTGCTCCTTGGTTGGATGGGCACCTGACTTCACTCATTCCATAGCAGCATTACCTCTGCTGTGATTCTGGTAACGAAGGTATAGTGTGACTGATAGTCTACAAAATGCATTCTTGTTTTGGTAAATGCCAAACTTACTTTTCCTCAGGATAAGTTTTAAGCAAATCTGGATCCTCTATACATTGAGCATGCTCTGCTGCTGTCATCATACAGGAGGGAATAAATACTAAAATTAAGAGNAAATCTGGATGCTCTATACATCGAGCATGCTCCGCTGCTGTCATCATACAGGAGGGAATAAATACTAAAATTAAAAGGAAGCAAAAAAATGTTAAGCAACAGCAAAACCTTATGATAATATTTTTGCACTTCCCTCACAATTCAAACAAAACTGAATTTTATATGCTTCAACAGCTTTATTTTTTTTTGTCTATTCTGTTTTGGACTACAGTTGTGCAAAAATGTCACTGATACACTGTGATTTACATGAACGTAAATCCAGCATAAGGGCCCTTTATAATTAGTAAAATAAAGCAAGCAAGGTACTTGTGTTCTCAAAGGGAATTCTCAGCTGTTTATTCATACAATTTCACAAGTTTGCTTTAATACTACAGAGGCTATTTGCTGTTCTTATTGTTTTATGAGTTTTGTGGTGGCAGAAATCTGGAGAGAGACTAATATCCTCCTTCTTCTTTCTGTTTCTGTGATTAATTGGGTTAATTCTGCTTATAGGTGTGTTGGGGCTGCCAATACACTCTTTTTAGGTGGCTATGGAGATCACTTGTCTTTGCCTGCCTGAGGACAAAGAAGCTGAGCTTTGATGCTGTTTGCATTGTCTGGAAATAGCTTCCCCCTGTGAGGGATGCCTTGGTAATGATTATCAGGCAGTGAATATACTACAGAATAGATAATGGTATCTGTTGCTGTTGATTCTATGTGGTAAAAACAGTCCAGCCTCTCACAGAGCTACCTCAAAAACTGTTCCTATTTGAATCGCTGAAAGAAACATTGAAATGGGTGTATTTTGTAGCGACATGTGAGTTTTGTGGCATAAGCGGCCCTCTTCCTTTTCCTCATTCATATTGTTCTATGCATGATAGCCTTTCCCTTGAAATTTTAGTTTCCTACCTCAGAAGCTCTCTGAAACCTCTTTCCTTCACTACTATTCACCTTTAAGATCATCCTCAGCACTACTGGAGTAGAGTCCTTCACCCTCTAACTTCTGCTAAAACTCACTGGAGTCTATTACAGTTATATGCCTCTGTTTCTTTTATTATTGAAGCTGCTAGGGACAGTAGGAAAAGCATGTATGGTGGAAAA
The DNA here is from genome assembly GCA_013389865.1 of Piaya cayana. NCBI lineage: Eukaryota > Metazoa > Chordata > Aves > Cuculiformes > Coccyzidae > Piaya > Piaya cayana. The sequence goes on from WAAB01005269.1 coordinate 123,911, forward strand.
TAATCAATAGCAACCTATTTTTTTTCCCCTTTGTTGATTATTATAAGATATCCTTGATTAAGTATTTGCTAAGTTGTAGCAATGAAATCCAGGATTAGCAAAGCAGTCTTTGGGTAAGTTTCCTTTGAAAAAAAACCCCAAACTGTGTATGCTGAAATCTCTCTTCTCTCTTCCTAGGCTTTAAAGTGTGCTTTATCTGCATTTTATTGTAATTGGATGACTTGGCTGGTCAGGGTCACTTCCAGTGAAATATAAATGTGGGGAACTAGTGTACAGAGAATATATGGACTGTGAAGGTTACGAGGAGGGCTTAGAAAACAGTTATTTGAAGAGTTATGCTACTTGAAAATCAGAGCAATGGAGAGATGCTTCTGTGAGATAAAGCACACCTCTCAACAACGTGTGTCCTCTCACATTGAGGTGACAAAAGCTATTCAGATGTGATGATGGCCTTCAGGTTTGGTTGATATCCAAATGGGAAGGTCAGGAAGTTGAGTTAGCTGGGGCTCATATCTCTTCTTGAAAACAGGATCCAGCATCTAGTTGTGAGTCGTGTTGTACTCACTTGAGACAAGCCTGTGCAATCCTCATCTGAAAGATTATTTATTGATATTGTAATATCTGCTTTCAGTAAGTGACTGTCAGAAAAGCTGAAGTACAAAGTTGAAGGTTGCAAACTATGCTTTAGTAACTGTCCACATTCCAGGGGTGGGTTAGACACCTGATATAGAGTAGCTACCAAAAGATATTTAAAACATAAATCTGTTCCCAGCTGGAACAACACCTGTACATCTTGTAGAGCATCTTCTTCATGGTGTACCCCAAAAGGTTTCGCATTGTACATCGGATAATGACCAAAAAAAAAGGCTTTAAGGAGTCAGAATTATGACTAACAACCAAGAATGGATTGTACAAGTGTAAGTTGAAAACCTGTCAAACCCAGATAATTTTCCCAAATCCAGGCTGGAGTTGTCCGAAGGATGTACTGCAGCACCTTCCATGTACAGATGCATTAGCTAGGTGGATTATAGCCCTGGACTACAAGACTCTTAAGTTCGTTTATTTTACTGGATGAAGAGTCACGTGTAACACCAGTAAACTAGCAAATATCATGATTGACACATGTGCAAGCAAATTTTAAGTCTTACTATTTTGTTTCTGAGCAAGCGTATTTCCAAATCAATACAAGATATCATGAGGGACTCCCACACTGCTGCTTTTAGTTTATGGTAATGCTATTAATATTATTGAGGCAGCACATAATGAGAATCATTCAGGTTAGTGTACTTAATGTTGAGGTGTCGGTGATGTTGGTGTAAGCTCAGAAACTACTCATCTTAACACTGCTGATATCACTGGCTGTATGAGGCAGTTACTCAGAGTAGTGCTGGGGGAAAATACTTCTGCAGTTGTCACGATTCATATTTAGCAGTAGGGAGAAAACACATAGTGATATTAAAAATCAACGTTAAAAAATAATTATGGCATATCAGATATTTATATATCTGAATATAAAGAGATGACCTAAAATTCTTGAGTTTATCTCTCATCTTCTGGTAAAAGATGTGAAGATGTTGTCCTACAGCTCAATACCTCTTTCCTACTGGGACTCGCCCATCCCCTGAATGGTTGGAGAAATCAGTACTCTGCAGCTCCTATTACTCATCTTGGTATTTTATGTCATGTCTGTCAATCACTGGAGTAGAGAACATTTCACATCACCCATATGAGTTCCAAGAAAATGACTTAGTGCTGCAAAATAATATAATGTTTTACTTTTGTAATGCTCTTCATTGTACTGCAATATGATAAGATTCCTTTTTCTTATAATATGGCACTATTATTTGCTTTTTCCATAGATAAAGGTCTGGTTGTTTGGTGGTGGCAAGAACAGATAAGATGCTTTTTAAGGGGTACTAAGTAGTTAAAAAGCCAGCAGCAAGTGCAAACAGATGTGTTTCCTTTTGTATGAAATCCTTTTCTTCTGTGTAGAAAAGATGCAAAAAACCTTACAAAGCAGTTTGCAGATCTGAAGTGAACAGCACCTTTTTGACCAAAAATCCCTATGCGTCTGTACCTGGAAAGTCTTCATGCTCTGGCTTCTCCTTTCAAAATTTGCCGTGGAGCAAACTGCTTCAAAGTGTGGGGATGTTCCCAGCCTGGAGGAATGGCAGGAAAGTTGCTTCTGAGATTGGAGCTGTTGAGAGCAACTGTCAGGTACCAATGACTGGTAAGAAAATTAAAAATCACTTTTGCTTTGGTGATCTCCTAGTCTGGGTTACTCAGTTTTTGGCTTCCCCTCTGCTTGCAGCAGGTGGGTATGGGTAATAAATCCTACACTGTAGTGAAAGCTTGTGTGGTATTGAGGGTGCTACAAGTCAGTGGGTCTCAGTCAGTCTTCTGCATTGTCATCTGAAGGGATGCATTTATTTCAGGCTTCATAATATCCTGATCAGCCAAGGCAAACATGGAGTCCTTGACAGATATCATTCAATGAATACAGATTTATGGTTAATTAGATATTTCATTTATATTTCTGACCATCTGCTATCCATCATCTGCTAGATACATGCTTTGTATCTTTATTAATAATGAGTCATGACTTGTTGATATGTTTGTGTGCAGGATGGGCTGTGATTTTCCTGGCCTCATTTTGTGCCCTCAGTGGCAGATGTGGGAGCTCTTGCTATACTTGTTCCACAGAGAAGCACATGGTTCCAGATGCTGCTCTGCATCCCTCTCATAGAGATCAATCCTGGCCATGGTTTTGCAAGTCAGGTATCCCGCCTGAGGGCAAGCAGGGAGATGGATGACCTGTAGGTTTGAGTTTATAAGAGCTGCTGTTGTACAATAGGTTAAAACCAAAACTACTGGAAATGTAGTAGCTCCAGTATTTTTTTGACTGTTCTGTTTCAAACTGAATCCCTGTATATAACTCTTGACTTTGCTGGTTTTCTCTGCTTTATGTTCTTATGGCTCACAACCTCTGAAGTTGTCAAAAGCAGCAAAGAAAGTTCTTCCATTCTCAGAAGGCACCTCTTTATCCATTAGAAAGTTCATTTAACTGTTTATGTACGAGATTTAAGCAGTTTTCCTTTGTGCTGACCTGGGTCTTTAAACTATTTTCTGAGCATCCATGCTTCCTTAGCTTTAGAGAAAGCTGGGGGAGATGACTTCTCAAAACTGTCTGTCCCCTTGTATTCCAATTAAAGGGATGGTCACTGGTGGTGAACTTCAGGTGTCAAAACACAGATCCCTCAAGGCATTTTAGGCATGTTGAAATGTTCTGCCTGATCTATGGCTTTCACTCCATGAAGACAAATACCTCCAGTGGGCTGTGTGACAGGTGTCTTGCTTAAGCTAGAACACTATAAGTCTGTGCTGAAGTGCCTGAGCTACTTATCAGCCCTTCATTCATACAATTTTGGTTCCATGGCTAAAGGGCAACATTGAATACTATATTTCAGCTGAAGGATACTGGCATTGTATTTATATTCATCCCTGCAAAGTCATAAAGACAGTCACTATAGCAAGGTATTTTATGTCAGAAGACATGGAAACCGTGCATTGGAACAGAGAATGGGAATTACTTCAGCACCAAACACTGATGACAGTTAAAATTCCCCCCCCCCCTCCTGCATTCTTGTTCTCCCCCTCTTATTTTCATTTCAGGCCCAGTTAGAGTGCTTTTGGCCTCTTTAACCTGCAAGTCTTCAGTGTGTGGTGAAGCTGTCTCCAGAAACAAGTTGATTCTTAAAGCAGAGTATAACTGAATTTTTGACTAATTAAAAAGAATATTACTCCATCTGCTCTGACCCAGGGTCAACTTAGAAATTTCTACCATACTATCAGATAAGGTTGTAGCAAAGAAGCTCACTAGAGCTATCATTGGACTACAGAGAGCAAGCAATTGCAATCCCCTGAGCTTCTTAGAATTAATAGAACTCCGGGGACTTTGGGTAATAACCTCTGATTTTGTTTTGTTTCTTCTGTTAGTCTGCGTTACCTAGAAAGGCAGTGGATGACATGCATGTGAGCTTGTTGCATTTCACATTTGTCTCATATTCTGATGTTTTGTGTAAGAATGGCAGGGGGAAACAGTGCGGTGCAGAGACCTGTTAATATCATCAAATGTCTTCTGCAACACAGGGAACAACCTCTTGCCACAGAAGAGGACACAAGAATATTGTTTTATTTGTAAGATGATGAGAGGTGAAAGGTCGGAGAACAAAAGTTTCAGCATGATAGCGCGAACTTAATCTATGCTTAGGAATAAAAGTGAAGGTTATTGTAAAAAGAAAAAGAGAAGTGTCTTAGGGATAGCTGACTCAACCCAACTAACCTCCCTAAACATTAAATGATGTATGAGAAACTCAGAAGTGTTATTTGAAGAAAGATATCTCTCCAGTTGCACTCCTCCTACTTCTTATAACCATTATCTATCAGCAGATAGTGCATAGTCAGTACTGCTTCATGAAGAGCTATTGATGTTATACGAAATTGCTTCTCTCTGTTTTCCACCCCCCCCCCCCCCCCCCCCCTTTTATTAGGCAAGACCTAGCAGTGATTGATTCTTGGAAGGAAGGAGTGACATCTGAATAGTTGGAGCTGCAGTGACCTACTTCTTGTAATAGCTTGATAAGAAGCTTGACAATGGCTTGTGCTTCTGAACAGCTGTATCTTTTAAAAACATTTGCTTCATGGGAATTTTAATCTCATCTCTGCCCCTTTGTAGCTTACTAAATGTGTGAAAATATAAAGATTTCCCAATGACTGAGTTCACAAAACTGCATTTGAAATGAGTTAGATGGTGCAGAAAGCGGGTCCTGACTGATACGTCAAAATGTGAGAAATGCTGTAAGGTCACAGCAAGTTAACTCTCATTAGGAATGGGATGTAGAGGTAGCAGTGATGTGTGTATTGGGATTAACATACTGGTTTTGCTCAGATTGCTTGTTCACCTCCACCTTCTTCGTTTGGTTTGGATAAGTTCCTTAGCTGTTATTTCCTCTCCCACTGCTCCCCCTCCCTGCATTTCCTTCCATTCTCATCCCTGTCTCCCCACTCCCTAGTTTCCTTCCTTTTCCTTATGTCTTAATCATTTTGCCTTCCCTCCTTCTTCAAACCTGGGGAAAACACAACTCTATAAACCATTACTGATAACTTGAATTCACGTGTCAGTTTTGAGATGAAAATTCTGTTCTAGTAGTTGCTCCAGTTAAACACGTAACATTGAGAAATAATGTATTAAATAGCTTATGGACAAATTAGAAAAGGAAAAACTAAGTATATAAAATACTGATTTTCCCAGTATCAGGATTTTCCTTTTTGGTCAAATAGTCCTTAAGAGAACTTCATAGAGTTAATTTTTTATTAGTTTACTATTGAGGCTGTTTATATCAATAACTTACTGCTACATAATAAATTTGAAAAAGATTCAAGGTGATGATCTTCTGGCTGCTTTTCAAATCAATAGAAACAAATCAGGCATTTCAACAGTTATTTTTTTGATTGAAATAAACCTACATTTTACTCAGAAATAATTTCACAGAAATAGGCTGCTACAATTAGAAGTAACTTAGATTAGTGATGATCCATTTCACAAAACATTTCTTCAAAAGAGAATAGACAAAAATCCCTTTCCCCAATAAAAATAGTCCCACAAAAATTATCTTACTCTTTGTGCTTGTTCATTTGAATAGAGAAAAAAAAATCAATCTGGTCTTAAAGCTTTTCTCCTTAAAAAAAGAAAATAAATCCTCCTTCAACATAATCAAGTTAACTAATGGAAAAGCTGTTTTTTTTCTGCCAAGAAACTGTGTTATTACACTGGGAATTAGACAAATAAGGTACTAATGTGTTTCAATAAAAAACATATAATTCTTCCCTCTTTCTAAAACCCTGTGGTCCTGCATATTTTTTGTACTTTGGCTACCAGCTACATGGAGCTCAGTTATAATTGCTCACCTTATAACTCCTTCTGACACTTCTACCTAGAGCACAGTGCATTACAAGAGTGTAGATATATTCTGAGTGTGTGAAATATTTTGTAGCTAATGTAGACCTGTGTTCAGAAGAAATGAAGATAATCTTTAATGGTTCTTCAGCCACTGAAAATATGAGTCTATAATGCATTAAATGCATATTACGCATATCTTGCTACATTGTGTTGTTCCATTAAAAACATGCATTTTGAAAAGTAATGGCGGTACATTGAAACAGCATTTCTCTATGTAACTGTTCTGTTCCTTGAACATGCTGAGGCATATTTATTTCCTTCTGTGAGCAGAACTGAGTGTTTTGACTTTTAATTCTTTTACCTGCAGCTAACACGGCAGAAAACAAACACCCGAATGCTGAGCCGCATGCTTGTCTCGGTCCTGCACTCTTTGTTTGAGCCATTTCACTGAATTCAGTGTTCAGGATCCTTCCTGAAGATGTATTAACCCAGGGAAGCTTGCACACTTTTTGGCCCTGAGCTGGATTTGAATGCCTACCAATGGCAGGCTGGGAAAAACAGGGAAAATTGATAAAAAGGGAGCTCTCACATGTTGTGAATGTGTTTGTTAATCATGCTCAGATGTGAATGCCTTCTACATAACTTTTACAAATGTAATCTTTCAGTTTTCCTATTTGCATAAGAGATGTGCTAAGTCACTCTTCCTAGCTGTGTGAATCCATATGAACCATCCCTTTCACCTGTTTGAAATTTCCTCCCATTTATCTTTTGTTGCTTAAGCAGATCAGCTCTTTGACATACCTGCTGCATTTTTGGCTTCCCTCTCTAATGTGATGTATTTAGATTTCTGTGGGTTCCAACCCCTCCAAATATTAACAGCTCATGTGAACACATTAGGATTCACTTCATTCTGTAATTTAGTGTTTCATAGAATCATATAGAATCACCAGGTTAGAAGACACCCACCGGATCATCGAGTCCAACCATTCCTATCAAACACTAAACCATGCCCCTCAGGACCTTGTCTGCCCGTGCCTTAAACACCTCCAGGGAAGGTGAGTCAACCACCTCCCTGGGCAGCCTGTTCCAATGCCCAATGATCCTTTCTGTGAAAAACTTTTCCTAATGTCTAGCCTAAATCTCCCCTGGTGGAGCTTGAGGCCATTCCCTCTTGTCCTGTCCCCTGTCACTTGGGAGAAGAGGCCAGCTCCCTCCTCTCCACAACCTCCTTTCAGGTAGTTCT